>OV816023.1:17019663-17543637 GCA_929113105.1 Agrypnus murinus
TTAAAGCCAAAATTGCAAAGTTTTTGAAGTAGAATGTCATGTCCGATCAAACGCTTTAGAAAAGTCTGTGTAAATAGCATCAATCTGATCATGATTGTCCAATACTTCCGAAGAAATGTGTACAAAGTAACTTAGATTTGTAACGGTAGATCGTCTTTCAACGAACCCATGTTGGTATATTGATATATTATTTTTTATATTGTGATAAATATGTTGAAATAAAACTATTTCTAAAATTTTGGAAAAATTTGACAAAATAGCAATCTGTCTATAATTGGTTATGTCAGAAATGTCGCCACTTTTAAACACAGGAACAATTTTAGCAACCTTCTATTGCTTCGGAAAAGTGGAGGTTTTCAGGATTAAATTAAAAATGATAGAGAGCGGCCGAGCTAAAATACCTGCACAATCTTTGACAAAAAAGCTAGGAATTTGATCATTACCAGCTGTAGGTTTGTTCTTTAAACTTTTAGTTGCGGCAATTATTTTATCCTCGGTCACATGATCTACACTTATGGAAGGAAAGTTTATGTGTAAATTATCATTATCATAATGACCATTATTGTTTGATGATACTTCTGGGATATTGTACACAGAATAAAAATATTCACCAAATGCATTAACTATTCCTTGAGGTGTATTAAGTGATGCATCATCTTTACGCATTATGCTAGGGATCCTACTGCTGTTCCTCTTAGTTTGTATAAAGGACCAGAAGGTTTTTGAATCGGTAAAAATAGATTGTTCAACCGTATGCACATATTCACTATAAGCATTTTTAATTTTTGTCTTAATCAAAGTTCGAAGTCGACTAAACTCATTATAGTAAACATTAGAGTGTGTCATTTTATATAAATTATGATACTTATTTTTTAGTTTGATAGTACGAATAATATCATTTGTGTACCATTTCGGATATTTATATTGTTTCTTAGCATAAGACGGTACATACAAATCGAATAACTCATATAATATAGAGTAAAATTTGTTACAAACGTCATCCACATTATTATAATTGTTTAGAACAGACCAGTCAACCAAAAGCAGGTCGCTATAGAGACTATGGTAGTTTGCTCTACGAAAATTATACGATTTATTTTGAAGATTTGGAAGAAAGCTGGTTCTAGGAAATGTTTTAAAATCTACAGAATTCCTTAGAGCCGGATGGAATACATCTTCTATAACTAATGGGGCATCATCCCGTGTTACGTTACACACAATATTAGACATAACTAAATCCAACAGTCTTCCGTTAACATTGTAAGTAAAATTATATTGTGTAATGTTCATAATGTGCAAAGAAATTCTCTAATAAGTTGCTTAGAGTATTATTAATTGACAAATCATTATAGTGAGGTATGTTGAAATCCCCAATAATTAATAAATGTTTGGTAAGCGAATAAAGTTCAACAAAGTAATCTAACAAAATCTCAAGACATTCGACTGTAGGAGTACGTGGAATATAAATAGTGAAAATATAGAAAGTGAGCGAATTAATAATACATCTACTTCCAACAATATCAAACGATGGAAGAAGTGATAATAGATCTGATAAATCCAATTTATAAGAAATTATTTTATTTTTTAATGCAATCAAGACTCCTCCACCTCTTGTAACATTATTCAATTCAAAATTGCGATCGCAGCGATGCACGGCGTATATATCTTCTGGAAAAAACTCCGAACTTAACACATCGTTAGTCATCCACGTTTCAACTAAGCAAATAATGTCGTATTCACATTCACTAATAGAAGAACAAAACTGATTCACTTTATTCCTTAAACTTCTTACATTCTGATAGTAACATAATATTCTGCTGCTGTTGGGACATTCTAGTTTTTTATAGCATTATCGAGTTTTTTTGTAATGATTTTGGGAGTGCCGTTTACATATTTAATGGTTAAATTTTACTCACCAGCGTTTCTTCTGTTATTAAGTGTTTGTCGTAGACCTTCAAGGTGTTTCAATTGCAATGGTGTTTGATCAGATGCAAGACGAATCTTGGATGTTGGTGGAAGAGACTGCTTTTTTTTCAAAACCTTTATGGCATCATTTTCAGATTGAAGCAATAGTTTCAATGGCCTAGGTCTGTTTTGATTAGCTTTTCCTAACCTAAACACCCTTAGTGCAGTCGTATCTATATCAGCTAGACGTTTTATAATTTCAGTTGCTTCATTTAGATCATCGGTGACAGGACCATTTCGAGAGCCAGAAAGAGATTCATCTAGGTTATATATGATTACATTACATGCCCGTTTTTTCCTTTCATTAATTTCCGAAATAACGGTTTCAGTAATCTCTGGTACAGCATCCTGATTATTAGCTGCTGCTTTCAGATCTTTAATTTCATTTCTTAAGTATTCAACTTCTGAAGTAAGTGTAGATATTAATTCTTTTAATTCAGATAATGTTTTCCTACTAGATACGCAATTATCACAATGAAATACAGGTTTCCGTTTATCAGCGGTCAAGTATAGTTGAATGTCCGTTCGTGATAAACCAGAACACGTAGAGTGAAAAGGTAAATCGCATTTATTACAAATGATTTCTTTTTCCTGATTCAACGGCTTATCGCAGGCGGCACAATTTTTTATCATAGGCATCTTAGGCACTTTGATGTTGCACACAGCAAAAATTAATATAAATTTCAGAAAACAAACCACAAAAAGTAATAAATATTGAGTGCACAAAATTCATGCATACATGCAAAGTTCAATTCAACATTAAAAATTATCATAATTCAATATTATTTATAATAGTTATGCAACGGTATTTAAAAAGAAAGTTATAAAACTAATGATAAAGGTTACCTTGATTTGTTGTTAACACTTAGAAAGAATATATACACTTTTCACTTTGTTAATAATATAAACAATTTCAATACAATTTAAATACGTTTGAAGTTTAAAATAATATATATTTATAATAGCTCTACAAGCTTGTCTTAACATGAAATCGGGTAGATGTCAAGATCTTACACAGGTGTACGCGGTGTTGTTATGCGCCGGACCGAGTCGCGGATGACCCGAGTCGCGAGCCGACGCCATCTTGGATTTGTCATCTTTTCGCTAAAACGGACCTTCATAAGAAATAACATGGGTTTTTGCGCTCGGACTCACATAGCCTATCTACTGTAACTGGTGACGAATCTTGGGTATACAGTTCGACCCTGAAACTAAACAGCAGTCTAGTGTTTGGGTATTCGAAGATGAATACTTGCCCACAAAAGTAATTCGTGGCAGAAGCGTCAATAAGAAAATGATTGCTGTTTTTTCCGCCGAAGTGGTCCTGTTGCTGTTATTCCACTTGAAGATCGCAGAACCGTTAATTCTGAATGGTACTGCGAAGTGGCTTTACCACAGATGTTTGCAAAATTACAGACAGGTCGCCAAAGGACCGGTTTGCGTAACATCTTAGTCCATCATGACAACGCATCCTCCCACACTGCTGCCAGAACATTGGATTTTTTGAAAGATACAGGAGTTCAATTGGTAACTCATCGTATAGTCATAGTATAGCCCAGATCTGGCGCCGTCAGGTTTTTTTTGTTTCCAGCTGTTAAAAAATGATGCGAGTTAAAAGATTTTCCAGCACAGATGCAGCAGTTACAGAATTTCAAAGAATTTTTGAGGACCTTTCAGAAAATGAATTTTCCGAATGTTTTAAAAAGTGGTTTCAAAGAATGCACAAGTGTATTAGTCTGAATGGAGATTATTTTGAAAAACAATAAAATTTTTTGTTAAAAAATGCAACGGTCTTTTTATAACTAACAATTTTCAGCGCAACCCTCGTATATTCTTGCTTTTAGTTCATTTCTTAACATTTTGCTGAATCGGAACACATCGTGGATAGTATTTGAACCTGGCGTCTTTCCATTTTTTAGGTTCTTTATGATATTAATTTTCTTCTTCTTGTGTTGGTTTTTCCATTGTTTCCTCTTGTGTGTTATTTGGTTGGTGTCCGCTTGCTCTAGGTACTCTTGCCATTTCCTTTTGTTTATTAACTATTATATTCTTTCTTGCTTGTTGCCTTATTTGTCTATATAATTTTGTGCTATTCTTATTATCTTTTTCTAGTGCGTCCATTCTTGCCTCTATCATTTCGTTTTTTTAATTTTTTATCAGTTTTATTCCATCTTTTCGTATTTGCCCGAACCTTTCGTAGTCTTCCTCTTTGCTTGATCGTATCCATTTTATTCTTGCGTCTTTTTTTCATTTCATCGCACTCGTCATCAAACCAGTTGTTTTTCTTCTCTATTTGCTTTCTCTTTATAGTTTTTTCTGATGTATTGATTATTGCGTTTTTTAGGTTTTTCCATTCCTCTTCTATGTTTTCTTTTATGTTTCTCCTTCCTATTTGTGTACTGATTTCTTCTTGGAACTTTCTTTTATTTTCTTCATTATTTAGGCTTTCTACATTCCATTTTTTAATTCTTCTTTTAGTTTTGTTATCTCTTACCATTCTTAATTTTGCTTTTGCTATTACTAGGTTGTGGTCCGTGTTTACGCTAGTTCCTCTATAGGATCTAACATCCTCTATTACATCGGAGGAAAAAAAACGCACCACTTGAAAACGGATTTTGGACGAAAATGGTTGAACCTTTGAGTGCTAAAAAGTTTAAAGTGTCTAGTTTTTGGACGTGCGAGCGAATGTTACATAAAAGCCTTTCCGCCCCCCGCGACCGCCCGAAGAAAAAAAATGTTTTTGATTAAAAAAATGTCAAACTTTAACAGCTTGTACGTTGTACCAAAAGAATCGTAGACCCAACCGACCGCCAGGGCAATAAAGTTCAGCCCTTTTTCTGTAAAGTTCTCAAAACTTCAAGTGCCTACGATGACTTGACGCGAAGTTATGAATTTACCCTGCATTTTGTCGGTAGTCTTTCGTTCTTTCTGCCAGCGACATTATTACCGGTTGAGTTTGAACATTTTTTCCCAAATTCAAAAATTTTGAAAAATGTTTTAATTAATAAAAACATTTTTTTATTAACTTTAATTTTTTTAACGTGTAACCGCCATCATCGTTACCCGATGTGCACCATGAGGAGGTTGTTGGTCGGATTTTACTCGTGTGTGTGTGTCGCATGCTAACTCCTACCTCCAAAAGAGCAACAATTCGTGCATGTTGAATGCCCGTTAATTGTGGTATCGTAACGCTTCGAATAACTTTCTGATACTGATTAATTTCAACATTAGTAAAATAAAAAACATTAATTTAGGCACTTTGCACATCGGGTAACGTTGTCGGCGGTTACACGTTAAAAAAATGAACGTTAATAAAAAAATGTTTTTATTTATTAAACATTTTTCAAAATTTTTTGAATTTGGAAAAGAAAAGATTCAAACTCAACCGATAATAATGTCGCTGGCAGAAGAGGAAAAACACCCGACAAAATGCAGGGTAAATTTCAAAAATTCATAACTTTGCGCCAAAAAATCGTAGACACTCGAAGTTTTGAAAACTTGACAGAAAAAGGACTGAACTTTATTGCCTTGTCGGTCGATACGGTCCACGACTTTCTTGGTACACCGTACAAGCTGTTAAAGTTTGACATTTTTTTAATCAAAAACAAATTTTTTGTTTCTGCGGGCGGTATCGGGGCGCGAAAAGGCCTTTACGTAACATTCGCTCACACGCCCTTAAACTAGACACTTTAACCGTTTTAGTACTCAAAGGTTCATCCATTTTCGTTCAAAATCCGCCGAGTTATGACGGTTTGAAATTTTGGTATTTTTGGTGCGTTTTCAAGTGGTGCGTTTTTTTTCATCGAGTGTATTTTTCTCTTTTCTTTTTGATGAGAATGTGGTCTATTTGGTTTCCTCCGGTTTGTCCTAGATTTATCCATGTGATTTTGTGTTCTGTTTTATTAGTGGTGATTCAGATTAGAATGATATTTAACATTAACAGGGTTCTCGACGAATGTTTCATTGGGCTAAGTGGTGGGGGTGGAGAGAAGTTATTAGATTTTTACGGTGCGTTGGAGTCGAATAATGTGTCGCATGAGAGATTTCGATGATTATTTTAAGGAGTCTTGAGGGTAAGAACTGTGTGTGTTTGTTGTCTTGGATGGATTTCTGAACTCCTGAGATCATGGGGAGTCTAATGGTTAACTAGATATAGTAACTTTGCGAGTTTATTTTTTACTGGGCCACTTGTTTGGGTAGCTGCCCGATTTATTGTTTTTATTATTACTTGGACTATAAGCCCTACATATTATACGTCACTATAAAGCTTCAATACTTCAATAATAAATGTTTTCTTTTGAATGGCAGAATTTTTTGTTGGTTAAAAAGTCGTAACCTCAAATGTAAAGACTTATTAATCATTGCAAATAACCTTGAATGAAGTAACGGCATTGTTTTAAAAAATCAAAATAACATAAAAACAAATTTGCAAAGTAAGCATTTATGAATCATTGAACATGTTATTCATGTAAACGTTTGTTATAAACAAAACTGTAAAGTAGAATTAGTTTAGAGTTCATGTTTTGTAACACAGATCTTCTTTTGTTTTTGACAAGCTCATATCTATTTTTACTACTTTTTTGACAAGCTACTTAAAAAACTTGTTTTAATCTTAAACTTGTTTAAACATACGTCAAAGTTTATTTGCAAAACTTTAAAACTTTGGAGGTCAGTATTTAAACAAAATACTAATTTCGTCATAAATAAGTCGTATTAAATCAGAAGTTTCGACACAGAAAACAGAAGATTATTCCTCCTGAAATTTTGAAAATCCAGGGTGTTCCCTAAATCACATCATCCATGGAATAAAAGATATCAACATGTTAACTACTACATCATAACCAAGGGAGGCAGCAAGAAAAAATCAAGATTTTAATAACAGTTTACGAAGAAATATTCTTAATTTAGAAATAAAAAGCACTTTTGCAAACTTTTGTTAATTTGAAAAAGAACTAGATAATGTTATTCAAAAATTCAATTAAATTTTACATATAGATATAATTAATGAATATCGATACCTACAATTTAACATTTTTTTCATGTCAAAAATAATAACATCAATAAGTTTGACAGATTAAAATCAGATATGTTTATAAAAATCAAACCGCCGGATAAATGGATACAATATTTAACTAATATCAGGTATATCTACCTGATGACATTAATAGTATTATTGTGTTGTGTGTGAACAACAGTGACGCGCGGTCCATGGAAGCAATGTAAGCAATGCTTGCCTTGAGAATTTATTAAAAATAAAAACAATGCTAACAAAAATACTTTTGTAAAATTATGGTTATCGTTTATTTAAATTGAAATATTTATCAAATTAAAGCTCAATATCAACTCTGTACAGCAAAAAGTATAATTATTTAGAGTACTATTTTAAATTAGGCTCATTAAACTTGCACGGAAAGGTAATACCGATTCAAATGTGATACATACACTTGATATAAGCACTGCTTACAAATGCTCTTCTCTTAACCTTGGCGTGAATCAGCGAGCGTGGGGTGTTCAGCCAAGTGTGAAGAAGTTGCGCGTTGTACGAGTGTACACTCCATTTTCCCATCATCGGATTCACTTATGATAAATCTAGAATTTTGAAAGACAATAGTATGTTGTGTTACAAGTGCAGAAAAGTGCCAATTCCACACGAGTGTGAACAAATTGCGACATGAGACGAAGTCGAATGCCGTAATCACACGAGTGTGAAATTGGTGTTTTTGGACGTGTTACACTGTTACTGTACATTATCTACGACCATAAAAAGTAGTAAAACAACAAAAGCTAAGAAACATATCTAACTTAGAATTTATACTTGCATTCATATTTTTACGTGAAATATCTGGCAATAAATTAAGAGATGTAATGTGAGCGGCTTCCACGATGTTTGGTGGTGTACAAGTACACTGGTATCGAAATGTTTACAATGAGAAAAAAATATAGTTGGGGGAACTAAATTTAATTTAACTCAACGAAACATTTAGTTAGCAAAACTAAAATTTTATTTGATTTAATTAAATATTTAGTTGAATTAAATAAATTTTAACTGGGCCAAGTAAACTTTTTCAGTGTAATTTTGTCTTTAACAAAATGTTTGTATTTCGCACAGAAGATAATAGTGTACGAACCAAATGGTATCGTAATTCCTTTAGAAGTAATCGATTCTTAAATTATTGGTCATGTCATATCATCAAACAGAAGATCAACTTTATCTTAGTTAGCTCTAAAAACATTGCTGTGAAACTATCACACTCCACTTTTCGTAATGAAAGTTAAGTTTGTTGAAGGCTATTTAACGGCGAAATTCTTATCCTGTTCATCCTGAGAATAAACTTCTTTTCAATACTGACTCTAACATCTTACAAGACTATGGACATAATAATTACCATAAAAAAAACCCTGAACCTGATAGTAATAATGTCACTCAAAATGACATACCTGCGTCTTAATCTGTGATCATTAAAAAGAGAAACTTACAGATACTTGGTATAGTACAATTCCCACATGTGCGTTGTAGCAAAGGAAAACTGCAGAAAACCTTAACCTAATCTGCAGGCACCGGGATTAAGACTAAAACCAGGGACTCTTGGAGACTAGAAATAGATATGTATGTCTCCTACTATTGCTAATACAACTGAAACTTTAAATATTGTAACAAGAGAGAAAAAGAAAGAATCTCTTTTCGAGCAACAAATGGAGTGTTCTACCTCATTCGAGAGAATGACGCATCGCACAAGCATGTAAACCAGACGCGGTTTATTCTAGCGCTTTCTAGAATACATAGAAGGTTCCAGCGACTTCTGGTGCGATTATATGAGGGTATAAAAGCGGATTCGTGAATAAAAGAGAGGCAGTCAACAGCAAGTCATGAACTGTGTATCGCGAAATAAATAGTAACTGTATAGATAAATGTTATATTAGAAATTCATAGTCTGTAAATAATAGTTTTAATGGTTTATAATCATAGCGTTAATTTATAGTGTATTCATTAGTGTTTGTAAATAAATATTAATTATTAATAGACGATTTAAACAGCACTTTTGTTATTATTTTTAAAAAAAACGTTACAGTGTTGTCAGGTGTGGGGTTTTAAAATAAATAAAATCGCGTAATAATTAATTAAAGTGCTGTGAGAATAAAATTTTTGGTGTTAAAACATAATTTCAACAAACAATTAAAATGGTGATGAAACTGTTAAAAGATCTCAAAGTAATAGACTTGAAACATGAACTGGAAGAACGAGATTTGGAAACAACGGGCCTTAAAAACGTGTTAATAAATCGGCTAAAAGAATGGCTTTTAGAACAGCAAGAAGATCCTGAAAGTTTCCTCTTTGAAATACCTGGACCCGCAATTGATACTAGTTTGTTGTTAAGTAAAATGGAAGAAAGTTCTAGAAAAGCCGAAGAAAATTCTAGAAAGTCCGAAGAGAATTCTAGAATTTTAAAAGAGGAATTATTGGAAAAGTCTGAAGAAAATTCTAAAATGCTTAAACAAGAATTACTTGAAAATACTAAAGCGCTGGAAGAAAAAGTACTGGAAAAACCCGAAGAGAATTCTAGAAGGTTTGCAGAATTACTAGAAAAGGCCGAAGAAAATGTTAGAATGCTAAAGGAAGAAATACTGGAGAATTCCAGGAAATCCGAAGACAGTTCTAGAAGGCTTAAAGGAGAATTGTTGGAAAATGTCAAAGCGTTGGAAGATAAAGTTTTCGAAGAATTTTTGGAGAATGCCAGCGCGTTAGGACTATTGGAAGGTAGATTGGCGGAACAAGATAGGGTAATAAAGATGGTAGAAGAGAAAATAGCCCAAATGCAATTACCATCAACAGCTAAGAAAGACGACATAACCGATATGTTGGAAGATAGAATGAGGCAACTACGGTTTCCCTCAACTTCTGAGTTTAATGAAGTAAAGAAGCAAATTAAAGAAGAAAAGGGTCCTGCCGTAGGGATAAAAGTAAAACCACCCACGTTCGATGGAAAGATACCTTGGTCTACCTACTACAAACAATTTGAGGCGGCCGCTGGGGCCAACGGATGGACAGGCAAGGAAAAGGCCGTTTCTTTAACTGTGGCTTTGCGTGGAGACGCGTTAAACGTCCTGCAAACAATCCCAGCAGGACAGGAAAATGATTATCAATTGTTAGTGTCTAGATTGGAGATGAGATATGGAGACGCACATCTTCAACAAGTGTATCACGCGCAAGTGAAGAATCGTATCCAGAAGAATGGAGAAAGCCTGCAGGAGTTTGAAGCCGATGTTGCGCGGCTTGTCCGATTGGCGTACCCTACGGCACCCGATTCATTTCTGGGACAGCTCGCTGTGCAGACCTTCATTGATGGGTTAAGAGAAGGGGAAACACAACAATCATTGAGGCTGGCACGACCAAGAACAACTGATGATGCGCTTGCTCACGCTTTAGAATTTGAAGCCGCAAAACAAGCGTCCCGAGGCCACGGGCGAGTTCGAACCGTTGCGGAAGAAGAGGAAGGTTCCAGTTCCAAAGATCGCCTAGAAGAATTATTAATGAGAGTTCTTCACAAGGAAGATAGTCGTAAGAGGAATCCTCAAGAAGTTCGAGGGCCTCGTTGTTGGAACTGCGGCGAACAAGGACATGTAGAACGCCGTTGTCCCAAAATAAGAAAAGTACAACCGTCGGAAAAGTTAAAAGGGGTTGGCAAGAGGGGGCGAACGTTGACTGCGAGTGAAGATGCCCCGGAGATCACGATCCATGCCGTAACATCAAAGAATAGTAACGGCAGTTTGTTTGTAGATGGAAAGATTGCTAACCGAGCTGTTCCACTACTTATTGATACGGGGGCGACAAAATCCATAGTACGCCCTGATGTTCTACAATCAAGTATTAAATTGTTACCGACAACTACTCAACTCCGTACAGCAACAGGTGAAGTGATACCAACACGCGGAGTGGTGAAGATGAAGATTGGCATTGGAAGTGAAGAACGTGAACATGAGGTGTTGGTAGCCGATATCACTGATAACTTCATCTTGGGCATTGACCTCCTGAGAAAATTTGGTTTTACGTTGAATTTGAAAGAGGGTGTTTTGAAGGTCGGTAACGAAGAACTTCCGTTGCACCCACGAGAAGATCCGGTTGTAAGGGTTTTGCTGACTGAAGATGTGATATTGCCGGGTCAAAGCGAGATGGTTGTTGAGGCAGGTTTGGATGGAGATCTTCGGGTAGGATGTGTGCGAATGATGGAGCCTGTCTGTGATAAGAAGATCCATAGTGGTATACTGGTGGGAAAAGCGCTGATCAAGGTTGGAAAGATAGTACCGGTGAGAATTATGAACGTTAATGTGGATCCGGTGACATTGAAGAAGAGTACCCTTGTGGGACAGTGTGTGCCAGTATTCCGAGTAGCCAGGTGTATGGCTGATGTTCCAAAACCAGCGCCCAAAAACCATGGTGGTAAATTAGTGGGTATGGTTACTAGTTCGTGCGAAGACCTTAACAGAACGGAAGTGAAAGAGGTACAGGGTTTGGTTCACCGATACCAAGATATCTTCGCTCTTGACGATAGCCAGAAGGGACGAACAGATATAGTAAAACATAAAATCAATACAGGCAACTCTATGCCTGTCCGTCAGCAGCCGAGGCGTCTACCTCTAGCAAGGCGAGCAGAAGCCGAGAAGATTATTACCAATATGGAAGAACAAGGGGTCATCGAGCCATCCAGCAGTCCATGGGCATCACCGGTGGTCCTGGTCAGTAAGAAGGATGGGTCAACGAGATTTTGTGTGGACTATCGGCAGCTCAATAACGTGACCAAGAAAGACAGCTATCCCTTACCACGCATCGACGACACGTTAGATACCCTGTCTGGTTCACGATGGTTTTCGACTTTGGACTTAAAGAGTGGTTATTGGCAAGTTGAAATGGAACCTGAAGACCGAGAGAAGACTGCGTTCACTATTGGTTCCGGACTATGGCAGTTTACAGTTATGCCATTCGGTCTATGTAACGCTCCGGCCACCTTTGAGCGTCTAATGGAGACCATCCTGAGGGGGCTGTCGTGGAAGACTTGCCTAGTCTATCTGGATGACGTGATCGTAGTTGGAAGATCATTCAGTGAACATCTGAAAAATCTGGAGGAAGTGTTCCGGAGACTGCGTACAGCTAATCTGAAATTGAGTCCGAAAAAGTGCCACATATTCCGGAGGGAGGTGAAATATCTCGGGCATGTCGTATCACAAAATGGAGTGGCAGCCGACCCCGATAAGATTCGTGCAGTTCAAGAGTGGCCAACACCGAAAGATAAACACCAAGTGATAAACACCAAGTTGATTCCGACACTAGCATGCACTGAAGTCGGGTGTGCGTGGCGTTCCTCCGTAATAATACGCGCAAGTACTATTCGGCATTGCTAAGTTGCGATTTATCTGTGCTCATATGTATAGATAATAGTTTATTGTCTAATAAGCAACGTATAAAGTGTGTTACTAGAGTTTTTTAGGGTAAAGAAGAACGCAAGTTCAATTAATATTTAACACGTTAGTTGAAAGACTATCAAAATGGGCAGACAGACGGCCAACAGCTCAAAAGAATCAAAAGGAACAGCAGATAGTAATAATGAGACAAATAATAAGGCAAATAATGAGACCGTGGAGGTAGTAAAATCTGTCTATAATGAAGAAACGCAACAAATCCTAAAAGGAATTGATGAAAAATTTACTGCACTTTTAAGTGAACTTAAAGAATTAAAAATGCAGGTGGAAAATATTAAGAAAACAAGCCAAACAAATCAAGAAAAAGTAATACAGTTCGAGAGTCGATTAGATAGTATTGAACAATACTCCAGAAGAAACTGCCTACGTATTTTTGGTATTCCCGAAAAAACAACCGATAATGAAAACGTGGATGATATCATAACTGCTCTATTTAACAAAGATTTGAAATTGAACATCGATAAAGCCGTTATCGATAGAGCACACAGAGTGGGTAAAGCAAATAACATAAGGCCCATAATTGTAAAATTTATTTCATATAGAACAAAGCAAGAAGTCCTTTTTGCAAGAAAGTTGTTAAAAGGTACAAAAATATTCATTCATGAAGATTTAACCAAATCTCGTCTTGAAGCCGTCCATATAGCAAAAAAGCATTTTGGCAATGGTAATGTCTGGACAAGAGATGGGAGAATCTTGATTAAAACGAAAAATGGCATACAAAAAGTTACGTGTGTGGAAGATGTCAATAAACTTCTTATTTCTTCCAGTACGACCAGTGACCAAAATTAAATTCGAGTATCCGGTTATTGTATCAAACTATCATTATTTGTTTACTCGTATCTCAGGATGCATGTATCCTTTAAAAATACTTTTTCCGTGATATGAATCTCTTATTGTTATACATTATACGTTGCAAATGTTTTTGTTGATACACCGCAATATTCGATATTTCCAATAATTATTATCTTTATATTACATGTATTATATTATTAATTTCAAATCCTCTACATTTATTTATTTTTCTTTTTTGCTAGTCAAATAGAATAAAAATAAGAAAATGCAGTTTTTTTTCCTATGAGCAAATTAATTTTAATTATTATGATCTGAAATATGTATAGAGAATATTTTGTTTTCATTAATTAGAATAGTTTTATTAGAATTTATTTATTGTGGTATAACTATTATATTACTTTTAGTCATTGTGATAAAAATAAATAAAACTCTGTATTTTCTCTTTTCTATAATTGTAGAGACATTCTATTTGCAAAATTTTTAAAATAAAATTTTTATTTAACTCTTTATTAATTCTTTCAAATTGCTATCTTCTACAAGCATATCTAACTGATTTCTATTTATTAGCTTCACATACATATTTATGTTCTGACTTCTGTATATATTTTTGCTTACATTTCAATAATAGTTTAAATTATTTTATTAAGTATAGGTAATAGTAATTATGTTTTGGAGGGACCACACGACTGATGTTTATTACTTACTTTCTAGTTCGTATTACATAGCAGACAGTTATATTCAATTCTTTGTTAATTAATAATAACAAATATCAGCCCTTTATTGTAGAAGAGCATACTGACATCCAGTTAATAATAAATGGTTAACTTTGCTCACTTTAATGCAGGTTCACTTTATACCCATTTTGATGATTTTAAAGATGTAATAGCTAGTAAAAATTATTCTGTTTTAGCTGTGAGTGAGACGTGGTTTACTACTGCAACCATAAATGAACATTTTCATATAGAAGGTTATCAATTGATACGTAAAGATCGCCCTGAACGTGGTGGCGGGCTAGCCTTGTACATTAGTAATCAACTTCAATATTCCATTATAAATATCGAGAGCGATTCTAGCTTTGAACAAATGTGGGTAAGCTTAAACATTAATAAAATTAAAACCGTTGTTGGCGTGGTATACAGGCCTCCAAAGAATTCTGTCAATGAATTCTTGGACGCATTCGAAGATACGCTGTCATTTATTGTCCCAAGTTTCGATTGTTTTGTCTGTTTGGGTGATTTCAACATAGATCTATTAGATATAAATAATACAACAGTTGAAAAATATTTAAACTGTATCGAAACTTACGGTTTAAAGCAATTAATTCCTTCTCCAACACGTATTAGACCCAATTCAGTTACATTGGTTGATCATATACTAGTTTTTGAAAACGAAGCCGTTACAGATACTAATGTCATTTTCATGCATCATATCTCTGATCATTGTCTTATAGCATGCTCCTTAAGTAATATATGTAATGTCGATCCGATCAAATATAAATCCTACCGTAACTATAGAAATATTCACATCGAACAATTTTTAAATGACCTTAGGGGAATTCAGTGGGAGTTGATTTATGACTTACGCAGTGTCAATGATAAAGTAGATTTTTTCAACAACAACCTCATATCATTAATAGATGTACACGCCCCTATTACTACAAAAAAAAATAACAAGAAAACAACCTCCTTGGCTGACAGACAACATCAGGCTAATGATGTCTTTAAGAGACAAAGCTTTCAAAAGAGCCAAAGAATCTCATGTTCTTGCTCATTGGACATATTATAAAACTCTTAGAAACTTCACTACAGATGCTATAAAACGAGAAAAACGTGCCTACCTTAAATTTAAATTAAGAAACGCCAATGTTAAGTCCACATGGGCCGAACTAAGACGCTTGGATATTGTCAAACAAAAGTCAAGAGAGTTGCCATCAAATTTTAAAAATCCCTCGGAAATCAATGATTTCTTTATTAACTCAACACCGTCTATAAAACAAAATAACAATCTTGACACTATAAAAAGCTTTTATAATAACAACACAAAATTTACCTTTGACCAACCCTTCTCATTAAATACGATCTCTGAAAACGAGATCTCAAAAATCATCTGTAATATTAAAACTCAGTGTGTTGGTTCTGACGGTATTGACATATTTATATTAACACTTACGTTACCAGTGACTTTACCCATAATAACTCATATTATAAATTGCTGTATAACAGATTGTGTTTTTCCTGAGGCATGGAAACAAGCACTAATAACACCAATTCCTAAAAAACCAAATGCTACTGCATTAAACGATCTTCGACCTATCAGCATATTACCAATTTTATCTAAAGTTCTTGAAAAAGTTGTAAATCATCAACTGATCAATTACCTAAATACTCATAACATCTTACCATCACAACAATCAGGCTTCCGCACTGGTCATAGTTGTACTACAGCCTTGCTTAATATATTAGATGACATATTTACCTCAATCGATAATAACAAAATGGTGGCTTTGGTATTACTGGACTTTTCGAAAGCCTTTGATACGATAAACCATGAACTATTGCTTGCTATTCTTCATTTTGTTGGCACCGATGACAACACCTGTAATTTCTTTGCTAGCTATCTGAATAACAGATCCCAGAAAGTTAAAATCGGGAATCATATATCAACAAGTCGGCAGGTGGGTTCTGGTGTCCCGCAAGGATCAATTCTGAGCCCTACACTCTATGCCATATATACATCTCACTTTGGCAATTACATTAAAAATTGTAAATATCATTTTTATGCTGATGACACGCAGCTTTACCTAACATTTAGACCAAAGGATGTACAGTTGGCATCTGCCTTAATAAATGAAGACCTTGGTAAATTAGTATCATTATCCCAAGATCACTGTTTAAAAATAAATCCTTCTAAATCATGCCTGATGCTTTTTGGAAATCGCAACTTACGTTCCAATATTGCTTCCCAAATAAATGTATCAATTAATGGAAACCGTGTTGAATGTGTCGATGCTGCAAGAAATTTGGGTTTGCATTTAGACAATAATTTAAATTTTAAAAGCCACGTTAGTAAAATTATCCAAAAAGCTTATGGCAGCCTAAAAATATTATATACTAATAGATCTATGATGGACACTAAACTAAAAATAATGTTGTGTGATTCACTGGTTCTTTCACATTTCAACTTTTGCGATCAAGTCTATGGAGCATGTCTCGACCAAATTGATGTTAATAGAATCCAAAGGGTGCAAAATGCATGTCTACGCTTTATCTATGGTATGAAGAAAAGAGATCGAATCAGTCATAAACTGAAAGATGCTAACTGGCTGAATATGAATAATCGTCGTATACTGCATGCAGCTTGTTTGTATTATAATATTATTGTTAAAAAAACTCCTATCTACTTATCTGAACGGTTAAAATTTCGCACTGACATTCATAACTTAAATTTAAGAAATAAGGGATTGCTTACGCCACCATATCATAGGACGTCTTTATTCCAAAGATCATATTCCTTTAATATTGTCCAACTTTACAATAGATTAATGAAAGATATTGTAAATTATTCATTTAGTACGTTCAGATCAAAACTACGTCAGCGTTTACATCTCCAACAGGATAGTTAAGAAAACTACATATTTTTTTTTTCTTTAATAAAATTTGGGTATTTACATTACAATTATTAAGTTATTTATTGTAATTATTAATCTGGTTATATTGTGGACCTCCATCAGATTTATCAAATTTATAAAATTTTTCAAATTTTTCTTTTTTCTCTGCCATTGTGTGTATGCTCGCATTTTTGATCTTTCGATTTCTGTTTGTTTTGTTAATTGTTAGTTAGCTATAAATATAACATTTGTTGTTTTAAATTTAAAGTATGTTAAAACATATCTAGAATGTTAGTTAGGATGTCTGCTTAAGGGTTCGCAAGGAAGAACAGAGGCTATTAGACCATCTGATTGCGATCCTTTTAGCCCAATAAAGTCTATATATATATATACTTCTTTTTTTTATGATATAGCAATTGCTACTTAATTAGAACAACCTTATTGTAATAAGTATTATGTTAATTATGTACCACAAATGAAAAGGGCTAATAAATAAATATTATTATTATTATTATTATTAAGTTCGTAGTTTTCTTGGGTTATGTACCTACTATAGGCGTTTCGTTCCTGGGTTTGCCAATATAGCGAAGCCTCTGACAAGGCTAACTGAAGATGGACGCGAGTATGTTTGGAGCGGAGAGTGTGAAACAGCTTTCCAACAGTTGAAGCGTGCCCTGACAACCGCACCAATATTGAGGTATCCACGGACAGAAGGGAAATTCATACTTGACACAGATGCAAGTAATCTGGCCATTGGGGGTGTACTTTCTCAGATACAGGATGGACAAGAAAAGGTCATCGGCTATTTTAGTAAGGTTTTGTCGAAAGCCGAAAGGAATTATTGTGTGACCAGAAAAGAATTATTGGCCGTCGTGAAGTCCGTTGAGCACTTCTATAAATACTTGTACGGACGGAAGTTTTTATTGAGGACGGACCATGCAGCGTTGAAATGGCTTCTACAATTCCGTAATCCTGAAGGCCAGGTCGCAAGGTGGATCGAACGATTACAAGGATACAACTTTGACACCGAACATCGAGCGGGCACTAGTCATCGAAATGCCGATGCTCTTTCAAGAAGACCCTGTCCAACGGATTGCCGTCATTGCTCTCGTTTGGAAGAGAGGGTTTGCCAAGTATTAAGGACTACCATCGTCAACGACAATTGGTTGCCGGAAGAATTGCAACGACAGCAGGAGGCTGATCCCGAACTAAACATGGTACTGGAATGGAAGCGCGTGGGAGAAAGGCCTGCCTGGGAGGCCGTCAGCCCTTTTAACAGAACGCTCAAAGCATATTGGGCCCAATGGGAGTCCTTGAAGGTGGAAGACGATCTCCTGAAGCGAGTACTGGAGAGTGAAGATGGCACCACCATTAGGTCTCAGTTCGTGGTTTCAAGAAGCCGAGTGGCTACAGTATTGCGACATCTCCATGACGGTGCCTCCGGAGGACACTTCGGTGTGAAAAAGACTTTGGAGAAAGTTAGGGAGCTTTTTTATTGGGTCAACTGTAAAGAAGACGTGAAGGAGTGGTGCCGGAAATGTGAACTATGTGCCACTGGCAACGGACCCTTGGGGAAACGAAGAGCACCTATGAGGCAGTACAATGTGGGTAGTCCTCTGGCGAGAATAGCTATAGACATTGCCGGACCATTTCCCGAAACCGACGATGGGAATAAATACATCTTAGTGGCAATGGACTACTTTACCAAATGGCCAGAAGCATATGCCCTACCAAACCAGGAAGCTGCGACTGTTGCTGACGTACTAGTCAAAGAGTTTTTCAGTCGCTTCGGAGTGCCCATGGAGCTGCATTCGGATCAAGGCCGCAATTTTGAGTCTGTACTCTTTGGAGAAGTCTGTCGATTGTTGGGCATTCGCAAGACTCGGACCACACCGTTACATCCGCAGTCCGATGGAATGGTAGAACGCATGAATCGGACAATGGGCAAATATTTGGCCAAGGTCGTCTCCGATCATCAGCGAGACTGGGACCAATACTTGCATCTGTTCCTGATGGCTTATCGTGCATCGGTCCACGAAACAACCGGTCAGTCACCAGCGTCTGTGATGTTTGGACGCGAGTTACGGTTACCGTGTGATCTGGAATTTGGATCCCCACCTATAGAGCAGGAGGTAGCCGGGAATGATTATGTCATCAACTTAAAGAAGAAGTTGGAGGATATTCACCACCGAACCCGAAACAATAGTCGAATCGCGAGTGACCGGATGAAGGCTACGTACGATGTGAGAGCCCAAGAAGGAGGGTTTCAACCTGGAGAGCTTGTCTGGTTATACAACCCGCAAAGACGTCGTGGCTATTCTCCAAAGTTACAGCGAAATTGGGAGGGCCCATACCAGGTGAAGAAACGAATAAATGACTTGATTTATCGCATCCAGAAATTGCCAAGAGGGAAACCAAAGGTGGTACACTCCAATCGTCTGGCGCACTATGAGGGAAATAATGACGCAGTCCCGGATCGGGAAGATGAGGCTGAGGTGGCTATCAATACCGTAAGGCCTGGAGATGATCAGCCAACCTTTAGAGAATTTATGGATGCGTTTTCTGGAACTAGAAAAGCGCGATTCGGAGTCACGACTGAAATGCAACAAGATCTCTTCCGGGTCCCTGGTGATTATTCCATTGCCCACTGTGTCTCCGAGGATCTCCGTATGTCCAGGGGGATCGCAGTAGTGTTTAGAAATAAATTTGGACGGCTGAATGAACTTCGAGAACAAAATCCCTCTGTTGGTAAACCCTTACGCTTGCCTGATCATGACCGATCCATTTACTACTTGGTAACCAAGCAGTTTTACTACCAGAAACCGAGTTACGCCGACTTGTGGAGGGCATTATGGAATTTGAGGATCGAGTTGCTTACCAGGGGAATTAACAAATTGGCAGTTCTCAAACTCGGCTGTGGGCGGGACCAGCTGGATTGGAGAATCGTTAGAAACATGCTGGAAGTTGTCTTTAGAGGTACGGACGTCAAGATCTTCGTCTGCAGTTTTGACCCACAACCCGCATTAAGGCCAACGAAGAGTGTAGACTGTTATTTCTACCGTAATGGAACGTGTAGTCGAGGTGAAGACTGTCGATATCGTCATGACCCGTTCTACAGGAACCAGAGCATAAAACCTGTTCTGGGACAGAACAGACTTGAAGAGGGGGGCAGTGTAACAAGAGAGAAAAAGAAAGAATCTCTTTTCGAGCAACAAATGGAGTGTTCTACCTCATTCGAGAGAATGACGCATCGCACAAGCATGTAAACCAGACGCGGTTTATTCTAGCGCTTTCTAGAATACATAGAAGGTTCCAGCGACTTCTGGTGCGATTATATGAGGGTATAAAAGCGGATTCGTGAATAAAAGAGAGGCAGTCAACAGCAAGTCATGAACTGTGTATCGCGAAATAAATAGTAACTGTATAGATAAATGTTATATTAGAAATTCATAGTCTGTAAATAATAGTTTTAATGGTTTATAATCATAGCGTTAATTTATAGTGTATTCATTAGTGTTTGTAAATAAATATTAATTATTAATAGACGATTTAAACAGCACTTTTGTTATTATTTTTAAAAAGAACGTTACAATATTAAAGTAAAATAATCTCAATCTCAGGTATATCAGGTGTATCTACTTCTCAAAGGAACCATTGAAGAAGAAAATGTTATCAAACTTCTTATATCACGTTTTGTTGTAAAATGTTATGGTATAGACCTTTATCTATTGAACTGCTACGCTCTTATACATGAGCTGCCACGTCGATTACGTCAGAAAATGGTTAGCATCAATGCAATTGAGTTGCACGCAGTTCAATCATAATAATCTGTTAAACTAGGTACAGGACGGACGGCAAAAATCATCGGAAGATCATAGAAGTTTATTTGAGAAAATAAAATAATAATCTGAAATGTGTAATACGGAAGATGTATTTATTAACTAGCGCAAGATACTTTATGGCTTTCATTTGTCATGTATGTGCGTGTGCGTGCGAGTGCGTGCACGTGCGCGTGTATGTGTGAATACTATAACCATATTCACACTTAACATATTCTTACCGAATTTGGGTAATGGTGCTCCGTAACAAAGTGGGTGTGGTCCGACCACAGTCACTCTAGAAGTTAAAAAAATCAAGCTATTAAAATGAATTCGTGAAAATTTTAAAGGGGGGAAATAACCTTGCAACAATTTCTTTTTCAGTTAAAAGGTTTAACTATTTTATAGTTAATATTTTATTGAAGGAATTTAACCTATATTGTCCTGGCATATTAAAATGAATTCGTGGAAATTTAAAAAGGGATAAATAATTCTTGGAATACTTTCTTTTTCTATTAAAAGGTTTTATTTTATAGTAGTAGCAAGGGCGTAGCCTGTCCAGCGGGAGGCTGGGATGGAGGTGGACACCCCCTAGAAAAAAAATAAAAGAGGATAAAGCCCTCTTCAAATTGATGCGTATGTGTGGCGGGGATGAATGCGAATCAGTACGCATTATTTAGTGACTAATAAAAACAGTTTTGCAATAGTTTTGAGTTTTATTTTAAAAAAAAATCGTCGTGTTTCACTTTGCCCCCCTTCCTCGAAACTAATATGAGTTGCCCCCTTTAGTTCAGATCCTGGGTACGCCCTTGCATAACAACACTATTTGCTACATGGTATAGAGATACAAACCTGTATTTTGTTAAAGTGAGTACCCACTTTCCAATAGTTGATTAACAAAATTATTTGTGACACGTGGGGACATGTTGCTTTTTATTCTCTTTATGACGCGTAAGCTATGACTAAGCGTGACGCGTCTTAAGCTATACAATCAAAAAGTCGGTATAAACGACAAACATGGAGTCCTTAAGGGTGCTGTCTAGCTATATTTTTTCGATCTTGTGAAGAACGAAGAACGTTGTGGTTTGCATAACAAATCTTCTACCATTACCAGAAACCTAACTGTGTAGGATGGTGACATGTTATGCGTCAATTTATTTTTTTATTAGTTAATTGGTTAACGCGACTTTTCTATTTGCATTCGAAATGTTTTATGATTTAAATTTTTTTTAACAAGCGTGTAAGTGAATGTTATTAATGAGAAAATAACTGTAACACAGTTGAGTAATTAAAAAATTAATTTAAAAAGTATAATAAAAACGCAACGTAGCGTTAAAGATTTATAATTTATTAATGCGAAACTAAAATATTATTGATCTACCTCTAATAAGAATAAAGTAATCAGAAAAGTTTCAAACTGCTTGGCTACAAAGCCACCTTAAAGTGAGAATTATATTATCATTTTTAAATGCATCGAGCCGTTACTGTGAATGCGAATTTTGAGAAAGTTATTGCGTGAACATAGTGTGTTAATACTCTATACAAGTATTAACATTTTATTTTTTAAACCTACCAAGCTCCGCATTATTATATCTTAAAATTTACCGTTCTACACTGTCTTTGAAGTCATTAACGTTTAATTACGTACAGCTCCATGACTATGCAGAGATTCGAAAGACATTAGAGATGTAGATACGAGGGTAAATCAAATATAAACGGTAATTTTTTTTCATCATTTATTGAATAACGTTATACACATATAATTGTTTTAACATTTTTCAATATTGTCTTCTGCGTGATCTACACACTTTTGCCACCGATTTGGAAGTTTCAGTATTCCCTGGCTATAGAAAGTTTGAGGGCGAGTTGTAAGCCAATTGCGCACGTGCTCTTCGACTTCTTCAGCTTCCAAATCGTTTTCTCCCAGTGATTCCTTCATAGGCGCGAACAAAAAATAGTCACAGGGGGACAAGTCAGGGCTATAAGGTGGGTGCTTGAGGGTTTCCCAGCCCATTTCTTCGAGTGTATTCCTTGTCAAGGCCGCGGTGTAAGGCCTGGCGTTGTCATGGAGGAGAATGACATCTCTGGTGGGCAATCCTCGTCTTTTGTTTCAATAGGCGGCTATTGCCGACCGTAACAACTGGCCCACCAAGCCTAAAATTGGTAGATCGTGGTCGCAAAACCATTAAAAAACCAAGTCCCGCCACAATTGAGGTTGGATTCGATCGGGCAGTGGTCCCATTTTGCAATAGCGCATAGCTGGGGAATAGTCCTATTGCTGGACGTGGTACTGCGGTACCGGCGGGTGAGCAATGTTAATTGCTCCGGCTCTAGTCCTGAGTTAGGTAGTAGAGGGTGGATAGGCAACCTCGCTCCGACCAGTGAGCTGATCTGGTAGCAAGTGCGGCACTGCCGGTTAAGCAATTTGGGCGCTGATTGGGGCGTATCCCAATCACTTCCTTCTGGAAGGGAACCTGGGGGTGTGTTCACACAGGTACCCCACGTAAAACAACCATGACATTCGTAACAACTGGCAGTAGTAAGCCGCATTCACTGTACGTTGATCGTGTAGAAAATCGATCAGTAAAATTCCCCTAGAGTAAAAAAAATCGTTGCAAGGACTTTTCCAGCTGAGTGGCAAGTTTTGGCCTTCACTGGGCAACCTTCATTCTTTCTTTGCCACTCCTTACTTGCCATTTTAGATTCGGGGGTGTAGTAATGTACCCACGTCTCATCACATGTCACGATGCGCTGCAAAAAGGCCTCCCCTTCTCGCTAAAATCGATTCAGAAGCCTTTCAGCGATCTCCGACCTAACCTGTTTTTGGTTTCCAGTCAACAACCTCGGAACCCGTTGAGCACTAATTTTTCGAAAACCAAGTTGATCAGTTATAATGGATTGAACACTTCCATAGCTGATACCCACGTCTGATGAAATTTCTTCCACGGTTAACCGGCGATCACGTTCAATAAGCTCTCGAACGGTACGGGTATTGTCATTTGTAAGGCTTGTCCTTGGGCGTTGATCATGACTTTCGTTTTCAACACATTCTCGTCCACCCTTAAATTCTCTCGCCCACGTATACACACGATTCTGAGACAGTGTACTGTCCCCAAACTGTGCCTTCAAACGAGTTAAAATTTCTGACGGTTTAACGCCTTCATTGGTTAAAAACTTTATGATAATCCGTTGCGCAACAGACGAATGTACCTCTTGCTCGGTCATGGCTGTACTGACGACCAAGCCAAGGATGTGCGCGAACCCGGCCGGCTCCCCACTCCTCATAAACCAAACATCTACTCCACACAACATCAGCTACCTCGGAACTGCATGCTAAGCGGAATAGCAAAATTACCGTTTATATTTGATTTACCCTCGTAGAATGTAGGAGAGAGTGTTGTACCTTGGACTATTTTTTTAAACCTTATATTTGCAAAGTAGTTACTTCTATATGATAAAAGTTTTTTTGACAGTATTTTCTATTAATATTTTCAGCTAGTATATATAAACTAGTTTACTTGATTGCCGAAAAGAATAGAGAAAAAAAAGTTTTGGTCCACGGTACAACCATGTGTCTTAGGTTGTACCTTGGTCCAATATGTAAAATAATTAAACATGAAATAATTGTTTAAGATTTTAAATGAATTGTTTAATGAAGAATTATAGAAATTAAAAATTTTTACACTTTCTTCTTCACTACTTTCCTCTTTGTTGTCTTGGCTAATTTTCGTTTAGATTCTTAATAATCATCCCCATTAAATACTTTTTTCTTAATTTCTTCTATGGAGTTCTAGTTTTTCTCCACTTGTAGATGGTACTAACACCATTTGCTCACACTCCCTAATATTGCTGATTGAAATATTACCAACAGTACCATCATTTGGAGCTTCATTTTCCTCATACCGCCGGTTACAAAAGAGGAAAGAAGTACTTTTTCGATATTTTTGTCAAACGGCCAAATTCCGGTAACCGAAAAACATTTTACAATATTACCTATAGTAAGGTCCTTTAAGTATGCTACCTTATTTCCGATATATCGTAAATACTGATGGACTTTCCTGGGTTATTTGTGAGCCATTATGTTTGGAGCTTGCTTATCAAAAGTCTTGTAGGGCCCGAATACAGCTCGGTCGAGCGGCTGCAATTTGTGGGATGTATGAGGAGGTATGACTAGTAGTACCAGCTTATTCACCTTTGGCTCTTCAAATGCCTAAGCAAGGTTGTTTTTGAAATTTGACTATTTTCCTCAGCCTGAATATAGAATACTTTGAACCGGTCCAAGGTACAAACATTTTATTGGTCCAACGTATACGTTAGGCAGATTCTTTAGACAATAATCTTAGGAATTTTTAGGTTATGTATTTGGTTTTAATAATTTTAAAGAGGAAAGAAAGAGCAACTTATCAGACAAAGCGGCGTGAATTTATTTACTCTTCTACTTGAAAACACTAAAAAAGCTGCAGATTGAAAACGGTTTGAACTATTTTATCTTAAATTGGACATAGCGATATCTATTCTACACGCTGTCAAGCAAGTATAGTACAAATATGTAATTCCTGTATAATATAGGAAGTATCGCAACTGGAGCAAGGTACAATTGGTCCAAGGTACCACACTCTCCCCTATGTTTATTTTTACGCTGCCTGAAAGATTTTATTTAGGGATCGTAAATGGTTTTCCTAGCAAAAATATTTTGTATTATTACTTTCTATTTTAAATAAAGTAATTTATAAAAATAATTTGTTAATAACTTCTGGTTACTAATATTTACAGAATATACATAGTAAGTGTGTATTGAGTCATCACTTTGAATGCTAACGGAAACCCCATGGATCACTGTGTACTGTTTAATACAAAATATCAAAATTTTATAAAAATAGGTGTTTCTATGGATTATAAGATTGACACTTCTTTCGCAAGAAGAAAGATATTTTAATTTTTCAGTAATTATATAAATTGCTGCTCGGCATTTTCCGTATAGTCAATATGTAATAGATATCTGGTTTTAGAGGAGGATTTAGTACTGCGGATTCCTTAGCCACTGTTACTAATGATATTACTAATGCTGTTGATAAAAAACAAATTACGGCTTACTTTGTTAACCACGAACTCGCATGTGCAAAATTAAAATGCTATGGTTTTGAAAAGTCATCTGTAGAGTTAATCAGTTCTTATTTATCTGATAGAACCTTAATGATTAAAAATAATAATCAGTTTTTCATCAATTTCTTTACAAATAAATCTGGTGTCCCACAAGATTCTGTGTTAGGTCCCCTAATATTTATTATTTATACTTCTAATATTCTGAATTCCTTAAAATATTGTAAACTGCAAGCATACGCAGATGACACGCAAATTTATAAAACTTTTAGTTTCTCAGAAAGAGCTCAAGCCTACGAAAACAAAGATCAAAGATTTGGAAGTAATCAATCGACTTTTTTCTGAACATAACCTAAAGTTATGTTATAACAGCAACAAGTCCAATATATTATTTTTTGGCAATAGAAATCATGTTACAATTGTCAAGAATAAGCATAATTTACAAATTACTAATAAGACCTTACCCGTAGTTGATTCAGCCAAGAACTTGGGAATTATTATTGATACGAATTTACGATTTAAACAGCACGTGTTGAAATTATTACAAAATGCATATTCCTCCTTAAAAGTATTTTATGCAAATCTTATTCAAATTTTAAATCTTTATCAAAGAAAAATGCTGTCTTTAGTACTCTCACACTTTAATTAATGTAATTTTATCTATCATCCTTGTCTTGAGGCACAAGATAAATTACGAATTCAAAAAGTACAAAACTGGTGATGTCGATTTATTTTTAATCTATGTCGGTATGATCACGTTTCTCATAAAATTAAAGAGCTTGGCTGATTGAGAATGAAAAATCGTTGTAGATTACAGTTGGGATCATTCACACATACTCTGCTAACATTAGCAAGTCATGCTACATCTCTACGTTCTGAGCTGGTACCTGGGTCGAGTGTAAACTCTGTGAATACATGGTGTACCGATCTACTCACGATATCTCTCAAACACAAACTACTTTATTTCGCAAAAGTTTTATTTATAATGCTGTAAAGTTTTATAATTCAATTCCTGGGCACCTTAAAGCTTTTAGTATGATTCAAACATTACTTAAAACATCATTTACTACAATTACAGTAACCACTAAGTTAAGATCCGTCGTCACATCAATTTACCTAATTTATAAAGAAGATTTTAGTAATTACTTACTTTCATTACTTTGTTTACTTTCAGGACTTCTGGGTTAAATAAAATAAAATAGCCTTAAGCTACATTTCACCAAGAGTCCTAATATTTTAAGAATAACAACTTTTTTATAATTAGTAGAATATTTGTATATTTATTTAATTAATCTTCTTCTAATAAAGACGATTTATTATTATTATTATATAAAATATTCTCGTATAAGATAATAACCTACAGAATAAATATAACTATAAATAAAACTATTGATTTATCAAAAATAATATTATTATAAAAATAAAAAACACAAGAAATAAATAATAAAAATGAATAAAAATCCACTGTTTTATTGGAAAAGCGGGGGACGTAAATGTCAAGCCTTCGTTGTGTTTTGTGGTATACTAAAGAAAGAACTTATTAGAATATTTCAGTTATTAAAAAGTATTGCTTGATATTTTCACCACAATCAATATGTAATAGATACAAAACATTCTTGCACAGGATAATACTTGCACAACGAATAGTAAACTATAAATAAAATTATCGTTTTATTAAAAATGCTCAAAATACCACAACAAATAAATAATGAAAACAAATTACAGAAAGGAAAAGTCGAGCATGTGTCGTGTTTTGTAGTACTGTATGTGCTTTAGAAAATTCAACCCTTCACAACACAATGGCTACACAAATCCCAAAAACAAATGATATTTGATAAGTGTCAATCTTTAGAAGCTTACATGTGAATTTTTGTTTCAATACTGTTGCTAATTTTTGTCCGACAGTTTGTTAAAGAAAGTGTTGTCGGTGCTTTTTATCATTATGGGAAAAAAAGAGATTCGTGCGGTGATAAAATTCTTCGTTTTGGAAGGTAAAAAACTAAGGAGATTAAAGGCCGATTGGATGCAGTACTTGGGGAGACTTCTCCCTCATTTAAGACTGTGCACGCATGGGTGGTCGAATTCAAGCGTGGTAGAACGAGCTGTGAAGACGCACCTTGCAGGGGACGTCCAAAGAAGTGACAACCTCAGAAATGGCCGAGAAAGTCCACAAGATCGTACTGGAGGATCGCAGGCTCAAGGTGCGTCAGATAGCAGACATGGTGGGCATTTCAACTGAACACGGGCATATATCTTGCACAAAAATTTAGAAATGAAAAAGCTTTGGGCGCGATGGGTGCCGCGATTACTCACGTTGGAACAGAAACAACGTCGAAAGGATGCTTCAATTGAGTGTTTGAATCGTTTCAAGCGCGATACCAACGAATTCTTTCGTCGGTTCATAACAGTCGATAAAACTTGGGTTCATCGTGATATTCCTGATAGCAAGGAGCAGTCGAAACAATGTATTGAGAAGGGAAAACGGCACCAAAGAAGGCAAAAATGACTTCATCGACTGGCAAAGTGATGGCGACTATCTTTTGGGACGCGCGAGGAATAATATTCGTCGACTACCTTGAAAAAGAACAAAATATAAATGGCGAGTGTTATGCTAGCTTATTACAGCGACTGAATGAAGAAATCAAGAAGGGACGGCCTCATTTGACAAAGAAGAGAGTGTTGTTCCATTAGGATAACGCACCAGCTCACACCAGTGTGATTGCGATGGCAAAAATTCACAAGTTGGGATTTGAATTGTTGTCACATCCACCTTACTCGCCAGATCTAGTCCCATCTGACTTTCACCTATTTCCAAATCTAAAAAAATGGCTTGGCGGAAGAAAATTTTCAACCGATAATGAAGTTATCGACGCGACGCTGTAAATCGCTATTTTGCAGAGCTCGACAAAGACTTTTATAAAAATGTGGCATAAGCGCTCTGGAACATCGATGGACCAAGTGTGTAGAGCTAAATGGCGACTACGTTAAAAAATAAAAACATTTTAATCAGATAAATTGTTCTTTCCTCATCGTTTACTTTACTTATCAAACCAGCCTCGTACTTACTAACGTCAGACAAAGTAAAATACATAAAATCATACAGAACAATATGGTAATGAAAGCAAACAATAACAGAGTAATAAGAATAATCCTAGAATTAATGCCCACAGAAGAAAGATGCAAAAGCAAGATGGTGGGGCGAAATAACAAGAGACCTGGAAATTATGAGAATGATGAACTGGAATGAGAAAACTAAAGACATGTAGAGAAACTGCAAGTAAAGCCGAATAAAATTAAAATGGGGATTAATCCACCCTAAAATAGGATCGTGAAAGCTCCACAAAGGAGCGGTAAAAATTACTTTACTGAAGTGAGAAGGAAATATTTCTGCTTTAGAATTAAGATAATTATTTGCCATATTTAGACATAAAAAGCGTCACGTTTTATGAACTTACCCTTTTATCCTGAAAAGGAGTTCAGTATTCATTAATCATAAATTTATGAATATTACAAAGTGATATTTACTTGCCGCTGTTGGCAGGGAATTATAGAAAATTTACAAGTGCATTATGAGTGTAATTTCCGTAAAATGTTAGAGATAAACTACATGTCATGTACAATGTAGTGTCATAGACATATGGGGCTTATCTTACCTACCAAGTAACGGCCTACATTATTTTAAGAGTTGTTTACCTGTCAAAAGATTGAATTATGTGTAAATTGATTGCAGCGTGTGTTTATATCAGTATTACTGGGGATATGATAATCGATTGCAAAATGTGTTCATAGGTTTAAAAAGAGGAATTCCCTATTGACGTCACGTTTTAAAATTAATTTAGTTTTATCTTAAAATTACTCGTGGAAATAGAAATATAAAGGTAGATAGTTCTATACTCTACTGAATTGTAGAGGGAGATACGTTAGGATATGTTTAATTACTTATTCATTTGATGCAAAGAGGAATACAACTCCTTTCCGGCCATTGTTAACATGTAAATGCATATATTTAAATAGGTACTAAAATCGTATTACCTGCAACCTTTTGGCCCCATAGTTTGACTTAGCGAAAACTGTAGTGGGGTCATATGGAGAGGTTCATTATAAGAAATTAAATAATAACATAACATGAGCATAATCATAATTATTATAATTAATAATAAACAGTAACGATGAATCCTATTTAACGAATAAAATTTTTACAAAACAATAGAATACAAAACTCTGTACTTACGTATCTAAACTCGAAAGCAATATATTTAGGTACATGACGTGGGCGCATAAATCCAATAAATTCTAACTCTTATGACGTAGATAAGAATATGAACATATGTAAAATTGGATATGAATATTCAAAAAACAAAAACAACAAAAAAACAAGGAAGAAATGTGTATATATACAGCTAGCCAAAATTACCATAATCGTATGATTTTTGGACCTACCTAAAAGTGTTGCTATATGACATTTGCAGTGATATAACACCGTAAATTATCAACCCATAATTTACCGTAAATTAACAGAAAATAACTAATAATAAAAGTAAACTTCTGCTGTTTTGGAGTTTTTATATAAATATCTTCAATGTTAATATTGAAAATACACATGCCAATTTATCTGCGTAACAATAAAGGCATTAATGTTAATGTTTGAAGTTTCTGCGTAGATTTTCATGTACTGCAAATTAATCATTTGTGTATTTATATGTATAATGTGATATTTTATTTTAATCATCAACTTAACGATGTCAGAACCGACCAATTAAGGCGTCATCTTAAGTGACATACAAATCCAAGCAATTTTCCTGAAAAATTAAAAAAATCGCTTGGAAAAATCTTTGTGATAGATTAAATGGCACTTGATAGACATTTTAATTTTATTTTTCAATTCTGAAAACTTATTTGTAACCAAACCAATACTGTTCTAAGATGTCTTAAATTCCTATGTACACGTGTACAGTCTTTAGCAAATGTCTTGTCCCGAGTAAGGGCGTTTCTGCTTTAAGAATCGAAATACCCCTTATACTGTGTACGAAAGAGACCGAATTAAACAGAGATAGACAACTACCTGGGCAAGATATTTAAAATTCTTTAAAGCTTGTTTTGAAAACACGCTTGTAAAAACGCTTGTTACTCATTCTATTCAAAATTTCTTTGACACACTTTATAAAATAGTCCTTTTAAATGGAAGCATCTATTAGTAAACAAAGTTATATAGCGTGTTTATGTTTCATTATTTACCTTTAATAAAAAATAACTACATAAACGAAAATAATAATGAAAACAATCATCAAAAAATAGAGGTTTAGGAGTATTTTAGATAATTAAATAATCGCAGAAATTAATGTAAGCGATAAATAAAAATAAAGTAATAATATAGGCATTTATTTATTTTTTTATAATTTTAAAAAGTTATTAAATATTCAGCTGTTTTAATAAAAATACTACAAACTAAGAAAAAACTAGAAACATAGATATAGTAACTACTCAAAGTCAAAACAGTTACAAAACAAAAATTAAGAACACCCTTGGCAAAGCATAGAACCTTAGATCATATATATCATTAATATCTGTTTACCTAGAATTTTTAGAAAATATTTATGAAAAATTACAGATTTTTTAAATCCCGCCTCCTTTTAAGTAGATTAGTCAATAAGTTTAGTTTTTCTCTCTAACACATTATTCTGTCAATTACCCATCTCTCTCTCTTGCATGTATTACCTGAGTGCAAATGTTGTACCCATTCTCATAGACATTCCAGTAACTACCTTCAAGATATAATCCTGTGAATATACCCAAACTGTATTTATTGTTAAACTTAATTTACTTGACCGGCAACTACTGGGAATTTTACCTGAAGGTGAATAAACCAGCCCTTAATGTTTAAATATGCCTCGTTTGTATGAATAAAAATACTACAAACTAAGAAAAAACTAGAAACATAGATATAGTAACTACTCAAAGTCAAAACAGTTACAAAGCAAAAATTAAGAAACGCCCTTGGCAAAGCATAGAACCTTAGATCATATATATCATTAATATCTGTTTACCTAGAATTTTTAGAAAATATTTATGAAAAATTACAGATTTTTTAAATCCCGCCTCCTTTTAAGTAGATTAGTCAATAAGTTTAGTTTTTCTCTCTAACACATTATTCTGTCAATTACCCATCTCTCTCTCTTGCATGTATTACCTGAGTGCAAAAGTTGTACCCATTCTCATAGACATTCCAGTAACTACCTTCAAGATATAATCCTGTGAATATACCCAAACTGTATTTATTGTTAAACTTAATTTACTTGACCGGCAACTACTGGGAATTTTACCTGAAGGTGAATAAACCAGCCCTTAATGTTTAAATATGCCTCGTTTGTATGAATAAAAATACTACAAACTAAGAAAAAACTAGAAACATAGATATAGTAACTACTCAAAGTCAAAACAGTTACAAAGCAAAAATTAAGAAACGCCCTTGGCAAAGCATAGAACCTTAGATCATATATATCATTAATATCTGTTTACCTAGAATTTTTAGAAAATATTTATGAAAAATTACAGATTTTTTAAATCCCGCCTCCTTTTAAGTAGATTAGTCAATAAGTTTAGTTTTTCTCTCTAACACATTATTCTGTCAATTACCCATCTCTCTCTCTTGCATGTATTACCTGAGTGCAAAAGTTGTACCCATTCTCATAGACATTCCAGTAACTACCTTCAAGATATAATCCTGTGAATATCCCAAACTGTATTTATTGTTAAACTTAATTTACTTGACCGGCAACTACTGGGAATTTTACCTGAAGGTGAATAAACCGGCCCTTAATGTTTAAATATGCCTCGTTTGTATGCCCAATCTGATTCTACTTTGGAGACTCCGGGAATGATTATTAGTTTTGATTATTTATTATTTTTACTAATTTTTAGAATAAAAACTGATTACAGTTAGTACTAAAAGTTTAGTTTTTTTAGTGTTTACAAAATAATTAAACTTTGTAAATAAACAAATCAAACTCGTAAATAAATAAATAGAGTTTATAATAAAGTATTAAAAAGCATAAGATGTTTATTTCTTAAAATAGAAGAAACGATAGTAGAAGTGAAACGGCTGTTTTGCATTCCAGTAAAATAAAAACTCACTTGAAAATAGTAGTTCTTATTACTCTATTGTTGTTATACAAACCCACTCTAGGTAGGGTTAAAACCTTTAAAACTGGTTATATTTGTTGTGTTGTTTGTAAACAAAAGAAACTATGCTCAGAAACGTACGTCGTTTCTTTTACCAGAATTGTTAAATGTGTTGTCTGCTCGGGAGAAGACATTTGACTGTACATATCTAGACGGAAGTTCTTTAGGTGACTGATTTTAATTTGAATATTCAATATGGCGAATAGGGTTGCCAACTTTTGAAAGTAGGAAGTAAGGACAGTCAAAAATTTCCAGAAACGCTATTTATTATATTCATTTACAATAATAAAGATTTTTCAATGCTAGTTAAATAAAAACGTAACGTCAATGTAGTAAACCAAATGTCGTTACGGGATCTTTCGAATGTTCGCGAAGCGGTTCTCTCCATATATACACGAGTTTACCTCTAGTATAAATTCAAGGGATAGCTATTATAGAAATCAGTTTATCAGAATTATTGTTATTTATAAAATCACGCTACATTGAGTTTTGTTAGTTATTGCGAATAATATTGTCAAAATAATTTAAAAGTCGATACTCGGCATTACAGATTTTCGAAAATCTGTATTATCAGATTTTTCAGACAACTTACTTTATGGCGTCATTGTAAATATACTTATTAAGCACTGTAATCAATTAATAAGTGAACGTACTATCGTTAGTAATTGTAGAAATCATCAAAAAGGAATTAATAATAAAAAACAAACAATAAAGGATGATAAATGACATTCATTAAAGAAGCAAAAGACATGAACAGACAGCATGACCGACTGGAAGGCACATTGGATTTACGACTACAAACGCCGGGTGTATTCTCAGTTCAGATAATTTTTTTTAATAAAATATTGTAATGAAGGATAAAATAGAAAAAGCTCATAACAAAATTAAATCAATTCATTATTCTAGAAATTTATTATTCCAAAAAGATATTACAACAATTATTACAAAACTCATTTCTAAATTATTTGACCCAGTAATAGAAATAAACAAATGGATTTCAAGTATGACATGAAGCTGCTTTGCAATTTGTATGTCATAATACTAGCACAGCATTATTGTTCACAAGAGCTAAGTCATAATGCTGACTGTAGCATTATGACACTGCCCTAGATAATAGGGACATGTTGAGTCACCCTTGTTTTCAAGGAGAGATTTTTGTAGAGATTAGGAGGTAAAATGGGAAGTGACAATTAAAAGGAATAGTTAGTTATATTGTAAACTTGAAGAAGTAAAAAGTCTTTTCGATTGTAACAACCAAAATAAATGGCCCTACAAGTTATAATTAGGTTGTAAGCACAAATTATGTTTATTTATTTATTTATATATAGGATTAAAGTCATAGTTATAAGTTAGCTAAATTTAATAAACGAATAAAGTATATTAGATAAACAGTAAGTGGCCTTATTTAATGTAAAGCTACGTGACTTGGTAACATGGTGAAGGTTAATACGAAGGAAGATGAAGTTCGTAATATGGTGGAGGCAATTAAATACAAAACGAACCAAGCTTCGTAACAATATTTAAGTAATATATTTCATAAATAACATTTTTTTTATAATTATAATCTTTATAAAAAAGAATAGTTACATAAAATTATCCCTTAATTTTATAGTTGTTTAAACTAGAAAAATAATACTAAATGATTATGCATACGATATTAATAGTTAATTGTAAGTTATTCCTTTTTATAAATATTATAATCATAAAAAAGATTGTTTATGAAATTTTATTAAAGAAGAAAATTACCGGAACTGGGAATTGAACTCGGGTTTTGTAATCGTCTAGCGCATCTTCCAGTCGGTCACACTGTCTGTTCATGTCTTTTGTTTATTTAATGAATGTCATTTATCATCTATTTTTATTTGTTGGTTTTTTTAATTAATAATTACTTTTTGATGATTTTTACAATAAAATTACTAATTGCAGTATATTCCCTTATTAATTGATTAATATGAATTAATTAACGATTAATATTAATTAATTTACGCATGCTATTTCTGGTATCACTGCCTGAAAAATCTCAGTTTCTCTGAATCTATCCCTCTCCAAAAATAATGTGTGGTGGAGGCCTAGTTCGAGAGGTTCCCCTTACCATTTCCCTTCAGCAGATGATTCGAGACCTTTCGAATATAGCCTTAATGGCCAATCAGTCTCATAATATAAACTTAACTGCGGCTTGACTATTAATAATTTACTACATTATACTGTACACATACGTTTTCTTTTTTTTCTTTTTACCACATTTTTTTAATTGTCTGGTAAATTATAATCTGTAGCTTCACTCATTTTAATGGCTTTTAACAACAATAATCAACTAAATTACCTAACTTGATTAAAATAATAATTATTTTTGGCGTTATTTTGGAAAATTATAAAAAATGCTCGGACAGGTTAATTTTTAATTTAAAAGATACGTCTTTTAAATCTAGATTCGAATGTACAGGGTGATTCATGTATATGGAGTAATAGATAGATGATTTTTGTTGAATAAATCACTCTGTATATTTTTATATCATTGAATTCTACTTGATTATTTGAGTCCAACGACCTACAATGTTTATGGCATCAAGTTCAACCAGATTATTTCGAATCGAGTTTAGAGTCGAGCTCGAATTTTCTTTCGAGCTGAGTCGAGCTCTCTAGGAAAGCTCGGTTCAAGTTCATTACTAGTGAAAACTTGAACTTGAAATTTTGGTATATATTTTAAACAGTGTACTAGCTGTAGCAAGTCATTTAATCACAAAACAAATTGCATAATAATTAATTTACCTAGTTGTGTTATTACATACAGGTTCAGGCAAAAGATATACATGTTTTTAATATAATAACTATTTGATTAAATATAAAATGTTAGGGATGTTTATTACAGTGTCTTTAAAGTTGGTAATTTGATTTTTTTGTAGTTAGGGACGATGATTTTTTGTTTTAAAAAAACAATGATGGTGAAATGTCAATAAAAAATAGGTAGCCATTTTGGTTGGTTGCTTATTAAGTAATTTTCTTCATGTAAGTTCATTTTTATTTGTTTTATTTATGTTGATTCTAGTTGTGTTATCTGAATTTATATTAGTTAATTAATCTAAAACCTAAATCTCTTGTTTGAAACTATATATAAGTCAAAATCTAAATGGTGATTATATTTTAAGAGGCTCGTTGTGCTAATTCATAATAATTTGTAAATTTGTCCTTTTGAAGTGTAAATATTACTAAAAAATAACGTTATATTAAAGTTTGTAGTATCATTACAGCTAATTATTGCTTACTGGACATGCTATTCGTGCTTTAAATACGACTACTGCTTTTATGTGTCTTCTGTGTTTCACTGTCAGTATTTTGATTTGGTTGATTTCTAACCTAACTAAATGTTATACTTTGTGACTAAGAATGTCGGGATAGCTTTCTGCTCCGGTACGGATGGTTATTTTTCTCTAGGGACAAATTTATTTATTTATTTATTTATTTAAGAGTGTGTTAATCTCCACGGTGGTAATAAAACCTATGATAGGCCGTGTGAGAGAAAAACTAATTTATTATTTGAGAGTGTCGGCTGATAAGCCATGTAAGAGAACCTTCAAACCATTATTTGTGTACACTTGCTTGTTTATGTTATTTTTATATGTATTATGTTATTTTATATGTGCTATGTTATATTTTCTCAGTACTTATAATACACTTCCGCTTATCTAGATATGCGCTCCTATATCACGTGATTATGTTATTTTATATATGAGCTATTTATATTTCAGTGTTTATAACACACTGTCGCTTGTTTAGGTACCTAGATATGAGCGTTCCCTTTCGATGACAGAAAACCACTTTAGATGATTTATGTCAATGAGAGATTTATGTCGTATTAGTATTTATGAACAGATTAGTGCTGTCGTATTTCTGTTTGTAGGAAAATTTGAATCTTCTGTCTGCATATCAATCTGGTGATTAATAGATGGCTAGTCTACAACATGAATAACAGAAAACCTGATGATCTCAACCGAAAATATTGTATCTAACTTTTTGTCACTGTATAAACACAATTTTGTCAGCCTTCATGATGCTAATGTCCATTGATCTTGGTGATTCCTGGCGTGGGGGCGACTGAAACAGAAGCAGTTGTTTTAAAGTTCTGGGTTTCAGCAAGAATTGGACCACTTCTGTACTGTAACTATTACCATATTTTCATATTTGATTACCTTTTGGGTTGAAAAGAATAATATGTATAGCGTTTACTGTCTCCAGCCTTACTTTGTGGAACTCCATAATCATGAAATATAATATAAATACAAAGATTAGTTCAAGTTTTACAAGTTTGTGAAAAACTTGTGAAACTTTAACTAATCTTTGTATTTATATTATATTTTTAATAATATGTATGTACACATTGTACATAGATCGTTGAATTCTATATGGATATGGTTTGTATCATATCTAATTTCTTTGTTTGTAACTGTGCCTTAATTTATCGGTTACTGTACTTTATTTGACTTTGATAATTTTGTTTTGAGAATATGTGTTCGAAAAACTTAAACGATTTTTAATACTTTGACAATTTAGTCTGGTAAACCGACAAAGATCAGCTCAGAAGTCAACATTTTTCCGTGGCTATTATGAAATACTTCTTGTACCTTGTCGTATCTTCAAATACTTTTGTGTTAGCAGGAAAATAGCACCCTAAACTAAAACAAATTGTATAAAAGACAGTTTGGTTTCCAACTTCAATAGTTTTAGACTGCTACTGCTAATGATAACTAGCTGAAAACATTCCTTATGTACAGATCTCCAAATTTTACTAATGCTTTCTAATACATCTAGCATAACCTGCACACCTTAAAGTTATGACTAACTATTCCTGAAAATATGCCATAAATATTAAATTCCTCCCTATGTCAAAATTTAATACTTTAATTTCCCTTTAACAGGTTCCATTTGCAAGACAAATACGTTTTGTTTCTCACGAACGTTGTTACAATATTCAAGGGGGTTTTTTACAGAACTAGCCTTTTATTTTGTGTCAGTTTAAATCCGTCCCTCCTCGCTCAAGATTAAGAATAAATGTTTAAAATACTACAATCATATTTAACTGTTCCTTTATTTGTGTTTATCACTCTTCTACCGTCAGTATGAAGTAGATCAATCGTTATCAACCTTGGTCACATGTTATAAAAAGTAATCACAACGTAGGATCCAGTTTGCTTTTTTTTGTTATATTTGCCATCATAAAATTTGTTATTTGTAAGATTGGTAGTGCTGTGTCAGCTTCCGTTTTGTTAAATATTTGAAATTTACGCGGGTAGAGTAACTTGGGCCGTGATCGTCTAGTAGGTGTGACCCCGGGTCATTACAACATAGATATGCAAGGTTAAATGCAAGAGATAAGAAAATTAGGAAAACAGGTGCTAGGGAAAGATCGACCGATATTTATTTAAGTGACAACGTGACACAAGATTATCGACAAGCAATTTTAAGGAGAATCAAATATTTTCTTAAATCGGTTAGTTTGGAACCAATAGGTGTAACCTATCTCAATAGGAAACCTTACTGTGAATAAAAATTAAATCAAAATCGTTTGTGTACTAAAAATCTGATAAAACTAACAAAAAATAGCAGCAGCGACAACAGAATTTTATCTTAAAAGTTAAAAAAAATGAAGTTAGTGATAAAGCAGAACCTACAAGATTGTTAACGCTAGTGCCTCAAAATTGAACACTAAATCAAGCTCTCGATTCTTTCCCTGGAAGTACACTGCATTAAAATTAAAAAAAAAACATGTTTCAGAAAAGAGCGTGTTATTTTATCATCGCCATCGTCGTGTATAGGACATCCTTTGCCGTCAGCAATTGTCAAAAATGTCAAAAGGACATAAAACTATTTAAAAATATAAATGTAACTATATGTTATGTTAACAAAGAACAATATTCATGTGACCGAACTGTTCCAGGTACACGAAAGTTTCAGGCTATTTATCTAACTGAAACTGAAAAAAATTAAAACAAAAACGCATTTGTTTTCCGATGAATCTTATGAATTTAATTTGTTAAAATAAAATTTTGAATACCACCTTTTGAAGTATCAACCTATTTTTGGGCGTGGAAAACCGAGATGACAAAACATCCCTCGTACCTCATGGCACGGCCTCATAGTCGACTCTACTAGAATTTAGTCGAATCTGTTGAAATACCACCGCCAGTAGAAACCTTTATCATGCGAAACATCGCATTGATACGGGCTCTACGATTCTACTTCCTTATTATAGAAGAAGGCAAAGGGGTGGAGGAAAAACGTATCAGTTAAAACTTATAATTCATTTTATAATAATGAATATAAGATTTAACTATTTATATATAGCCTTGGTAGTGTAATGTCTGGCGTGCCGGACTTTCACCAAAGCGACCCGCGATCGACTCCCGGCGCCGGCAAATCTGGTTAAGGTTTTCTGCAGTTTTCCTTAGCTGTGACACAAATGTGGAATTTGCGCTGTTCCATCTGTAAGTCGGCTGCAGCCGCACATTGGGCCTACATAATAATAATAATCGCCCCCTCCCTCCCGCACAAGCTTATAGCTTCTGGGGCCTTGGTTTAGGTTATGGGTTGTAGTAGTTACTATTATATTTGATTGTTTGACGTGTTTGTATTTTAATACTAAAATCCAACAGGAAATTTCTTCGATCTCTTCTAAAGAAAAAAAAATCATATATTTCGTTCCCATGGGATTGCCAACATAAAATTTTAGGATTATTTTCAGAACATATAAAGGCAGAAAATATATTTTTTTTGAAGAAAATTTCAAGACACCAAATTTACGAAATTTCAAAAATATATAATTTACTCGAAATTAATGTTATAGGTAATGTGTTAAGAGAAAGTGTGTTAATAACCTACTAGAAAATATAATTTTTGATTATCTTTCCAATGAAAACATTCGACTCTCGTATCTTTAATAAAAGCCAAAATATAGTATATTCTATATACAGAGTGATCCAAAATTGTTCTTTATCTTCTTAAAGTCGTATTCCTCTCATGAGAATAAGAAGAAAAGTTTATATAATTGATTAATAAATTAACATAGGTTCGGAAATGCGTCCTTAACCAGATTTAGGGCGTTAAAAATCGCCACAAAATAATGATTGCTTGAAATTACTCATAACTGATCGCGAATTAATTTCTGGAAATTACAAAATATGTTTGTATGTCATGATATGTCAAAATATGTTGTATATGTGTGTATATGTTATGTACCATAATATGGACCAGAGCAAGCAGTTTTGCCTTCACCGGTAGCGTAGAAACAGGGTGTACGTAATTTTTTAAGGAGAAAGAAATAGCACGCCACTGTTTTTTAAGATCTTGCCACAATTTTTAAATTGTCCAACTACTTACAAATACAATTTCACTTGCTTCTAGTTGTCTTCTTCTTGTCATTAGTTTTAGAGGAAATGTGATGATGTGCCTAATTTTGAAAGCCAAATATTATTGACAGATGAGAGTGGCTTCACAAGAAACGAAATTTCTAATTTACGCAATAACCACGTAATGGGTCGACGTAAATCCACATGCATTGGTACAAAGAAATCATCAGCGACAGTTTAGCTTAAATGTATGGAGAGGAATTATTGGCGAATTTTTGATAGAATCCTTTTTTCTGCAACCTTTAAACTAACAAAATTACACCCATTTCTTGCAAGCGGAATTACCTTATCTGCTTAATGATCTATTAGTTCCTCTAAGACAAATGATATGGTTTATGCACGATGGTGCACCCCGTGCTTTAGTCGTGTTGCTAGGGAATATTTTATTTAAAATATCTTGTATATACACATAGCCAATAAACAATATTGATGCTCGTCGACAAAAAAATCATAGATGGGTTTTTAACACATGGAATCTAGCCACGAGTCCGTCAAAAGGTGATTCGACGAATACAAGCCTGTCGCGAGGCTAATGGCGGGAATTTCGAACATTTCTTTTAATTCTATTTAAAGTTGCTCGTTCATCTTCTAATTGTTATTTTGTTATGACATTTTAACTGTTTGGTCACATTCTTCATTTTCTATGTGAGTTTAAGACGAAACCAATTTTTGTAATCTTTGCCTTTTTTGACTTATCACGGGTGGATTGTTTTCAACAGAACACCCTGTATATATAAAACAATTGTTTTAATGTTTTCGAAGTTTGAACTTGACAGTTTTGAATTTCAAAGTTAATGTAAATTTACAGTAAGCATAATTAAAATTATAAATTTTGATCTTTTAACGGTAAATAACATTCCATTTATAAAACTTTAACTATATTTTGCAACGTAATTACTTATGAAATAATTAGTTTGAGAACAGTAATGACAGTACCGTAAAAAGTAGTCTTATAAGGAATATCAGAAAATCTACCAATAGAAAACATGACTATTATTTAGAAAAATATAGAAACATTTACAGAATATGCTTTTAGTCTATGCTTAGTAAAAATTACTCTAGATATCTTTGTATATCTAATTAACTGCAATATCATTCTTATTGTCCTAGGCATTAATTAGGAAGCAGTTCCGTTCACACACAATAATGAGTACGTCTATCTCCTTTTTTTTATTCATCATTTGCACTAACTTTATTTGAATTGTAATTAATCACATATCATTTCAATGTTTTTTTTAATTTTCAAATAATAATTTAAAAGAGTGTGCTTTTGCAAAACAAAAGTAAGCAATCTCTCAAATTTATAATGCCAAGAAAGATTGTAGTATTAAATAGATGTTCGATTTAGTGTTTCTGATCCTGGAAATTCCTGGGATTATGCAATTTTTTTGTTGTCTGGAATGCCAGGAGGAATAATCCGAATTTAAATTCAATTAAAGTTTTCTATTTGTTTCAATTTCTTAAGCAAATTATTATTTAAAAAGATAGTTCTAAACAAGATGGCCCCCTTACACAAATAATAATAACTTCTACTACCCATTACCTGGTGAACCAAGCCCCTGAAGCTATGAACCTGGTGCGGGAGGGAGGGGCGATTATTATATTATGCAGGCCTAACGTGCGACTGCAGCCGACTTAACAGATGGTATTAGCACAAATCCCACATTTGTGTTACAGCTAAGGGAAACTGCAGAAAACCTTAACCAGATCTGCCGGTACTGGGAGCCTAACACAGGCCGCTTAGGTGAGAGGCGAAATGGTTTTCTTATCCATTTTTTTTAAGAAACTATACTAAACAGCCATACAAATTATTTATTACCCGTTTATCAATAATCAACAAAGATAAAGGGGATTAGTTGCAGAAAGAAACTACCGTTGAATGCATCACCCTTATTCATTAAGTAGTCTTGTACTTTTTATTATTTTACTCCAATTAATTATATTCAATAAGGGTCTCCATTCGGATTTTCCTATCGTTATTTTTCTGTAGGTTAATTTTCAATGGTTGTAGGTTGCTATGTAAAATTACTACCCGGAATTTCCCGGACTTTAAAAAATGTCTTGGGTCCCGGGAATAGAAGAATTGCCAGGATGCAAAAACACTAGTTCGATTAATTTTATTCTTTTTCGTCATTATTATTGTCTTGCAATCAAATCATTCACTTTTCTTGACTACACTACCTCTCATGATAATATTTAGATTGTCCTTCTTAACAACTCTTGTATTTTTCATAAAGTGATACGTGTAATAAATTTAAGAGATCACTTATTTTTGTTTGTAGTGATTAGCCATAGCACACTACAGTGTAGTCCGTATAAAGCGAACATGTAATAACATAAACATCTACAAATGCGAACGCCTGGATCGATATTCTACATATCCCAAAACGTGAATGACAAAATCTTCCATACTCTACAACATTATTGATTACAACTTTACTACAACGTTGATTGAAAGTCTTATTTATTCCCAAAACTTTTTTATATTCATTACCGGTTTCGCTTGTTTAGTGTAAAAGAATCATCAGACGTAAAAAGCTATAATTTACAAAAAGAATTACACTTTTTTGTATGACAAATATAAGATCACAGACAAATTTAATTAAAGATAATTGAGAATTAACGAGAATTGTCTAGTATATAAAAACAAGAGAGGGTATTATTGTATAATTTTAATTATAATTTTACAAATATCAAGCGAGATCTAAATTCACCATGTGCACCAAGTATGTATCATGTTTAGGGTTTCGTTAATTTTGCTATTGCCGGGACTCGAGACTGTTTTTTCCGAAAGTCCCGGGAATCCCGGATACTAATTTTACATAGGCACCTATCACAAAAATCCAAATATTTGTTTTTAAAATTGCTTTAATTAATTCTCTAATCACATCTCCAAGAAGTTTTTATTGGAAAATTACTGCAATTATTTAATGAAAAGCACAGCAGTACATAAATAAATTCTCCGATCATAAAATTATGTTTCTCGCTTTTATGCCAAAACCTTTCCTGTTTAGTGTTGTATTGTTTGCCGGTAAGTTTTATGTTACTCATGGCTTTTATAAAACATTTTTCCTAAATATGAACATGATAAATATTATTTTCAATAGTTCGAATTGATATTCCATCCCCTGCGACCTATTGAGACACATAAATTTCACTCAAATTCCTTGTTTTGCAAAACGATTAAATCGATTGTTAATTTTTAATTTTTTTGAGGTGCAAGGTGCGATAGTTTCTTCAATATGTTTTTAAATGCGATCAGTGCATGCATTTTAAATGCCGCATGGGCCCGCTAGAATTCAAAATTTGTTCGAGGCAATAATTACATTCGCCGTTTCTACATTTTTAAAACGATTTCAAACTACGATTTGATGTATTTTCATCTTGGAGCTAAACAGAAAACATTTTATTTATGAATTTAATAGTTAAATAAAAGCCAAATGAAACAAATTCAGAAATCTAGTAAAAACACACTACTATAAGCAATTAATTATACTATAGCATTACAAAAGCTATCAAAGTCTTCTTGGAAAACTTGGAAACCTATTGAAAACGACCGGTTGTTAAAGAGATTAAGACCATACTTCAATATAAATTTTTTAGCAAAAACATTCTGTTTAGGTCTTTAAGAAGCCTACCTTACTTGTTTATAAATAAGAGAGGAAATTCCGGATGGAGACCCTTTTTGAATATAATTGAATAAAAACTGCAAGTTTACTTATAAAGAATTCTCAGGCGAGGCACCATACTTAACAGTACTTTCTTACTGAAGGTGAAAATATGTAAAGCTCAACACTTTGACCTTAATAAATTACACCCACTTTGTGTTAATTATCATATAAATATTTATATTTATCTTCATCTTCATCTTCATCTGTGCAAAGCAACGCACAAGTAACATTTCTATTCAAAGAATATTCTCATTAGATTGTTTTCATTTTTTGTGTGTTTAAATTATAATTTTTAACTAGGTATCTGTATGCTATGTAATATTTCTAAATTTTCAAAATTGTTAAGCAAATTTTCTTGTTTTACGGAGTACAGAATTTTGTAATTATCTAAAGAGATTGTATGATGACCAGTTTCTAAGATACTCGTATGTTTAGCAAACAGAGAACCAGTGTTGTTATATCTTATACATTGATTAGGTTCTTTAAATCTTGTTTTAAAATTTCTTTTAGTTCTGCCACTATATGTGCTTCCATATTGACATTTTAGTTCGTAGACTCCCGAGTTAGTTAACGGGTCTTTTTTGTCTTTGTTGTTTAAAAAAAGATCTTCTAACATTAGGTGTGATTTAAAAACTATGGATGTATTTGTAGGTGCGAGAATGTTTTGAATGTTGTAGGAAACTAGTTCAAGTCTGGGCAATTTGTTTAATAATTCTAAGCTCTTTGTTTCTATTTTCTGGGGACATTGGGATATCTATAGCTCTGTTTACATAACTCCTAAGGGGCCACGAGTACTAAAGTTCAATTATGGTATGGAGTGGCATACGTTTCAACGATCGTACAGAACTTGTTGCTATACGTGGGGCTAGTTTAAACGGTCCAAGGTACATTGAAGACATCCTAGAACCACATGTCATGCCATTTTCTCCATTTATTGGCGAAGCCCCGATCTTAATCCCATTGAACACGTTTAGAGGCATATTGGTTTTGCAATTCAGAACCACAGAATGTCATATCGGCACTTAGATCAGCTGGAAAACTTTATTGTACAAGAATGGACCAAAATGGTATTGCAGACCTTCCCGACAGAATGATTGCCGCCATAAGAGCCCGAGGAGGGTATACTCGTTATTGATATCTGGTGTGTGTTTAATGGCTTGTTACATTATCTTTTAAATTTGGTTAAGTTAATGTATTTGACGTTTTTTCCCTTTTGTATCAGATTCGTAACTAAAAACAACTAAGAACTGATAGTTTATGTTTAGTTTTTACTGATTCCCTATTTAAACAAACTTCCAATTCCATAATTTTTGAGGTGTGTATTTAACAATAGAAGAAAAAGCCAAGCTTTTATTTTATCGGATGCAAATGAAAGATTCGAAGTAACGTTTCATAGATAAATGTTATTCTAGTTATTAAACCATGTACAATTTAATAAACTACAGTAATTATAATTCTAACTATTCAATTATGTAACCTACTCCAAACAGTGAACACCACATGCGGTAAATAGTTCACGTTATAGACGATCTACTGTATTTTAAAATATTACTTGAAAATTGAACACCATGATCTGTGATTAATTACAATCTAACACAAAGTGCAGATTTTTAGTTGCAATCCGTTAATTAATGCATTGTAAATTTTGATTATTGCAATTTAAATTTTTATTGAATAGGTAAAGTATTAAAACGTGCTGGAATTACTATGCTGTCTACATGTGTAGTCAATTTGTACTATGGGATTTTTAAACAGCTACAACCCCCGCTGGTGGTAGGGCCGATTTAAATTATCTAAAGGTTTGTACCGAATACTAATTGAGCTTTCTTGACTTTTGCAATAAACAACAATTATTTCTTAATGGAGTACAGATGCTACTCGCGTTGATTCAATATTACTTGTTCGTCTTTGTGTTCACAGATTCTTCCACACATATTTTCTCAAATTATAAAACACCGACAGAAATGTTTGAAACTTTTATAAGGAGATGAAATTATTTTCTCAAATCCAATCCTTTTTATTAATATTGTACAATTTATTTAGACCCAAATAATGAGATAACTAAGTCTCAAGAATAAATTATATAGCCTTGAAAATGAGTTACAAACAGTTTTATTTTTTACAATGTAGTCTACTGAGGCAGGGCCGGATTATGCCCTTTGCCTCCTTTAGGCCCACTCATATTTACGCCCTTAATAAAAAAGACGTTATTGTTACGATTGCATGTCATGTATTGAATAAGTAATCGTATTGTATATAACAGATGTTTTTTAAAATTTGACGTCCAAGTTCACTGTAAATGAGTTATTTCGTGAACGTACCACACTTACATGTACTGAGGCGTGCGTCAATGTCGATGTGTCACTTATTATCTGTCATGCCACATAAATTGTGTGAATATATTTATTTTAGCGTTTACTGTCTCCAGCCTTACTTTGTGGAACTCCATAATCATGAAATATAATATAAATACAAAGATTAGTTAAAGTTTCACAAGTTTTATTAATATCTTAACCTGACAATATTGTTTCGACACACTTAATTCAACAAAAAGATTATAGGTTAGCTATCAAAAGAATATTTCCAATTGACACTCAAATACAAGACACAAACTACATATCAATACCATACTTTGGCAAGATATCAGAACAAATTGCAACTATACTAAGAAAAACCACCAGTTACAAAATAACCTATAAAACGAACACCAACACCTTTTCATTTTTATTCAATGCTAAAGACAAAACACAAGATATCATGAAATCCGGCATTTACCGTTTGAATTGTTCTTTTTGTAACTCGGTTTATACTGGACAAACACTTAGAAATTTCGACATAAGATACAAAGAACACGTACGCTCTTATAGACTTAAACATCCAGAAAAATCGAATTATGTCAAACACATTTTGGAACAGAACCACCCAATGACACCTCAAAACAACATTAAATTCTTACATTTTTGCAACAACAAACATAAATTAGACATTTTAGAAGCTTTTGAAATATACAGACATAAACGCACAATACCTTTAATGAATGAACAAACTGAGGTTAGTAATTCTCCTTTATTAGAAGTGTTAGATATTTAGTGTTTGTATGTATTGTATCTAGTTACCTATTTTCTGTATGTATTTATCCTTAGCAACGTGTTTGTTTATCAATCTTATCTACCTTTGATAATGACATAATGTGTCGAAACAATATTGTCAGGTTAAGATATTAATAAAACTTGTGAAACTTTAACTAATCTTTGTATTTATATTATATTTCATATTTATTCTAAGTGCAAGAATTTGAAATAGCAACACGTTAGATTACCACAAAACAAACAGCTAATGCGTTGCGTTCTTTGTTATGTAATTCGTTGAAAAACTACATAAATAATAATAATAATATAATAATAACTACTACAACCCATAACCTAAACCAAGGCCCCAAAAGCTATAAGCTTGTGCGGGAGGGAGTGGGCGATTATTATTATTATGTAGGCCCAATGTGCGGCTGCAGCCGACTTACAGATGGAACAGCGCAAATCCCACATTTGTGTCACAGCTAAGGAAAATTGCAGAAAACCTTAACCAGATCTGCCGGCGCCGGGAGTCGATCGCGGGCCGCTTGGGTGAAAGTCCGGCACGCCAGGCATGACACTACCAAGGCTGTTGGTAGTTACTAATTGTTAGTTGTTAATTGGTATTAACAACTGCTATTAAAGAAATGCTACACGTACTAAATCTCTACTAACAAAATCTCACACTTGGGCTTAAATTGTAATTTACTAAAATTCCTGGAACCAAATAAACAATTAAATCACTTTAGATACGTTAACATATCTCCCAACAGAGACGTCATATCGATTGCAAGGGCTTACTAATTTCCGTTGGAGTGATGAAGTGAAAAAATAGAAGAGCACCACCCAAATTGTTTGATGTTATTGTTTAAAAGCAGAAAAATAAGAATCTACAATTCGGGAAAAGATTCTCCTTTAATTTACGTTAAATTACTTATTACTTATTGCCATTCTTTTTAATTCTAAGATTTATTTTGTGAATGGAACACCAACAATTTGTCGTGTAAAGCTATAGCAATAGGTATGAGTTTTAAACTTTGTATATTGAATGCAATTCAAAAACATTGTTTTTGTAATCCACTTTCTAATAATTATATAACATATACAACAGTTAGTGGTCGTTGAAAACCTATTCGCATTATAAATTTCTATTTTAACTTAATTTGGGATCCAATTCTAAATACATTTTCATTAAGATTCTTTAAATAGAAACCAACATATATTTTTCTTATTGAAAATGTAATCTCAGATAATATGGTTACAAATAACTTACAAGAAATAACAGATAATATGTGTCAGTAATCCTTTTATACTCACAATCTAACATTGCTTCAATTTACCTGAGCACTTACCTTAGCAAGTAAGTAAGACTAAAACACTATAAACAAAAGCTTAACAATCACAGACAACACTTATACATACACCAAAATTACTGGCATTTACAGCTAACTCAAAATCAAAATTTTTCTTTATGCAAATGACAACCTCGAAGGCACCAATGATTTCCACGATTGAAAAATTAGTTTTACTAAGATTGGTCATTTTGGGTGATGATTTAACTCAATAGTGAAGTGGGCTGCGTGGTAAAGTGTTCAACTCTCACTCAGGCGGACCGGGTTCATTCCCCCGAATCCGGCGAGAGGACTTTTTTTCGTCGATAAAGCCTCAATACACTTCGCCGTGCTGTCAGATGGACACGTTAAGCAGTCGGTCTCGACAACCACATAAACATCTATTTGTGGTTGTCGTTAAAAATAACACCGCCCTAACTAAGCAAAGTATATGTATGTACTTCAGTGGTTTGGCAATGTTAATTACGGCAAACACACGGAAATCGTAATTATAATATTTAATTTCACAAATAAGCGATTTAAACCAAAATTCTACAAAACGGTACTTTCGTAACCGCCTTGGACTCTTAACTATATGCATATTTCCTCAATGCAAATTTAACGGGAATGAACTAAACGCGTGTGTAAAGTCGCGCTAGGTGGTCGTGCCCTTGTCTATCATGTACTTTACTTGACTGCCCCTGGCAAGGCAAAAAACTATCAAGCTCTACTAAAACTTAAGAGGAGCTGGTGGTGCAACCAACCATACAATATGTTTAACGTCAGTAACTACCGATGAATAATCTGAACGGAATTTCGCTGTAATATTGTATAAAGGGTACACAAAACTATTAAATTCAAAATTACAAATAATATTTATCAGAATGCAACCAATTACTAGCTATAAAATTCGAAAAGCCATTCGTTCTTCTATAAAATTTTGAAATTCAAAGATTTTTAATGCAATATAAGGCATTATTTATCCAAAGTGAAATCATAAAATCAAGAAAACATTTTAATAAGTTACTTATCATAATTTTCTGTTAGGCCCATTTTTATTATAATAATAATAATAATATGCTTATATTTCGAAGACTGTATACACAGTATAGAAATCGTCAAAAGTACATATATATGTAACTATAGTATTTAGAAAATACACAGTTATATATAAATAATTAGTTGAAATTAACAATAACACTTAAAGTTAACGATAACACTTAAAATACACATGCTAGAAATTCCTGACTAGAATAAAAACAATGAACTAGAAGTAAATCCTTTACTTTCTTTTTGAATACGTTAATTGAATGTATATTTTTGAGATCTTCAGGTAAGTGATTAAAAAATTTAAATGATTGTATTAAGGGACCTTTACGAATTTTTTCTAACCTTGCAAAAGGAATATAAATGTCACCGGTATATCGAGTAGAGTAATTATTAATATCACCACATTTTAGAAAATCGTCTAAATTGTTTTTAACATAGCAAACGCATTTAAAAATATAAAGACTCGGCAGTGGAAGTATTGCACATTGTTTGAAAAAAGGACGACAGGATTCTGTGACGGGTAAATTAAACAATGTTCGCAATATTCTCTTTTGCATAAGGAATACTTGAAAATTATGCGATCCGTTGCCCCAACACACAGTCCATTATTTAATAATGATTGTACGCAGGCAAAATAGTAGATAATTAGCACTTCTCTGCTTATAATACTTCTTAACTTAAGAATAGCAAAATCCCTGGCTACTGATTTTTTAACTAGATATTCTGCATGCATGTTCCCTGTTAAATTCTGGTCCAAAAACATAACTAAAAATTTAGTATGCAGACCTTGTTCTGATGTTTGCTCATTTGCCGATACAGGAAGTGGGAAATCCACTTTTGAAGATTTATTTGGTGAAAAAACCTGCAACCTTATGTACCTGTAACCTTATTACCTGCAAGCTAGTTTTTTAAATAAATTTAAGCAGAATTGGGGTAATTGACTAAAACACGATACCATCCCGTGAGCAACAGATTTTATTTACACAAGTGTTAACTTGGTTTCAATTATATATCACAGATTTTATAGTTAGTTGGACTATTTGCATTTATAGGAATTTTTTGAAATACAGCTGCCTGTCGACAACCCTTTTGTATTTTTATGTCAAACTAAATTAATAACAAAGCGGAATAAATATCTGCAATAATGAACTCGTTACAACCCCTAACAGCTTTCTATATATGTTTTGAGAATTATTATTTTCAAGCTTTTAAAATCTTATGATAAAGTTTTTATTTTTTATCATTTTTCTCATTCAAAATTAATAATACAAACTAATTATCGGTTATTACATCTTTAGCAACGAAATGTTTACAGAATGTTCCATGCAAACAGAATTTTTGCAATTTTGTATTAATTTTTGCATTGATTAGAAGCTTTGACTATGCCAAGATTCTTTAATCAAAACTATATAAACTTTAAAAATACTTAAAGGCTAATTTTACATAAAAATCAATTATTTATGGCTATTAAAATGTCCAAATTTTTAACTAAAAAAAGTATGGTTAATGTGCTCCTGCACCCCGCTTGGTAATAATACACGCTGTACAATAAAATGGCCATACTTATAGTATTTTACGTGATGGCATTCGGGACACTTGAAAAACAGCTCGTAGCAACGGAAGTTCAGGGCAAGTCTGAAATTCAGAGCTCCTCCACTGACTAAATAGGATCAAAATGTTTTACACTCTGACACTGAAGAACAACAAAGAAGACAATTACTAATCAAACTGAGCGAACTGAAGAGACTGCTCAGATTTCTACTGACGGCCTAAGGTATATTGAAACCGGTAAATCGTGTAAGTGGTAAAATTATCAAGGTCACCAAGGAGTCAGAACAACCTAGAATAATTTGTGTAATAGCATAGATAGAGTTAAAATCATATTCTGTGAACTTTCATAAACTTAAAATATCGAGTAATGAGTTAAAAAGGTGGCACCATAAGTTGGTGCCAAATATTACACTTGGTTTTAATAAACAAACAAGAGCATTGAAATTATCCATAATAAATGTTGGTTTTTCGAACAAGGTTCTTATGCATAACTCTTATTGCAGACCACAGTGGTCTTATACTCTGCTGGAGTATTTTGGCATTTTTACAAGTTACACGATTTCCAAGTTTTGATATACTAAATTAATATGAATGTCTTCAGCAATATTAGATTAGTTTTCAAAATATGCATACTAACTCATGATATTGACCGAAACATAATACTTCTGAAAATAAGGAGTTTCCTCAGAAACAGTTCTATTGGTTAATAAAATAGTATAAGGTAACCGAATTTTATAATTAAGCATAATTTCCATACACTACAAAGAATGACCAGACTATCATCTAAGAAACTGGGAAATGGGAAAATACCTTTCCCCAGTCGCTTTCTTGGTTATTGTGCTGTTGTAAGCTTGTATCAGTGCAATTACGGAAACTATGACTGGCTTCTGCTACATGGTCTACTTGGTAAAAGTTTTCAAACTTTATTCAATTGCTTTATGGATCTCCTACTTTCGATCATGTTCTCCTGCCGTATATTCCAACGCCGCGGTTAACCTTAACGTTTTAGTCAAGTACGGTTAGTCAGCCCGCAGTACCATATACCGCATGTTTCATTAAAAAAATCGAAAATAGGGATTAACCTGTGCCTTTAAAGAACCGTTTGTAAAATCTTCCCAAGTAAATAAAGTTAATAAACTTTTTTTATTAGTTTAACGGTACTCATATCTTGAAAATGGCAAAAAGTCCCCTTTTTTGAAAAATTATTTAAATTGATAAAATCTACTTCTAAAACAAAAATGTCGTGCGATCTAGCAGTGGCATGGTTTCATAGCTCAGTTAATCAGATAGGGGTGATAATAACCCCAAGTCGCTGCCGTCATAGATTCAATTACAGCTAATAGATAACTTTTTTATTTTTTTTTTGCTAAACATAAAATTTAAAATACAATTTTCAGTTCTAAAATGTTTATTTTCCGCACTATTTTAATAAATTGCATTTCAAAATTGTAATTCTGATTCACGATATTGACTAAAAGACAGGTGAAGTATTGATGTTTTCGCATTGACAACCAAATAAGTACTGTGATGATCACCGGTGCCTTGGATAAATTGTATCATCCAAGGCAACAAATGCAATCAAGGAGTCAAAAATAATTCATAAAAAAGTCAAAACATTAATTCTCTTGTCTTTTAAAGTAAAGGAATAAAGCTTACAAACCGCAAATCGTCTTTTACTGGACGTAATACAGACGTTATTACATGTGGTGACTGCCAATACGTGCTTTGAAACGCAACAATCTACCAAAAAATTTACCCGTACAATCATATCATTCAAGATACCTCGACGTTTTGGGCTTGCCTGGGTCCTTTACTTAAACACAAATCCCGTCTCCAGATTAATTACTGTTAAATAAGCTAAGTAACACTTAATTCCCTTCATTTCCGTATGATGAGCTTATGTAGTGGTCACTCCAGGCCAGTAACAAGACAAGTAGAACCTGCCATTAATATTTCTAATATTCCAAAAGTCGAATTTCCATCATTTTCGAATGATACCGCATTTTTCTTTTCTCTCGTAGTACGCTATTAACAGCTTAACGGTGTGGTAACTGAAATTGATAAGTTCAATTTGTTAGTATTTCACATTCCAGAAAACGTCTTAACCAACTGCGGATCGATAATACTGCAACCTACCGATGACGTATTTTCCGTATTAAAGGATTCCTAGTAAAACGATATGGGTGGTAAACCATTTTCAATGGTACACATTTTACTATCAGAATTGACTCTAAACAAAGATGTTCTAATAAGTTTTAACAATTTAAAATCAACCCTTGCCAAAGAAACTTGGTTGGTTCACCCAATGGTAGGTGCACCAATTTTGATCATGTCGGACAATTCTACAAACACGATTGCCGCAGTTTTACAGCAGTATTAAGACATCTTGTATTAAGCCATTAGCTTTTTGTAGCAGGATTGCTATGTAAGAAAATTTCAGAATTGGGCTCACTCTCCCTCTCTTCTTTTAACGCAATAAAGATTGCAAACAAAAGCTCTGGAAAGTCGGATTCGAAAAAATAAAAATTAGTTATTATTCCAGATGTATGCACCTTTTTTGCTTTCTCTTCATTAAGATATTGAGTTATTGCAATCCCTTCATTTTTATGGTTGTTTGGGAATTTTTCTAGAAAAGCTCGAAAACAAGCAATAAAGTTGTTGACACACAGAACAAACAGAAGTTCCAGTTTCAAAACCTATGAATCTCAGGACTGCGACCTTCACAAATCACCACAGGTAACTATTCTAAAGGTATTGGCCGACTGACCAAGACCAAGCAAGGGGCATCCAGTAAAATGTTGTTCAATATCATCAAACGTCAAAAATCTAACTTCAACGTAAATAACTAAATAACCGGTATCTTTCTAAAGCTCTTGAGCTACTGATAAAGGATGAAGACCAAACGAGAGACATTCAGTAAAAAGTGTCCCAGTATTCAAATGGGACCACATTTGTTTATGTATGTTGAATTTGAAATTTTGTCCTTTTTTACCGCGGTCGTTTCTTGCATGGTATTTATGAGTAGGTCAACAGCACACAATAATGATGCTGCATTTGACTATTTATGTTGAAGTTGAACTTTTGGCCTTTGGTGGACAATCTTTGAGAGATGTCTTCCCATAGTCTTTGTCTGTAGGTCCATAACTTTCGAATAACGCCTATTTGGCATTGCAACTTTCTGTCTATGTTGTTTCAAGGAACTCATGGTTTAAATTCATTAAAATCTAGAGGATACAAAGATTTGAACCTAGTAGTAGTAGATCCCATGTCGTTTATTAATAATCCAGCTAATAGTGCGTATTTTACGCACATTTTACATGATAATTGACAATTCCGCAGTAAATTTGAAAGTTTTTCTAAAATACAGAACAACTAATGTATATTTACATAACATTAGATTCTTATGCAAATTTATTCCATTTGTTTTTCTGTGTAAGCCTGTGATTACGTTTCCTCACATCCCTCTATATAAATATTCTTTTTAGACACATTTAGAAACGACATAATAGAATTCGTATTCTTTTGATGCTCCATATCAACCCACCTTCGCTTAAAGATGATAAAGCAAAGCACCGATTTTCTGTCTAGGCTACACTACTTCCAGGTTTAAACGTTTTTAATAGAAAAAAATCGTATAGGGATGGTTTTATTACTGTTTATATGTTATTTATTAATTTATATTCTTTAACTTTTTAATAATTCTCATATTCGTTTTGCTTAACTAATTATGCGATGTAACGCGTTAGTTAAAAACTAAATTATCTTATTTAAACTCTGATAATCAGTTTGCTACACAAGCTCCATTATGTGTGAACGGTTTATCTGTAGAATCGAATGCATGCGGTGGCGTTCACCGCAAACCCAAGGGTCGTAGTATCCAATAATGTCTCACCGCACTGTTTACAATGTCTTTGATTTAGCTGACCTATCTCTCCGATTCAATTAAGCCATACAACCTCTTATAACGGCCCTTCTTAAGCCATATGTGTTGCAAGACGGCATACAGACGTACAAATTACGAATTTGCTTTGAAGTTTTGTCTCTTCACACGATAGTCCTGACCATTTTCTCTTCTAAGGCTACCTTATCAAATTACACTTGTTAGCTGCAAAAGCTGTATTTCATTTTTCGCATTTTCTTGTTTTCCTTAGCTCTAGATGGAAGGAAATATGTTTCAGTAAGTTGCAAAGATCACTTTTAACGCCTACGGTTCTAAACCCGCAATTCCTCTAATTTGCTAATGTACACATACTTTAGAAATACAGAAGTAAAAACTTTTCTTAGCTAAAGTGGAATTAACAAACTTATTACGAAATTTTGCAGTTTAAAAATCTTTTACATCCTTTACAACTGTTTTCAAGCGAATGGAATACTTTCAGCCCTTGCTATTTCTATATTGCAAAATAAATCCACTGTGTCCATAAACTATGGAATAAATTAATTAGTTGGAAAGCAAGTCGTTCTATTTAAACAAAATGTCACATTTAGGAATTACAAATTACAGCAAGTCTAAAAATGATGTCGGCGTAATAATAATAATAATAATTACTATTATCCATTGCCTGGCGAACCAGGCCTCGAACCAGAACCTATGAAGCTTGTGCGGTAGGGAGGGGCGATTATTATTATTACACAGGACCATCGTGCGGATGCAGCCGACTTACAGATGGTATATCACAAATCCCACATTTGTGTTACAGCTAAGGACAACTGCAGTAAACCTTAATCAGATCAGCCGGCGTTGTTGCCACATTTATCATTTTTCTTCATTTGATTAAAATTTTAATGTTTTAAATAGAACACCCTGTACATTGTTGAAAAGTACCTTTCAAAACAAATTCCGCAATATACAAGTTGTCGATTTTATGCATAAAAATAGTCGCCCAATTTCAATTTGTTCTTGCTCAGTTAAATGTAGCAACAACTCTGTTTCGTTATCTCTTCATATATCTGCATTCCTTGAAATTTTGCACAATTGTAGAAGAACAATTATTTTGCAAGTTTTCAACTTAAAAATCTCTTTCCTTCTCATACAGTACTAACTTTGGAAAATTAATATTTTCGAACCTAATGAACAAAATGATCTTTTTTGCGTTGGAGTCTTCCTCCATCTGCTATTGGTACGTTTATTACCGGATCGCTGAAATGTCACCTTTGATCCACTGAAAATGTATTTACTTGATGGGATGGCGAGACGTTTGTGAATTCACTCTGGAAGTCTCGAAATAAAGACAATCAAACTTACGCTGAAGAAAATGTTGTCCAGATTAAAAGCCAACGGCAATTATTTATTGCTCAGAATTATTTGTTTCTCTACAGGAAATTTAGAGGTACTTCGTTGCTCACAATAGCACGTACTCGTGTTCGAATATTACTGCGGTATACCCCTTGATCTCGACCTTTGACATTTTCTGCAACGAAGTTTAATTATTTTTATTTTGAGTGCAATATAAAAACCTTGCCATCCTATCAAGCAAGTAGATTCTGGGTGGGTCAAATGTAAAAATGACCTTTCACCTTTAGCACGTCGGCGTTGTGGATAAGAGAACCAACATCAGTTGGCAAAGCAAATCCAATGCAAAAACCCGATGCCAGTTTTTTCATCAAGGCCAGAGATATCGATTTTCTAAGCCTAGGATTTCTTTGGAGTTTAGGGGGTGGGAACACTGCATCAGAAAAGAAGGCTGAAGACTTGAAATATGAAAGAGTGTATATGTCCTAATAATTGTATCAAATTTCATGGAAAGCAGCGGTACGAAGGGGACAACAGCTTTATAAGTTTTTGAAAAGTTTACGCAAAACGCGAATGAAATTGGAATAGATGGAATGTTTTATTCTTCAGTTTTAGAAATACGACCCTAATTTATATCATGCTATAAATACATCACTTTAAGTCTTCCCAATACCTAGTTTTGGAGGTTTTAGGAATATATATAACCGATATACATACATATGTGGAGTGGATATCCGCGCGTTAAAGAGTCTAACTCTTACACGGGTGACCCGCGTTTGTTCCCCGGAACCGACGAGAGCATTTTCTCGTCGACATGTAAAGGTTCAGTACTATAACGTTGGGGTCTTCGGTAGAAGGGCTACGTTATATTTCTTGTAGTGTGTTTATAATTAATTGTATGAGTTAAATAAAAACCTTTTCACTTGAGATCTGTTTATTCAGTTAACTTGTTTATCATGTCGTTATAGCAACTCTGCATTCAGTCGATGCCATCCTGATTATAATATGATATAATAGTGAGATCACTACAGTACACTTCGCCGTGCTGTCCGATGGGCACGTTAAGCAGTCGGTCCTGGCAATCACGCAAACACCTACCTGTGGTTATTGTTAAGAATAACACTTATACACACATATACATATACCACGCACACACACGTATGTATATCACTATGTGATTAGGCAATGTTAATTATAAAGAATAATAATAATATATGGGGCCGGCGGTAGACGAGTGGTGTCAGTGCATCACTCGTGTTCCAAGTGTCGTGGGTTTAAATCCCACTTGGGGCGACGTGACTTTTCTAATTGGAAAATTCCGCCACCTCAACTATGGGTGTGTGTATTCGTGTTGCATATTAGATGGGGGACAGATGACCTTAGCAGTTGGTTCCCCCGTAGTGTAGGCGTGAAATAAATAAAAAGAGAAAAATAATATATGTACATATTGTACATATACCTACTTTGAAAGCTGATAATGCATGTAATTCGTATGCATATACCTGCAGAGCCACATGTTATAAGAGATAAACATTTCCAGTAAATCATTGTTCTACATCACAGTTGATTGTTGTTACTCGTACTTTCCTGAAAAGCAGCTATCTTAACTTATCGACTGTTAAAATTATTTTATAATAAATATTTTGATTATTTAATTCTACATTTTCTTCACATGCATTTGCTTAGCATTATCTTAGCAGATATACAAAATTAACTAGTGAATGCTGAAATTATTTTGCTCTTTACGTTCTGTGGATATACTAACATACATAATCAATGACTTGATCCTAATTCCAGTCCAGATCAATATTCCATATCCTTGTGTTTGGGGTCCATAAATAAATTCCAAATTTTTATAATAATATAAAAGTGATGAAATCACTAGAACACTTGTTTTCATCACCGGCTAAGCTTTGGCTTGGTATTCCAAACATCGTAGAATAATTTTGTCTCATTTTAATGAACGGCGAAACTTTGACATTTTATTTTAATATCGTAGCCTTAATACTTTTGCCTTTAATATGCACCTGACTTATAAATTCGATGAGTGGCTTTTACTTCACTTTATTTATAATTAATTTGGTAAACTCAATGAGAAAAATATTATTGAGAACTTATTATTGAATTTAATGGCAAATGCATAAATTATTAGTGTTTCATAATTAAAACTATAAAGTGTTAGTTCGGTATTTTCATTGTAATTGAATATCTAAAACAAAGTTTTGCAATTAGTTCGTATAGAAACGTCATCATCTTACTGCAAGTCGTTTGGTTAATCAGTTGGTAGAGTTTCTGCCCGGAAAGCGGAAGGTCCTTGGTTCGATTTCCAGTCAGGGTGATAATGTTTCTACTTGGATTTGCATTCAGTAGTAGGAAAAGAATGAGTATTGTGCGACCACACAACCTTGAACTCTCATTTGACCTCCTTTCACTTTTCAAGACCCTCCCCATTATAAGCCACTCCCCCTCTCTGCTTTCCCTCTTTCCAGAGCACACCCCTTTATAAGTCACCCCCCCTCTCCTCTCCCCCTCTCCAGACCCCTCCCTTTATAAGCCACACCTCCCTCTCAGCTTTCCCCCTCTCTACGTACCTCACCTCTCTTGCTGCACTTCTCGCCAAACTTCTCTCTCGTTGCTTAATAGATATAATGAAAATTCACAAACGTTATAAATTATAATTTATTTGTTTAATTTATTTAGATTACAACACTTAATACATAACCTTTGTGTTTTAACCATTGTTTATTTTTAAAATGAATTAAATCAATAAATTATACTTTTTGTCTTATGCTTTCTTATTTTTCAGGTTAAAGGTTATGTATTAATTATTGTAATCTAAATAAATTAAACAAATAAATTATAATTTATAACTTTTGTGGATTTTCATTATACCTATTAAGCAAAGAGAGAGAAGTTTGGCGAGAAGTGCAGCAAGCGAGGTGAGGTAGATAGAGAGGGGGAAAGCTGAGAGGGAGGTGTGCCTTATAAAGGGAGGGGTCTGGAGAGGGAGAAAGGAGAGAGGGGGGAGTGGCTTGAAAAGTGAAAGGAGGTCAAATGAGAGTTCAAGGTTGTGTGGTCGCACAATACTCATTCTTTCCCTACTTTCAGTTACTAACACAAAACACAAAATAATTTGTGTACCTGAACTCGCTTTCTGTCACTGGCTTTAACTTTCTTAATCCTATTATGTTTTTCTGCTATTTCATTCATCGATAAAACCAAGAATAACGGATTTAATGAGCTTCCTTGCCCTCCTTTATGAGTTACAAATCCCGCAAAACATTTATTGTCATATTTCAATTAGTTTCGAGTTACTTCATAAGAGTATTCTTCTTACTGTTTCTGTCATATGTTCATTAAGTTGCCGTTCTCATAGTGAAATCAATAAAACATATGTAAAGCTTTTTGTAGCACTTAAATACCTTTTCAGTCAGCATTTTTAAACTCATTAGGAATTTCTCGTTTAGGCTGTGTAGCCCTGGTTCTAGGTAAAGCAACACTAGCTTAAAGCAACACTTCCTGTTTAAAAACACATATTGTAGTTGTCTCAGATTTTTTTCTAATATTTTTCGTATACCTTTAGCAACACACGCACACGCACATAGGTACAACGATATTAGTTATCACAAGACCTGTCTCCCATTTTAAAAATGGGTTTAACTATTGCTACTTGTCAGTATTAGTTGTAAGTGTTGATATTATTTTTTCGTTCCAAGTAGGGTTTCTGGGTCTCGACCATTTTTCGATTCCCAGGACTCGAGATTTTTTTAAACGCGGGGATTCCCGGGAATCCCGGATAGTAATTTTACATAGGTAGGTATTATTGTCATTATATTAAATAAAAAATTATTAGATATAAAAGCAAAATCAAATTACCTTCTTAGCTAATACCAAAATCGAAATCTTCGTTTTTAAATCGCTTTAAAAATCCTCCAATAAGTTTCCCCTAAGAGTTCCCACTGGAAAATAACTAATAAATAACAATATATTTAACTAAAATAAATAATATTTAATTAAAAGCACAACAATGCATAAATAGATTCTCCCGTCATAAAATTCTTTTTTTTCTCTTCTATGGCAAAACCTTTCATGTTTAGTGTTGTATTAGTGTAGTGTTCTGATTTATTGCGGTTATAAATCTTCAATAAGAATTTCTAAATAAAAACAATCTGTTTAGGTCTTTAGGAAGACTGCTATTTAAAAATATTAATACATGTTTATAAATAAGATAGGAAATTCCGGATTAAAACCCTTTTTGAATATAATTGAATAGAAAGTACAGTTTACTTATTGAACGGCTTGACCAGGTATGGTACCTAAGAGAAGCTTCTTACTTAAACTAATCCCTTTCCGTGTATTGATTATTTACAGACAAGTGTGAATTTGTAAGTCGTTGAAATGGTTATTTACTAGTTTCTTTCAAAAAAACTGGATGAGAAAATCATCTGTGTAAGACGACACTCTTCAGAACTGCAGTTTTTAACTAATAATTTGCTCAAGAAATTAAAACAAAAAAGCTTGATTTTAAAGTAAGAATTTTTATTGAATATCTTATATACAAAAGTCCCGTGTCTCGAATTACTTTTCCCGGACTTGAGACAACCAAAAATTGAGGAAAATTGAAAAATTTCTCGGGTCAGAAGCCCTAGTTCCAAGCCAGAAAAGTACTAACTAAGCAGATTATATTAACCACTATAAAAATCTATTTTATTGCGATTTTAACCGGAAATAAAGCCATACTTCCGTTCTTAAATGACAAAAAAATATTTTATCAGCCTATTCTCTTTTCAATAATATATCATTTTGTTATTTTAAACTCTTACGTAAACAAAAATCAAGTAAGGAGTATAGATCTTTTATTATCAAAATTGCCTTAAAAAGCAGCACCTATACCTGTGTCTTTGTCATTAGTATTGATTAGTATGGACTTTATTTATAAATATAACCTGATTAAATAATTACAAGCTACTTTAGCATAATGTAGTCATTTACTAATATTTTCTAGGAACATTTTGATAATCATGAACTCCTAAAAGAAGTTGCGTAAGTCGGGGTAGGTGGGGAGTTGCCTAAGTCGAGGTAGTAAAGTTGGGGGGGGATAGGTCAGGGGTGTTTGTTAAATAACGCATTCAGGAGTTCGTCCGACAATGTTATAAGCTTAGTAGTTTCAACTGACTTTGTTTTTGATCTGTTAATAAGACTTGTAATCATTGAGTTAGGATGCTCTATTAGAAAATATGGTTTTGTAAATAAACATTAAATAGTCTAGTGGTATTTGTGAAAGTAATTATTAGTAATATTAATTATTGTTTTTTAGTCGCATTCTTATTCTTATCAAAGTTGTTAGTTATTGTTGTTTAGTAATTATTTTACAATTCTATTAATGCTTATAAAAGCAGTTAATGATTGTTGATTAATATTTATTTTACAATTACGTATGAATGATACCAGGCTACTTCAGCTGTAACCCTTATGATGTATGACCTCGAAATAATTAGTTAATCTTATTGAGTACTTCATATGATATTCAGATATTTGATACAGAATGTTTTTAAACTTAAGATTGAAGATTTAGGTTGCGAAAAGCTTCTTACCTATGAAGGACAACTAACGATTATCCCAGTATCGTATTTAGGGGGGGGGGGCTAACTGGCCGAAGCCCCCCCAGCCCGAAAATTCTTTTATAATCTAGGTCATTTATGTATACGAGCCCTGACGCATATTAAGTCGTTTACTTTCATTTTTGTTAAAATTCATCCCACAATCTTTACTCCGAAATATTCTTTTGGTCTAGAAAGTGACTTTTCCTTGTTGCCAGAAGTGAAGTACCGCATGTGCATCTACACTAAGTGATATTTCATAAAATTCTATCAAGGGGTTAACTTACACTGCTTCTTACAAGGTTTTTGGGTACTTTTGTAATTTTATGAAACGTTGCATAGTGTAGATGCAGATGCGGTACTTTACTTCTGGCAACAAGAAAGAGTCACTTTCTAGACCAGAAGTGAATTTCGGAGTAAAGATTGCGATGTGATTTTAACAAAAAATGAAAGTATACGAATTATATATGCGTCGGGACTCATAGTTTCCCCTTAAGAACCAGAAAATTTAGTAGTAGCCCCCCCCCCGAGAAAAATTCCTAAATACGTCGCTGGATTATGATATAAGTTTGCTTAAGGCTCCTTTGGGAACTTTGGTCGCTAGAGGTTCCCAAAAAGTTAAACAATACATATTAGATCATTGGCAAGGTGGATAGTTATCAATTATCAACCATACCCTTAACTTGGAATATTGCTTGTTTTTTTATTGAGACAATAGCAAATCCCAGTATACTCTCTAAAGCTAGAAGCAATAGCAAAGAATCTTTTCACTGCCTTGTTTACACAAAGATGGCCTGAGTAATGGCTTCTGTAGCAAAGATAAACGCTACAATATTTTGTCAGTTATGCTACTTCTATCGAAAATTATAGTATTTACATCATTCAAACTTTAACTTATTGACAAGATTGTATTAGTGATTTGACTGCTGTGTCATTTGTTTTAGATATGAAAATTCTACACTGCACTTTCTTTTCCTAGGTATGCATGCATAATCTAAATTTGTATCTAAGTACGATGAAATGCAGGAAGTTGTTTTAAAAACTGTCCAAACCTGCTAAAAGTATCTTGAAAGTTAGAACAAAATTTGCTTTTATTTTAAAGGTTTACTGTTGTTAACGGATTCATTTAAAAGTCTATTGAATTAGAAAGACATTATACAGAAAACTTATTGCCATACATACAGCAATATATATCAGAAATTAAACTGAGAGAATATTTTGAATAAACTACTGTACTCTTCTCTTATAGAACTTATTCAACCAAATTAACATATTTTAATTGTTTACTTTTTGCCTGAAATTCAGATAAAAACTTCTGTATACAATGGCTTGAATATTCTCCAGTTGACGGCTGCACCCTTAACAACGGAATTGTATTTATACATGAGCCGTTTTTAACATCTCAGGTGCTTTCAGGTGGTTGGCGCGAAATTCTATGCAAGTACTTTGTATACATTTATTTTACATATTGCAAATGGCGGATAGAGTACTATCAAATAACCCACTATCTGAAAGTTAAAATAATGATAACCGGATAGTAGTCTATATCTTTACACCATTTGACTCGTAAATCTCTTTCATTTCCAGCTTGTAGCGTATTTTAACAATTTCTCTATAGTTTTCCTACTATACTTTTCGTGAATTCTGAAGGTTGTGAATATTTGTATCTTCTTTAATAGATTAGTAAATGTCAAATGTGCATGAGGTTGCAATCTTCTTTGTTCTGAATCGCTAGAAAATCTAATCTCAAACTAATTAAATGACTTACGTCATACTTATTGTTTCATCTGGGAGGGGGCAGTGGAATGCTAAGAAAATTTTTGGATTCATCTTAAGATTGGAAAAATAAACAGATCACTGTCATTAAAAATGCCGAGGGTAACCTTTTACTGACTGAGAAACAAATAAGCGATAGGTAGTGCCAATATTTGGTAACTACACAAACAAAATATGTAGAGGAAAAGACGTTGAAGCAATACAAGGAAATCGACGATGAAATAAATACTGAGGTAGAAATAACTGTGGAAAGACTTAAATCGGTAATTAGTAAATTCAAAAAATGAGAAATGCCAAACACGATGGCATTAATACAAAAATGGTCAAGTACATAAGCTTAGCGTTTAAACGGTACTCATATCTTGAAAATGGCAAAAAAGTCCTCTATTTGAAGAACTATTTAAATTGATAGAACCTACACGAACTAGAAAAACACAGTGTCGTGCGATTGAGTGGCGACACAGTCCCATAGCTCAGTTAGTCAGAGAGGGGCGATAATAACCCGTAGAATTTAAAATACAATTTGAATAAATTGCATTTCAAAATTGTTATTCCTCAAAATAATATTAAATTCCTACATTTTTGTAATAACAAACGCAAATTAGACATTTTAGAAGCCTTTGAGATATACAAACACAAACTCAGGGTACCTTTAATGAATGAACAACTTGAGCTCAGTAATTCTCCGTTATTGCAAGTGTTAGATATTTAATTCTGATTATTATTATTTTTATCTAGTTACCTATTTTTGTATCTACCTTAGCGACGTGTTTATTTATATTTATATTACCTTTGATAATGACAGCGTAGCTGTCGAAACAATATTGTCGGGTTATATTTTAATAAATACTGTGAAACTTTTTAATAATCTTTATTTATTTCATGATTATGGAGTTCCACAAAGTAAGGCTGGAAACAATAAACAAAAAAAACTGACATATGTACATATTGTAATGAACGGGAGAAACCCCTATGCATTGCTGATGAACATTCGAGATTGGCGGCGGAATGTATGACGTATCGACAGTTACACAAATGTTCAAAGAGGAATCTAGCGCGTTCCAGCAATCTTATATAGGATATAAATCACCACCGCGCAAGAGGAGGGGATTAGTCAACGTGCGAATATCAGTGTAATATAAATCTTGTTTGAAATAAATATTTGTTTAATTAAATTAGTCTAGGTTTGTTAATAATTTATAGTTGTTTATAATTAGTCTGGGTGTAAATATTTTCTCTTGATAATAGACAATTAAAGCAGCACCATTAGTATTATTTAGAAAGAACGTTATAATATGCGTATATAATATAATAGTTAATTCAGGGGTGTCTGAAGACATCGAAAGGGACAACAAAGTCTTTTACAACTTTGTTCTAGGATGTGCCACTTTTCCAGAAAAAAATAATAAAGTTAGAAACCTTAACATTACTTTGTCGCGTTCATAATAGTAGTTTAATTCCGAGGCTTTCTCAGAAGACGCATCTCATCTATAGCACAACAAGATGCATATGAATTATGGGAAAACTCGCGGTAATGCAGCGGCAGCAGTTTCTTTATATCACATGCTCCTGATCCACGAACATTTATCGTTATCGCAATGTTTACTGGAGACTGGAGTGTTCTTCTCCCTAGAACGTTTCGTGGACCTCAACGTCCCGAAGTTCTTGCTATGGAAAAACAGATTTTGAAATTAATTTTCAACAATCCCGTCCGGAGTACCTAAAGTATCGCATGAGAAATGGAAGCAAGTCATTGGACCGTCCACAGAACCTTACGTGAACAGCTCCTCTACCCATATCACGTACAACAGGTACAGGTTTACAGAAAATGTTAAAAAGAAAACAGTAAAATCTAACTGTTCATTGAATAAACAAAATATTTTCCGATAAAAGCAATTGGATGTTAAAGTCTTTCTCAGAATTATTTGGTTTATTTCATTATTTGATAGGTGACAAAAAAGCTGACCGTTTTAGGTTTTTATTATCCTTTGCATGCACATAGAACCGGATTATGTTTTTAACCATTCAGGGAAGAAAGCAATTGACTACAAAAATAACAATAAACTTAGAAAATTATTAGAAATACAATCGGTAATCCCCATTAAAGTTACCGGAGATAGAGCATCAACCTTTTGTAATAAAAAGCAATAAAACGTGCTTAAATTTTAGTCATTATGGCCGTCACATTGATCCGTCATTTTGAATTTTCAAATCTTGACATCAAATTCGAAATAAATGACCTCATAACTCCCCAGATATCAAGTTTTTTGAAAATAAGTCGGATTTTAGTCATTATGAACGTCATATTGAATTCTTTATTTTGAAATTTTTCAAATTTGGACGTCGGACTCGAAGTCAGAGGCCTTAAAAACCCATTTGTAGAAAATCTCATACAAATCAAATAAAAAATTTTCTTTTGTCCAGGAACCAGGTCTCTCTAGCCAACTTCAGAGGATCGCGCGCTTCCGCTAAATAATAAATTTTTCGATAGATAATATGTGGTAAAACATGGTGGATAAAACGCGAGTATATTAACTCATTAATGTATCAATTTTATTAATTGGATGCGGAGTTTTAGGAAGTATCTAAAGTGGTGCAGACGTATTAAGATTTGAAAATATTAGTAGTATAAATAAAAATATAGAATATTTTTCACGAATGTATTTAAAATTTTGACCAAAACTGCTTTAAAGTATATTTAAGTCTGTTTAATATTTTTTGTTTGAAATTCGAAAGTTATATTTTGAACATTGAACATCCAGTGTAGAGGAGTGGTGGTTAGAAGAGGAGGGATTAGTATGACGCAAAAATGAAATTATATTAAAATACAAATATTTCATTTTTATTTACTGGCAATTATTTTTATTAGAACTTGATTTGATTCGCTAAAAAAACAATAATAGATAGTGTTAAGTTTATTCTAACTACGTTTTGCGCAAGTAGTTCTAACTAATACTGTCGTAGTAAGTGATGTTATTGTTATTTGATTGGCAAAATTTATTTTTAATTAATTAATGATCAGTATTTCATATCTGCAGTCGTATCAGAATGTCCACGTAGTCAGTAATAACGTATTCTTCCAAGAAATTTGTTCGCACGAGGTAAAAGAATTTCTTTTGATCGTTTATATGAAAATGTAACCCATTATTCCACCATCAAATAGATTTCGTAAATTGCAAGCGCACATTCGATTATAATATAAATTGCTTTTTATTTTAAGGCGCTGCTGTAATATTTATAACGTCTTGTAGAATCTGTCACACAATAAGTGGGTTTTTTTAACTTGCTTTTTTTAACAGAAAAACAACAATATTCAAGTATCTCAGATTACCGGAAACGAAACACAACCGTCAACATCAACGAAGAAAGACGTATGAACGGAAGAAAAAGAACGACGGAAACCTATTTAATAATGTAACCATTTCCAGTGTAACGCAAGACTGTTAAAAAGGCTGTAATTATCTTTTAATTTATAAAAAAAATTATAATTTAAATAAGGATCCAGTACGCAACACTTCTTTGATAAACTTATTGTTTTATTACTTAATTTCAGCTTCCATGCCGTTTCAGTGTTGTACTGAAATGCGCAGCTAAAATTTATAATTTAATTTGTTCTCTGTTTTCAGAAACCCTGATTCGGATATCTAAGGTAGTTTATCGGTTTCATATCAGCCTTTGAGAGGGTTTCTCAACAATTCGTCTCAGAAAGCAAAAGGTGTCTTTTTACCAGACGTTATTTTTCGTTTAAGTATCTCCCACGTCATTTGAGCAGAACAGAAAGTTTTCTGAAAGTAACTTCGTAGAGAAATAAATTCACTTGAAATACTTTTTAATTTTTTTATGGATAATCTTTTTACACCCACGAATACTAATTTCACTAAAAGCTAAATAAAGATAATAAATACTCCATAAGATTCCAATTTTTTGTTAAAAAATCTAGTTAGAATTAAGAAAGCATTTAGAAACATGAAAAAATTAATATTTTTATATTTCCGTCCGTTCAGTGAAAATTACAACCTTAGATTTTCAGTTTGAAAAGAAGGATATACTCAAGAAATACTCGCTTTGTGAAACCAGTTCACGTTGAGCAAAACGGAGTTGATTCGGTAGATTCATCCCTTTAGCATCAAAAATAATCTTTTGGTTTTCTTTACAGACAAATTTCCCATTAGGATACACTTGTGAATTTCTTATAGAGTGTTTAATTTTCCCATCAATAAAAATGTCGAACTTTTGCTGTAATAAAGTATTTTGAAAAGCTGATTATGATGTTCAACAAGTTGTAAGTTAATAACAAAACAAAAGAAAACCGATTATAAAATTTTCCTTAAAAACGTGTTAGCATTTTATAATTAATTTCTCATAAAGAAGAGTAAAATCAAAAATGGAAAATTAGATTAACTAGCAAACTCCTTTTTGGGCCAGTTTCTGCGCTTTAAACGTTTCTTCGACATATTTAAAATCTCGATCGTATTAAATTTTGCTAGTTAAATAAAATATAATTAATATTCATTTTCATCGCTCCTATCGCTGTACAAGTCCAAACAAACTCCTGCATAGTTGCCTGATCCACTTCAACTAACAATTATCAAAAAAATTTAAATAAATCCAGGGACGTCGGGAGTATTTTCACTTAGGGGTGCGATTCAATTTCCTAGATAAGATTGGGACGCGCCAAAGATTGATCTGCACTCTCGCGGAATTTTATTAAAAGCTACCTTATCCACAGTTACTAAAAAGATCAAGGAAATTAATATTATTAAAACTGAAAATGCAGCACTTAAGGAAACTGTTTGTGAAATGTCTACTCGTCTTGCCGAGTTTGAGCAATACTCTCCACTTAACAATCTGGAAATTCAAGGTATACCAGAAAAATCGACTGAAAACGTTGAAGAACTAGTAAAGTCGGTGTTTACTGAAATTAATTGCAATGTTCAGTATTCTGATATTGAGGCTATACACCGTGTCGCTCCTCACAATCCTGGAAGCTGCAATCGGAATCAAATTCCAAAGAATATCATCGTAAGACTAGCGTCACGACGTAAGCTGGATAATATATTGGCAGCTTTCAAAGCCAAAAGGAAATCTGCAGAAAGTGTAAATAAACGAGGCATTAGCGTTGATTCTGTTGGGGATAAATCCTCATTAACGAACATCTCACTTTAAAAAATAAAATGATTTACAGATCTACCAGAGATGAAGCTAGGAAAAAGGGATACAAATTTATTTGGACGCGTAATTGCTCCATTTATGTACGCAAGGATGAAAGATCACCAGTCTATCCTATTAAATTTATGATATTTATCTATATATATTTATCTAAATATAATTATTTATATTAAATCTGGTGATGTTGAGAAACTGTAACCTCGTCTTTATTTTAACTTCATAAAATAATATAATTGTTTTATTTGTTATCATGGGCCTAGTGATGAACATTATGATGTAATCTGTCTTACTCTTACTCTTACTCTCTTAGAGACTCTTTTGAATGATAGCATATCCGATTCGGAACTCTTTAGCCCTCGATACACTGTATATCGCCGTGATCGACAATCAACAGGATCTACAGCGGACCATGGAGGTATCCTAATCGCAGTACGTATAGTTGCATTAAGTCTACGCGTATGCTGAACTTAGAAAGCGACTCTGAAGATGTGTGGGTATCACTACAATACGGTAATTGCAGACTTTTTTTGTGTTGTGTCTATCTACCACCACGTGATCTTAACGCCGCGGATAACTTTTGTAATAACCTTATGCATATCTGTGATCAATTTTCTGACAGTGCATTGTTAATCTGTGGTGATTTTAATCTTCCCAGTATCGTTTGACATCCGACAGAAGACAATTCACTCAAACCAATGGAATACAACTCACAAGCAGTCAATTTTGTCAATTTGTTCTCGTATTGTAACTTACATCAATTTAACAATGTAGTCAATAGTAATAACAGAATTCTAGATCTAGTTCTCTCTAATAAATTTTGTATAAATCTAGATAATAGATGTAATAGTCCTATGTTTTTTTTTTATGTTTTTTGACATCGAAAAGGCGTATGATATGACCTGGCGCCACAATATTGTAAAAACACTACATGATTGGGGAATCAGGAGGAGAATGGGTCGTTTGATAGAGAGTTTCTTGTCAGAACGTAAAATACGTGTCAGAATGGGTAGTGCAGTATCATCGTCTGTGCTCTTGGAAAATGGAATTCCTCAAGGATCGACTTTAAGTGTCACTTTGTTTATTATAGCCGTGAATAAACTTTTAGCTGCAGTCGGAGATTCTGTAGGAAAGACTTTGTGCGTAGATGACTTGTGTATATATAAATCGGCCGTGGCAATGGAAGACATATCCAGAGACCTGCAAACCGCAATAGACCAAATCTCTGTTGCGGCTAGTAGCATAGGTTTTAAATTCTCGGCGCAGAAAACCTCCTGCGTACATTTTTGTCGTCTGCGGTCTTGCCAAGGCAATCCACGCCTTACCCTTTACGACCTTCCGATTCAGTTTTCAGAATAGGTCCGGTATTTGGGCCTTACATTTGATTCCAAGCTGAATTGGAAAGAACATATCGTCAGTCTACGTGCAAAATGTCAGAAATCCCTAAACGTAATGAGAGTTCTGTCGAATATTCACTGGGGAAGTGATAGAGAAGCGTTGCTTAACATATATCGAGCAACAGTACTCTCTAAGCTGGACTATGGATCTTTTGTATATGCTTCCGCACGCAAATCAGTCTTAAAGATATTAGAACCGATACAAAACATGGGGCTTAGGTTAGCTACTGGGGCATTCCGTACCAGCCCTTCTCTGTCCCTGTGTTGTGAGTCGGGATTTCTTCCATTAGAACAGAGGCGAACGTATCTTCTCACTCAGTATGCCGTAAGAACATGGACACAACCCTATCACCCAAATCACAACACCTTTTTCTCTGATGAATTGCACACGGTCTACTCGTCGCGTCGTACTATTACACGACCATCAGGGATTAGATTTTGGGAACTTTTAAATAATTTAGAAGTTAGTCTACCTTATGTGTATGAATCAAGTTCATGTGAAGAGCCTCCATGGAGCCTTCGAAGACCAAAGTGTCACATGGAGTGCACTGCAGTTAAAAAAGGAGAAATGAATCGCAACTTTTATGTTTCAACCTTTATGTCGGTTCTTAACAATTATCCTCAAGGCCTAATAATCTATACAGATGGATCAAATACAAATCTGGGAGTAGGATCTGCCATTTACGTTCAGGATAATTCCTACTCCTGGTCATTACCTAAAGCCTCCAGCATCTACAGCGCTGAACTATATGCCATCTGGCAGGCCTTGAGGTATTTTGATATGTCTGCATACACGGAGGTATTAATATGTACAGACTCCAAAAGTTCTATAGATGGTGTAACGGATAGCTTTACTACTGACTGTTAAGAATAGGACACATGCGCCTAACCAATATTCACTTACTGGCAGGTAGGCAACCGATTATCTGTGACACCTGTGGGGGCACACTTGATGTACGTCATGTGCTCATAGACTGTCCACAATGCGCAAACCATCGTGCAAATCTCCAACTCTCGCATAATATAACAGAATGCTTAGAGAATAATTTCGAGTCCATTAAAAAACTAATCAGGTTCTTAAAAACAACAAATCTGTATTGCAAGATATAGCTTGTAATGAACCAAATAGAAGAGTCTCCTGTTACTGTGATATTTTGTCTGTGATACAGAGTCCTGATATTTATTTATTTTATACACATATCTATATTTATTTATTTATTACTTAATTTTACAATTTTATATATACAAACATTTTATTGTCTTCGTCTCGCAACCCCTTCTTTTTCCATTAGTTTCCTATCGTCACGAATTTTTTCTTTGAGGTCGTTGTTATTAAACTAATGTACTTATCTGTGTCTCCTCGTAAAACCTTTCCCGAAAAGTATGTCTATATATACATGTATATTTTATTAGATCATATGTTTATATTTACTGAAAAACTTAAAGTTCGGTCCTGTAAAATTGTATTTTATTTGTAGCGAAAATTTTGTTGTATAAACATATTTATAACGAATATCTCAAAAGATTGTTTTCGAACTTCTATAAACTTAATGGACGTGGAGGTAATAAATAATATTTTTAGAGCTTTGTTTGTCCCCTCGTAGGAATGGTTGCGTTACTAAAATAAAAATTAAAAGACCTTGATAAAATATAAAATGTATTCATGTCATCTCGCTCTATAAAAAACATTTCCGTCTGTATTCCGGGAATGCATTAGTGAAAGATCAACTTTTCTCTTTGTTAGAAAGGTGACATTTACACGTGTTCAAAATTCAGCTTGGCTTTTCTGCGTATTTAACTTGAAAATTGCACCGTCCGCAAGTCTAGCCGGCACATGTGACGCAGTTGTTCCCGCGTTATTTTTCGATCCCTACTTTTGTTCGTTAGGTCAAGAATTACGCGTGAATGCCAGTAGAAGCTTCCTTACTGCATAGAAAAAACAGTTATTTCGCGCTAAAATAGGGGCCGAAATATTAAGACAGACACTTTTGATCCAGCTTCTACAGAAGACGGTCGACACTACAGAAATACCGTTTCACTTGAGTCAAATAAAATTAAAAGAAAATTCTAAATCTAGTTTTCATACAGTTTAATCGACTGTCGGTTTCGGATGCCGGCAGAGTTAACTAAAAAAACTTACAGTTAATAATTATATTGTTTAATTAAGTGTCCGGATATTAATCAATAATTCGTGGTTAATAAAAAGTACAGTTATGTCGCTAAACACTTTTCCGGATGTTTGTGCTTTTGAAGATTGGGAAATCTAGTTTTTTCCTATTATTATAGTTATCGTATCGTACTCTCGTTTAAACAATTACCGTACCGAAATATATTAATAATTACAGACTTTCTCTACAGTGATCGAAACTTCGATTAACAAATAAATTTGAGTTATGTGCCTTCTAAATCCAGTTCGGATTTAATTATTATGTGGGTTGTTTTAATGAAAACAACGAACCTTTGTGATGGTTATCAAAATTAGATTAATAACCAAATCTTATGGAACTTTAATGGTTGCATTTAGTTAGTGTGTTTTGGGAGTGAATTTGTAAATAATGTTTCACCACATCCAGATATTACGTGGGTTATTCCCTTACATCTTTAATTTATGAAAAGAAAAATCTATCGACCTTCCAGTTTCCATTTGCGGCGATTGCTTGATGTATGCTGTAGTCAAATTTGTGCAATTTACCGTTGATTTTGTTTTTGATTTACAGACAACTAAAGGTATTGTGACTTACGTATTTTTAGTGTTGAACATTTATGTAAACTCGTTTGAATCTGATAATAATTTTTTATAGTTTGTTTTTCATACGTTTCAATTGGCACCCAACGTGGGGCGCCAATTGAAACGTAGGTTTCTTAGCCGGACTAAATTACTTACAAAATCGATAAAAAATCAATAAACATTATACTTACTTTAAAAGATTCTCAAGAATACCACGGCTTGAGTTTAGCTCTATCTTACAAATTTTTGAATTCAGGTCGTAGGTATTGGTTCTGCAGTTGTCTAATTTATAAAGTAATGGATAATGGTTTCAAAAAACACAAAAACATACACAAGAAGGGCGCCATCTGATTATGAAGCTTAATTAATGATAATTAAGTAGATCGAATAGATTAAATGAATCTAATAAATCTGTCTGAAAACACTAATCAGAAACTGAAATCAGACCGATAAAAATTTAGTACAAAATATTGGTTTTCAAAAACTTTCATAATTATATGGTTCAATCTTACTGGTTTTAATTAATTTTAGAATCATATTTATTTAAGAAAACACCAAAAAAATATAAAAATATAAAAGATTACAAATTTTACATTCAAAAATTTAAATAATAAATCCCTACCTAAGAGCTCTTTTAATAATAATAATTTAATGAATAAAAAATGAATTGTATTGAAATGCAATTAAATGACAAACTATAAAAAATTATTACCAGATTCAAACGAGTTTACATAAATGTTCAACACTAAAAAATATATGTCACAATACCTTTAGTTGTCTGTAAATCAAAAACAAAATCAACGGTAAACTGCACAAATTTGACTACAGCATAACATCAAGCAATCGCCGCAAATGGAAACTGGAAGGTCGGTAGATTTTTCTTTTCATAAATTAAAGATGTAAGGGAATATCCCAGGTAATATCAGGATGTGGTGAAACATTATTTACAAATTCACCCCCAAAACACACTAACTAAATGCAACCATTAAAGTTCCATAAGATTTGGTTATTAATCTAATTTTGATAACCATCACAAAGGTTCGTTGTTTTCATTAAAACAACCCACATAATAATTAAATCCGAACTGGATTTAGAAGGCACATAACTCAAATTTATTTGTTAATCGAAGTTTCGATCACTGTAGAGAAAGTCTGTAATTATTAATTTATTTCGGTACGGTAATTGTTTAAACGAGAGTACGATACGATAACTATAATAATAGGAAAAAACTAGATTTCCCATTCTTCAAAAGCACAAACATCCGGAAAAGTGTTTAGCGACATAACTGTACTTTTTATTAACCACGAATTATTGATTAATATCCGGACACTTAATTAAACGATATAATTATTAACTGTAAGTTTTTTTTAGTTAACTCTGCCGGCATCCGAAACCGACAGTCGATTAAACTGTATGAAAACTAGATTTAGAATTTTCTTTTAATTCTATTTGACTCAAGTGAAACGGTATTTCTGTAGTGTCGACCGTCTTCTGTAGAAGCTGGATCAAAAGTGTCTGTCTTAATATTTCGGCCCCTATTTTAGCGCGAAATAACTGTTTTTTCTATGCAGTAAGGAAGCTTCTACTGGCATTCACGCGTAGTTCTCGACCTAACGAACAAAGGTAGGGATCGAAAATAACGCGGGAACAACCGCGTCATATGTGCCGGCTAGACTAGCGGACGGTGCAATTTTCAAGTTAAATACGCAGAAAAGCCAAGCTGAATTTTGAACACGTGTAAATGTCACCTTTCGAACAAAGAGAAAAGTTGATCTTTCACTAATGCATTCCCGGAATACAGACGGAAATGTCTTTTATAGAGCGAGATGACTTGAATACATTTTATATTTTATGAAGATCTTTTAATTTTTTTTTAGCAACGCAACCATTCCTACGAGGGGACAAACAAAGCTCTAAAAATATTATTTATTACCTCCACGTCCATTAAGTTTATAGAAGTTCGAAAACAATCTTTTGAGATATTCGTTATAAATATGTTTATACAACAAAATTTTCGCTACAAATAAAATACAATTTTACAGGACCGAACTTTAAGTTTTTCAGTAAATATACATACAAAATTCACATACTTAAGGCCGATAGAAAATATACCGTTACGACACCTATTATTATATAGTCTTACAGCAATTGTATAGTGGATTAGTGGATCCATATTCCAATATAAAACGTACTAAACTAGAATGTACAGCATTTGCATGAGTATAAGTGTGTCAGTATTGTGAAACTCTATGCTCTGAAACTCTCTGTTATGAATAATAAACCATAAGGCGTTCTGTATGCCGATGATACAATCTCGTTGATATGTTAGATGAAATCTCAACATCTAATAATATGACTGGATCTTTGGTACGTTCACAACGTGCTAAAACTATTACTTATTTGAATATGGAAAAGTAAACTTAGATAGTTCACGTGTATATGACACCTGTTTGCATGTTTTATTTTCAGATTCAGTTATTTATTTTATACCAGTTTGGTAACGTATCCAACTCTGATTCTTGTAGAGTGATACAGACGGCGCGGCGTATGAGTTTATAAACGCAAAATATTTTCATCACTTACATACATTAGCATATTTGACTCAACAAAGTAACGGTCCTAAATTGGACCCTTGTGGTACACCAGATGATGTTATAAATCCATTAGATCTGTACTGGAATCTCAATTCTATAAACACTTTTTATAAAATACAGCAGGGCAGTAATGACAACGTTCCCAAATGATTCCAAAAATCTATTCATAAAGTAAAAATGTTACTACTTGAAACAATGTTTTTCGGCCAATTTTTGTTCAGGTCCTCTGTATTGAATTTGTTATATTGAATTTTAATGTTTGAATTCAACGACCCAAAACATTTATAAACAAATATGAAAATAATATTGCAATACAAGAAATGTGTGAACATTTCAATTGTTATTATTATATTCGAATTTAGTAACCTCGAAAACCTATTAACAAACATTAAAATATTATTTGAAAAACAAATAATGTATAAAAATAAAGTCTTTATCTTTACGACGGGCATATTATCCGTCATGTAGAATTCTAAATCTGGTATTATCATATTCGAATTCAGTGTGCCCAAAAGTATATTAAAAAGCATAAAAATTATATTTCAATCACAAAAAAATAAAGATTTTTATACTTCAACCCGCCATATTGAATCCGCCATTTTGAATTTGAGATTTCTGACATAAAATTCATATTCAGCGACCCAAAAAACCTATAAATACGCATAAATAACTCATTTTAATAACAATCTCTAAAAATTATTGAATTTCTTCCGCATTGCTTGCCAGTTGCAAACTGCAGTGAGGCGTTGCCATCATTCAATTACTCTGGATCTCCAGAGGTAAGATTCTAGGCCTTGGTGAAATTATAGGAGGGCTAATTTATCCTCCAACACACCTAGAGCATGCACATTAGTCAAAAAGAACTTAAATATATGCCGCTAATCTCTATTCATAGGATTTAATGTCAGTCAAAATAACATCAGGGGTAGAAACATCGAGGAATTGTATACTCCCTTTTGATGACCCACAACTTACACCCACCGGGTGCGTGGAGGAGCCTGGGAGATGTTCCAGAGATCTGGCAGCGTAACTGATCATCGGCTGTGATGCTAACGTACACGTACACGTAGTACCAACATTAACTCTAGACGTGAGTCTACAATTTACTACGGCATATAATTTAGACATAATATTTAGAAATACTAAGCCTACCTTTGCGAGTGCACGCAGGGAGGAAGTAATCGGCAAGTATCGGCCAAGCCGAGATGCTCAGACTACAGATAGATAAGGTAAGATATCACAGGTGCAGATCGGCTGATAGAAAGCTATATTAATCTTCGTAAAATGGACTAGAAGACCTATAGGATAGACTTGGTCCGTAACCTGGACATACGATGTTTAAAGTTAATTACAATCTTGAGCTGGAAATGGTCGTGGAGCAAATGACAGACGTGGTCATCAACGATTACAACGATAACTGTCCCCTAATCTTAAGGGATTCTAATAGAAAGGCTCCATGGTGGAGCTTAAGATGAGGAAGGAACAGGTACGACGCACACTGGTGTAAAACTCACAAAAACGGCGCATGAGGGTAGAAAACCAAGTTCTTGGAATTCTTAAATTATATGTCAGATGTTATTAAGAATGAATGGGGGCATCTTTTATGCACGACCTTGGAACTGTTAACTAGCCACGTACTGCAATAACACCCCCGTACTTGGTCATTTCATCGTAGCGCTTAAAGAAGATACACTTGTGCGTTAAGTAAATGTACCCCCCCAGTGAAACAGAAGGGTTAATATGCTAGTTGAAAATATGGATTTAAGTAGTTTTAGCCTATGTTACAGTTATTCCGCTTGTATTTATTACGATGTATTAAATATAGGTACGAAGATTAAAGGTTTTTTTTTGGAATTTTAGCAGTAATCTGTCATAAGTTTGTATTCCCGTCGATTCCTGCGTTCTAATTTATACATGAAAGAGAAGTAGCTTTGGTGAAGATTTCCTGAAAATTTCAGATATTAATTTTTAAAGTTACTACTGCAGTTTATAGTTTAATTAAAATTTAACATAAAAAGTGGAACAGAACGTTCTTTAGAAAATTAAACAAAAACTAAATGGTATCCAGGTTTCTCTTGCACAAGTGGAAATTTAATTTTAATTGTCGTTATTCCTATAAAACAGTTCAAACATTGGCAAAGAACGGTATTTTGGCGAGCATTGATAATAATTGACATAAACGCGATGCGCCGGTTTTTCGACTTTTACACCACAGTGCGACGACTATACAATAGGGTAAAAGCATTAGGGGATTGGGAGGAATACTAAAGATCTCTTCTTCTAAAGAACTGAATATAATAAAGCCCTGAAAACGGCCAAGGGAGTCTCATGGAGGAGGAAATGCGAGGAAATTGAAACTACTCCAGTTTTTGCCAGACTCCAAAAAGTACTCTCTAACGACTTCCAGCATTCGATAAGTACTCGAGAAACTGCAACTGAAGAGTTTACTAAAACAGAAAAGGAAACACCGACCGAAATCATTCGGGCTTTCCTGGATCAGTAACTGTAGAATAATCGCCCTCAGAATAGAAAAGACAGGTACTTGATGCTCCTGGAAACGGTGCATTAAGGCAGGATTGACAGACTGCGAGGCAGACTGTCACCTTAAGTAAAGTCAAATAAGTGATGAACTCATTTGAGGCATACAGATCACCGGAGCCGGACGGGATTATTCCAGCCATGCTACGGAAGGGACCTGAACTTTAAATTACAAGGCTATGCACGCTATTGAAACCTATTATCTCAAGGACAATTTGCCTACCAAGCGGGTTTATTAACAGAGACAGCTTTCCACCAGCTTACCAGACGGGCGGAGAAACTCTGGAACACAACGAACACTTCTATCTATATAAATATAGCTATACAGGGTGTAACTAATATAACTAGAAACTTCCTAATAGGGGGTAGCTGTAATGATTTAGGACATATTTTCCTTATCAACATGTGGTCGCTTGCATGTGGTTTTCTAGAAAATCGCTTTTTAAATTTTAAGTACACTCAATGTACTCATATTAGATTAAAACTATAAAACAAACAAAAAAAATTTTTTTTTCAATTTTTAAAAATTTTATAAAAAATTGTTGCTTGTTTCGTATTTTTAGTGTAATATAAACAATTTAAAAAAAATTTAAAAAATGGTTTTTGCTTATTTCGTATTTTTAAGTGTGAGTACAATGGGCGTACTTAAAATTTAAAATGGAATTTTCTTAGAAACTAGCAGGAAGCAACTACATGTTGATAAGGAAAATATGTTCTAAATGAAAACAGCCTTGGTAGTGTAATGCCTGGCGTGCCGGACTTTCACCCAAGCGGCCCGCGATCGACTCCCGGTGCCGGCAGATCTGGTTAAGGTTTTCTGCAGTTTTCCTTATCTGTGATACAAATGTGGGATTTGCGCTGTTCCATCTGTAAGTCTCCTGCAGCCGCACATTGGGCCTACATAATAATAATAATCGCCCCCTCCCTCCCGCACAAGCTTATAGCTTCTGGGGCCTTGGTTTAGGTTATGGGTTGTAGTAGTTATTATTATAATTATTATTTATGTAGTTTTTCAAAGAATTACATAACAAAGAACGCAACGCATTAGCTGTTTGTTTTGTGGTAATCTAACGTGTTGCTATTTCAAATTCTTGCACTTAAAATAAATATGAAATATAATATAAATTCTGGGGCCTTGGTTTAGGCTATGGGTTGTAGTAGTTATTATTATTATAATACAGGTTTGTTCCACCTAGAAGGAGTAGTCCTAATGCTAGACGAGGGGTTCGTCCCTTGGGATGGATTTTAAACAGATTCTTCACTTAAATTTCACAAACTCAATTTTAAGATAAACAATTTTCTGTCGTTGGTTGATATTTTGACATTTAGATATTTCGAAGCCATTTTATAGCATGTTTTCACCTGAAGATTATTAAAGGCATAATTAAGAAGGTATACACAAGTATTTATTACTTTACTTAGTTTTTATTATTGAATTTCAAGAAAATGTTCTCTTTCTTTGACGATTCATAATTTTCCATAGTAAATGGATATTTTTCAATGTTATTTGAATTTCTAAGTAAAATATTTTACTGCAATATTGTTAACCAAGTTCTAGGGTGCATTTGACACTAGAATGTTAAAGTGGGGATCTTTTTATAGAGAAGATTTAGGCCTTTGAAATCCCAAAATTGTAATGTTTCAGCATGGTCTGCTAGAATGTTAAAATTTAGTTTATATTCATAATGTTGCTGTCAGAATTTATGCAATTTTTGTTTGATAGGATCTTAGGATTAATTCTGTTAAGAAAATGATGTAGCAGATGTTAAAATGTTTTTATTTGAATTTTTGTAAAGTAATGTTTGTAAGAAAATTCAAGATGGTTGTCAATGAATCCTAACACCAAATTTGCATTTTCATAGCCATGCTATGTATCAAAATAAAGGAAAAATTCTCCTCTTTCATTTTATAACATTTACTTAAACAATTAGTTTAATTTTTTATCAACAATTTGGTTAGAAAGGTTTTTGGTCGGAAAGATGTTCTTTTGTTTCTAGTTCTTAATCACTAAATTAATCTAGTTCCTAACTAGGAAAATCACTAGCGATTCGCAATTGTTTTCCAATTATTATAAAAACAGAACGAGAATTTGGTTACTTGCTCTTGGAACTCCATACAGAGCATAAGTCATGTCAGTTTGTACGTTATTGTAATCAAATTTGGAGGTTATGTTGGTGAATTTATGACAAAGTGAGGTTATGACAAATGTCATCTTGTTTTTAATTTTTTTATAAGTTCTTAATAATTTAATTAATATTATTTATTATAAACAATCAAAGTGAACTAAAAGTGAAATAAAACAAAAGTGCAGTGTTTAGATTTGGTGTTCAGACTGTTATTATTATTTGGAGAAATTTTTGGAATCTTATTTTGAATGGAATGAATTAAAGAAAGGTAATGGAATCTTGTTGCAAATAACCAAATTAATTTATGTAGTCATGTCATGGAAGATACATGTTGTACCTTTAATAATTATAATTATCTTCATAAATCACAAATAAAATCAATTTGAAGGATGATATGGAATGTGCACATCTTGTCAACAAATAAGCAGGTAATTTTACCAACTATAACAAGAATCTGCTAATCTTCAAGTTAGGGCGATTAATTTTTTTTGTGTTGCGCAAATAATTTTAAAATTTAAAATAATCTTGAATTCTTTTTAATAGTAATTTAAGATTGATGGATTGATTAGATAAAATTAAAAAGGGCAAAGAGAATTAGAATGTCTCTTAATTCTTATTTTGCTAAATCTATTTGATACCAAAAAATTAATTGATTTTGTTTCACGTTTGTATAATTGATTTGAATTTAAGATGTTAATAATTGTTTTGTTTCTCTCCAATGAATTTTAAATTTTTATTTCTTTTGTGTGTTCATAAATAAAATTTATCCATTTAAACGTTTAAAAAGAAATGTATTTGTGTCTGGTCCATTAACAATGTTTTACAAATTTAATTTAAATAGCTTCCTAATTAATTAGCGACTCGCCTGATTTCGTCTGATGCATTTATGGAACTTGTTTTCCAGTTCATAAATTATAGCCGGATAATTCTTTTTTATGATAAAGGTAAGTGATATTTAGTTGTGTATATTTTCGGACTGTTTTACCATGATTTTGTGTTTGTGAATTTCAACAATAGCAAATTTATTTTGGAATTTATAACCTTTCATCTTTTATCAAGTGTTGGAGGGTTTATTTGTCCCTACAATAATTTTTTTTATTGACATCATTATAACAATAACAATAACAACCCCTCCTATATCACAACAATATGTATATGTGTAATATTACGTACAACGTATTTTTTATTTTGTATTCTTGAACCATAATTTCATAATTTTTTAATAGTTTAATAGTTTTACAAAAGCGAGGAAAATAAAACTACGCTTTTCTTAAATATATTTTACACGGAATTGAATCCCCTATTGGTTGTTTATTCAACAACAGATTGTCTTTTTAATTCGATGCGGCGTTGCCAGATTATAAATTATTTTCTTAAATTTCTCATTTCAGTCACAGTTTATTAATTTATTTGAATTTACAAATATTCTTTGCGGACCGTAGATATCAGAGTCCTACAAACACTATTAAGATGTTTATAAGTTTTGTTTATATACAGAGTGTTCAAATATAACCTTCAAATGTTTATCAACTTCAAACCTCTTCGAATCAAATTTACTTAGTCTTTTTAAATAGTATAGTAAATAGTATTTTTTATCGTAAATTAAGATTTTGATTAGCACTTGACACAATCCTAAAATATTTTCTTCATCAGGTGCGATATTTCCAAACCATTAATTTTTTAGTTAATAAATAAATTATTACATTATGACAATGGAGATAATAGCTGTATAATCTTAGATTATTTTCCAAACAAAAAACTAATAAAATAACTTATTTTAAAGGAATTCGTCGGAATTTTCTGAATTTTGATTTATGCACATTTCAAGGCAAGTAATAAATTTCATCTGACATTTATCAATGCGCTTTTGTAACTCAGAGAAACCTCTCACATTATTTTTTTCTTATAATCTCTGGTAGCAGCAGGTGAGATATACCAAACATACTGATTGAATTGGGAGAGCGTTAGGCCAATTAGTTGGTCCTCATTGACCTATCCATTCACCTACAAAAGCTTGATTAAGATGAGGCCGTACTCCTATACAATTATCTCCCATATCAGAAAAAAATGGTTTAATTGTACAATCAGGAATTATAACGCAAACCATGCGTCCACTTGAAAGTTCAAAGTTTGTACAGCATAAAGGTTTTTGGTAGCATAAAAGCAAATTATGCCGATTTACAGAATATTTGTTTTTATGAAAGCGTTGATTCGTTAGTAAATAATACGACATACTTTAAAAATACTTTTCCTCGTTTTGTTTTGTTGACAAAATGTTATCCGATTTCCGAATCGTTATCAATAAGTTTTTGCTGATCACGATAAGGATGGAATTTTTTTTTCTTTATAAATTCTTCTCGCTGCAGTTTGTGGCGAAAGATAGGGAAGAGCGCGCAAGCCCTATAATGAAGTAAAATAAATAATTTTTACCGATTTTTGTTGTTCATATGTACTTTTTAAGTTATTGGAATTGATAATGTTAGAGCATTATTTATTTAGTGCAATTAATAGTTTATGGCGTTATGCTTCATATCTATTTTCTTCATTATACCTGCAGCTTATTAGAAAAAGCGAGAGGATTTATGTTATTCCAGCAAAGGTATTCTATAATATCTCTATTATAATCTTTTTAGAAGTATATAGAAGACATTCTGGGTACGTAATTCAATTCTCAGTCACTTCGCCATGAATTTTATATTAGAACGAGAAATTTGAATATTTAAGAAAGAACTTAGAAAATATTGTTAAATCGGTATTTTTTAAATTAATTACTATTCCTTAAAAAATAACAGTACTTGTAACTTTTTACAATAATTGCCAATATTTCATTCATAAATAGTCTCCATTTTACTAAAAGGTTTCAATCATGCTGTTTGTTATGATGCTTTCAGCTTTGTTAAATTTTTATTGCAGTTATTAGAAAACCCCATTCTGCGTAGGTAGGGATCATGGTAAAACTTAAATAAAACCAACTTCTTAAGGGGTAGTTAGTTGTTTCCAACAGTTGAGATATAAGGTGCAAAATCACAATGTTGCATCATCAACAACTATGCATGGAGTAATACGAATAATACCGGTAAATATTTCAGTGCCTACAATAACGGCCTTTAACTTTTTAAGTTGGATCGAGTTGGATTTGGTTTTTGTATGAAAATAACCAGGAAGCTCTGGCTCTTTCTTCGACATAAGTTTTAAAGCGGGCATATGCGGGCGTTTTCTTAACTCCAGCAAAGTTTGAATTTTAGCAAAATAAAAACTCTTACAATTTAGGATTTTTTAAAATAAAAACTACAACACATTTTCATGTTTTTTTAAGAAGTGTAGCTACAAATACTATGTCTCTTTTTCAATTTTAATTTTGGTATCAATAATTTCCATACAACAAAAGTAATTTAATTTTAAATCTCAGCCTGGAAATGACGAGAAATTGTTACTTCAAAGTAGTGACAACTGACATTTCTGCTGATCTTCCTGACATTTAATTCCCGATTGTCCGTCCTTATGGTCTTTTCGGAAATGATTTGATAGGTCACGCAACGTAATATTTTGCGTGTAATATCAAATGTTTTTCGGTTGTCCAAAACATATTTTCCGAGGGTGTTTTTTTACTAAAATCTTTGAGTGTGTATTCGCACGACTCAGAGACAGTTTTCATCCCTTTCTCCTAAAACATACATTACACTTCTAGGGATAGTTCATTTTAGTAACAAGGAAGGTATGTATGAAAAGTCATTGAAATGTTAATTTATCTTTCATGGCTAGCAAGATCACTTACTTTGAAGTGGTACAATGAAATACGCTACCGTTTACTCCAAGAGTAAACTACACTTAAATTTAAAAATACCATCATTTTATTAAGAAAACCTACTTAATAATGATATTTTACCCTCAAATTCTAATTATCAGCGTACGACCTTGACAAAACATGTTTCTATTTTCAATACTTCTAAATTTACGCGCTGTATAGAATCACATAGTTCGAAACACCCAGATTAAACAAATTATTTTATCAGTATTTTACCTGGAAAAATAAACTAAAATGGTCTATGCAAGCCACAAAAAAATGCGAATCAAAAATCATCTTTTACATAGCTGTTTATAAATTACAAACCGTATTCACCAAGATTTAGAAAAACTTATTAGGAAAAATAACACAGTAGTAAAATAAACGACAGATATTGCTGGTTCTACATTTGGTGGAATTCGAATAATGTTCAAACAATCTAGAAATCTACTAACAGTTCGTTTATACCGCAGATAAGATTAAACAAATTTAAAAAACTTTTTTAAGGTCACAGGTAGATAATTGGAATTTGAGGATAAGATATTATTATAAATAAGTTTTCTTAAAAACATTTTCCGCAATTTTTAAATTTAAGGGCAGTTTACTTTTGGCGCGATTTCAGCTTTTTGAACTTACCTCGTATACCATAATATCGGGGTGATTTTTTTAACATTTTCTAGTGTTCTAGAAAAAGCTGACACTTTTATCAATAATGAAATCTTTTCAAAATGAAAAACGAAACAGTTTCCCATGTAGTGCATGTTTTTGCCAGTCACTATATGCGCATTAGGGAGTCATGTTGGAATTTCGGTTTTAAGGGGTGTCCGTGTCTATTTGATTAAAAACAAAAATTTTAAGACCAATACGAACTTCCATCTCTATTCTAACCATTCGCTGTAACGAGAAGTTTTCTATTTAAAATACACCGTTTTTCAATTCTTCTGTAAGGGAGAGTCGCCCAAATTGAACCTTTTTTAGAAAAAAATTGGTATTTCAGATGATTGTTGGTTATTTAAATTAAAATTCACACTAAGGCATACTTTATAATGTTTATTACATATTCAATTAAAAAATATATTGAAAAACACATAAATTCTCTATTAAGATAAAAAATTAGAAAAATGTACAATCAGTTCAATTTAGGGAACCAGTTGCCTAAATTGAACCAAGAGTTCCCTAATTTGAACCACTAGCAGATATTCAAATAAACAGCTTTCTAAATAATAAAACAAAAAAAACTTAATTATTTATTATGACACTGGGTAATACTATACTAAAAATCACAATAAACCTGTAAGTCGAGCGACTGGAACATGGAAATCCTTATCTTCTACCCCAGCACATTCTTCGTAGGCCCACTATGCGCTACTTAGGCACCGTGCACTCATTTTCAAGTGAATTCAGATAGTTATATCGTTACAATAAAGACATAAAGCATCTTCTGAACACGACTTTGCCAAATCATCAGAAGAAATATTTGCCATTTGTCTTTTCAATGAACCTAACTAGTTCAATTTAGGCAACACTGATAAGTTCAATTTAGGCAACACTAATTTGTTTTATTCAACTTAACCTCAATTTTTTTCAAATTCAATTAATGGTATATACCGCCTTCCAAACAGTTCCGCAATTTTTTGCACCATCCTTTACGAAACATACGGAGAAAATTACATAAATGAAGACATAAACATACAATTTGCAATTACATTGGTATTCGCGGGAACACCGCACTCATATTGAAACTACAACATTCTCTAGTCCTCCTGTTACTATTTTCAACGATAGATGGCATAGCAATATAGTCTTTAAAAAGATATCGACTGGTTGAATTTAGGTGGCGGTTCAATTTGGGCGACTCTCCCCTATATAGTTGACTACTATAAGTACTAGGACAAATTTTTGAGAAAAATTTGATAATTAATTTTAAGGAAATAACGGCATCGATTCTGCTTTTAGGTAAAAAAGAAATTATATGGGGCTTTTGATTTTGTTGCAACGATTTTCAAGTAAATCCAAAACAATGCACCGTTCAACTAGCGTTGTAGAATGCCCCATATAATTTTTTTTACCTAAAAGTATCATCGATGCCCGCTAATTCCATACAATTAATTTTAGAATTTTGTTCTTAACAATTTGTCTCAGTTGTCAAATATACAGTGCGAGTCAAAAGTAAAGAATAAATTCGATAAAAGGGTAAGAATTGATGTTTACAAAAATTCCAAAAACAGGTTCATTTTGTTTTTAAAGTCAGCACGTTTTGACATAATATTCTGATATACAGGGAGATGTGTTTAAGTGTGGTGACATCATCGGCATTTTTTTTAAATAGCAACTTCCATATTTTTATTCCATATTCTGTCACATCATCCAATTGCCAACATGGTAATCTAATAAGTTTGTTACCTTACATGAGGAAATTTTTGAAAAAATAATTATAAAGATGGGAAAGTGCTATAGTCACCACACTTCAATTAATCACCCTGTATATCCGAATATTAAAGCAAAAAGTGCGGACTTTAAAAATAAAATTGACCTGTTTTTGGAATTTTTCCAAAAATCAATACTTTCCCTTTTATCGAATTTATACCTTACTTTTGACTAGCACTGTATACATAAGAATTGAAAAAAGTGGGTATTTTAAATAAGAAACTTCTCTTCGTTACAGCAAATGATTAGACTAGAGATAGGAAGTTTATATTAGTCTTAAGATTTTTGTTTTTTTTTAATCAAATGGGCACACGACAAAACTTAAATCCCAGCATAACCCAAATAAGAACCACCCTTACACGCATATTAATTAATGGTGTTAACATAAAATAAAGGTGATGTAATTGCAGCTAACTATAGTCATTCTATAATCATACTTACCTTTAAGTAAATATCCCTACTATAAACACTTACTAACCGAAGCTATTTTCACATTATTTGCATGCATTTTTGGCATTAGTGCTTCCAATGTATACTAATCAGGGCAAAATATGTCAGAACCAATTAAATTCAAAACTTACACTTTTTCCCTTGTTAGAGTAGTAGCAAAATGTGAAAAGAGATAAAGCTGTAGGACTACTAGGATAAAACAATAAAAGAATAAAACAGAAGGTCGGCCGAAAAAATTTATTTGAAAATTAGAACTCTGTATAAAACATTTATTACAAATTCAGAATATTGTGTATATATACCTAGTATTTTCGTATGTTCTGATACAAGGATCAATTTTGGCTTACATAAAACAATTGAATACAACTGTCATTGTGTATTTTAACCGCATTTGTTATACTTGGATACAACAGTATAATTGTGTTTCTCGTGTTGTTCTGTACAATGAACTGGACCAATAAAGAAAATCGTATTGCTGTGGTTGCAGTGTATAAGTGCAATCATAGTCAGGACGTCATTTTTAAGTTATTAAAACCCATTGGAATAACTCATTTATTTATTTATCGCACTATTAAGAGGTTCAAGGAACCTTCCTCTGTTGACGACAAGAAGTTTCAACACGTTTCAAACACCTACACTTATTAAAGCGACGAAAGCACGAATTCGAAGAAATAATGTTCGGACTCAAAAGATACTGTGCCGTGAGATGAAAGTGTCAAAGTCAAGCATGACTAGGATGCCCAAACAAGACCTAAAGTAAAGGCTTTCCGCAGAAGAACAGGACATCTTCTTACTGCACGACTTACTAGATTAAGGTACGTACGTTGTAGGGCACTTTTAAAGCGGTACGCCAAAAATCGTCATCGAGAAATCCTTTTTACGGACGAGAAAATATTTACCATCGACCAGCATTTTAATAAACAAAATGACAGAGTGTATGCTCACAGTAGTCGAGAAGCTGCTGCAATTGCTCCTCGGATCCAAAGAGGTCATCATCCCTCATTAATCATGGTGTTATTAGGCGTGTCGTACTTTGGCCCCACAGAAGTTCATTTTTGTAAAAAAGGAGTGAAAACTGGAGCGAAAGTTTACATCGAAGACGTTTTGGAGGATGTGGTAAAGCCGTTAGGATCCACCATGTTTAAAAACGGCCACTGGGTCTTTCAACAGGACTCGGCTCCTGGTCATAAAGTCAAACGTACACAAGAATGGCTTCAGAAAAATGTGTCCGAATTTATTAAACACAAAGATTGGTCTTCGTCAAACCCGGATTTAAATCCGCTTGATTATAAGATATGGGACCATTTAGAGACTAGAGTGTGTGCTACAAGACACAATAGTTTAGACAGCCTTAAAACAGCCATTGTTAAAGAAGTGGCAAATTTAGACATGGAAGTAGTGCGTAATGCAATCGATGACTGACCTACGTGTCTGAAGGCTTGTATTAGGGTTGGTGGGAGCCATTTTGAATAATGTAATTGTTTTTAATATTTTTCAGTATTTCTATTTTTCATTATAATAAAACATTTCAGAATTTAACAACGCATTTTTTTTAACTTGTAATCGAACTTGTATCAGAACTTATGGGAAAGCTAGGTAGTATTTATTAGAAATTTAAAACATTGTAAACAGTCTTTATAAAAAATTTTGAACATGGTATATAGTATTACAATAGGGCGACTGCTGGATGTTTTTTTCTAGTTGTTTGGACGCGACATCTTCTTCGGGGGAGATTCAAGGGTTTGCCTCCGGTCTTTATCTTTATTTTCCCCAGACTTGTTGGCTTCATCTATAATAAAATTTAAAAAATTACAATCTTTTCAATCCTGACTGTGGAAAAAATAAAGAAAGCTCACGTTCAAAAAGAATTTAAACGCAGGTATATTATCAGAAAAACAGGATGTTGCTAGAATTTATCAAGTATAGTTGGGTATCAAATTCAGTTATGAGTTAATATTTATCAAGAAAGTGATATGAGCAAGTTGCAATGCAACAAATGGGAGCAGTTCTTATACCTACGAATGTATTAAAAAGATTCGTCTTTGTTTTAATTATACTCCTTACGCGACTGATTATTTATTTAAAGAAAAAATTCTAAAACTTTTGTCTGTAATGAAGATATATTGCTTTGCTTGAAGATATACGTATTTTCAAAATTCAGTTTTTTTAACATATTTGACAAATTTTGCAAAATTGAATTCTACACTAACACTTTCATTAGTCAAAAATTCCGCTTGGTATAAAAGCTAACAAAGATCCAAATATTCCAAAAACCATTGCATTAGGCACAAACTCAACTACGCCAAAAACTTTATATGGGCTGTAGCAATTTGTCTGAACACAAAAATATTTTATTAGGAATGACTTAATATTAAAGAAAATAATTCTTTTATAAAAAGTACACGGTCAAAAATGTATTTTGGCAAAAAAGCATACTAACGTACAATGTGGTAGATAACAACAATATTCCTTTGAAAGATGAGTTTTACCAAAACATAAAAGTTGATAGATACCTATTTAGTATTAATGTGCTAATAAAAAAACAATATTTAAGACTTACTTTTATTTCCGCTGGAGCCTGGAGCCGTTTGGTCGGTCCTACTAGGTGCCACAGGCTCGGAAGCCCTTCTTGGTGGGCTTACTCTGCGATTGCCAGTTAGACCGTTCATCTTCTGTCGAGCTAGTAGAATGGTATGAGCACTATCGCAACAACTTAATTAGTCGATTGCCGGAAGCAGAATGCCGCTTATAATCCCTGGCAGGGTTAGAGTGTGCAATAAATCACTGCATGCAACGTAAGACAATCAACCATGCAAAATAAAAGCACTATGACTGGTGGGAAAAATAAACGTTCTCGGTGAAAAACATTTCTTTAAAATAGTATCTTTTGGCAAAAGTCAACATTTTCACTTGCTTATAAAAAATTTTAATTGTTAATATAAAACCCATTTGATATTTTGAATTAATAAAATACTACTATGGTTAGATTTCCATGTATACATACTAATTATATGACAATATCTGAAACTCAATTACAGTATGGGTTGCCTACCTGCAACAGTGTGCTCAAGATAAATTATTTAGTGATGATTTCTTTAATTCTAGTCTTTCTAATCAGATACTGACATGAGTTATATCGAGACTACTCTAAAATCGATCAGTACTATGCCCAGTAGCACAATATATTGACCCAATATTGGTGCTATATGGGTAACATATTATATTCAGGTCCAATATTTGGAAGATTCAACCAAGATTGGTATTACATCGCTTAAAGACTAGCACCCAACATATGTAGCCAATATTGCTACTACAAAGGTCCAATATACAAATAATAAATTTTAAAAATATGTTTTCCTCTATATTGATCACATATTGGGCTTGTATTTCAGCTCAGTATATGATTAATTTATTAGTAGATTATATCTAATTAATTTTGATGTTATATTGGTTCAAGATTGGCGCCCAATATACGTAACCAATATTTCTTCCACATAAGTCCCATAAACAAATTATTCATATTGTATTATTCTGTACTGGTCTTACGAAAGATTATTACAAGTTACCATAACTCGCACGGTTTTATCAAATACTGAATACTAATAATACCTCAATACGTAATTATTGTATACTTCGGTCTAAATTCATAATGATCGCATTTCAAATTTCGCGCCCAATAACTCACAAGCAGCCGTTTTCTATCTGTTTTAGTGTTGCGATATCTGCTGCTGATCGTTTCTGGTTGAAAAATATTTGAAATCACAAAGTTGCTCTATCCCCGAAAATACACTATGTCATTTTCAATTAAACCAGAACTGGGGAAAAAAGACGGATACTCAGAAAAAACTTAAAAAATAAGAAGACTGGTAAACAACGCATTTAATTATCTCAATTAGTTCAAAAGTTATATAGCTTCATAAAGGGTCAAAATATAATTGGGCACCCGGTACCATCCAATAATGGATCTCTTCAGAGCCAAATAATGTGCCAAATCCACTGGCGCAACTTCGTAGTTAATCAAAACAAAAACAAAATATATACACAAAAAATGACGTTACCGAGGCTGTAAGTGTTAAAAATCTATAAAGCGAAGTATGAATTTTTCATGTTTTTTGTGCTCTGTAGATACTCTAAGATTTAACTTACTGAGCAACTAGGCTAGTCTAGTCATTTATGTTGATTCCTGACCTCCCTCCTGTACAAGACGTCCTATGAGCGTTTGCAACACAAAAGGTAGTAGGAGCTTTCATAGGAACATATTCCTCTTCAGCCATCTGTGGTATGGTTGTATTGGAGTGATAGCACCATTAGGGATGGTCCAGTAGAGAAAAAGTTTACAGTAGTTGAATAACAGTTATATACCCACAGTTGAAGTGGTTTACAATGAAGGATGGAAGCGCAGTAGCAAGCTGGTGAATTCCAGTCTCAGTACGTAGACGATAAAGAAAAACTAGAAGCAGAATTAAATAAAGTGCTGACTTAACCTTTTAATTTGCATAGTTGATTAGCCGTGCCTGTGTTATACTGCAGATTATATTGAAAATACAAGAAAATGCAGCCGCCAACTGACAAAGGCGTAAATGTTATACAATTACCATTTGTATAACTTTTTTGTAGGATAGAATTGTTAGAAAAAGAAAATGATATGTAATATCACTTGTTTTACATACTATTTGCGTTTCAGGAATTTTCGATTACGATCAAAGGTAAAGAATCGAATAGCTTAATATTTTTAAAATTAAAAAAACTCAAAATAAGAAAAGTAGCAATGGGTTGGTTTTGCAACTGTACGCCTCAACTATGAAATGTCGTAAAGCTACCACCCTTAATAATGATCTATCATTAATCTGTCATTTTTAAATAATTATTATTTCGCTAATTCATTAATATTGCAAAATAAATTCATTTGTTTTAAACAGATGATCAAAAAGTAGTCTCTAAAGGGTTGCTATGAAATTTTTAGGTTATGTGTATTATAGAAAAACAAAAAATATATAGTGACAACTATCATTTTTTGCAACAGCGTTAGTAAGTTGTTTATTTAATTACACTAGCATTAGTTCCGGATTATCCATTACGTTGGATATAAATAGGTCCGACCCTTCAGGAGGCACTGTCCTTTAGTGACATTCATTTTCAGATACCAACGGATTTCTAGTAACTAATTAAACTAAAAAAATAAAATAAAGAATACTCACGCAATAATTGATAAGACGTCTGGCAATACATACGATCTATTGTTCATTGGCAAATATTGATTTTTTTATCATCATACCGTATTTATCGAATACTGTATTCCATCGATCATACTGTATTTATTATCTGTAACTGCATTCGCGTTGAAGTGTCCCTGCGCCTAAGTGGTCTGCGCCGAAATGTCCTTACGCCGAAGTGTCCCCGCGCTGAAGTGTCTCACGCCGAAACGCGCGGCTCCAAATATAAATCGAGTCGCTAGTTTAAGTTTAAATTCCGCAACGCAAGTAACTTTCTAAAGATGTTTACACGGACTAATTGCTTTAGTAAAAATTGATACAAAATAGCTTTCGTGACTTATTATTATAGTCTCAAAGTTATTTAAAAAATTAATTAAAAGTTAAAAAATATACTGTTTCACTACTAACGAAGAATTAATATAATTTAGGGAACTAAACTGATCATCAAATAACGATAACCTAAACTATTCTTATTAAAAAGTAATACTTCAGAAATTCCGCTTCCGAAATACAAGAAAGTTAATAAAGCCCACAAAAACAAACTCGCGAGAAAAATAGAAGTTAGAGAGATTTAATTTATCAAAGGCAAAAACTTACTACTGTAGCAGAGATTAAAATGTTTTGGTACCGCTTTTAGCTAAAGTTCCAATAACTTTAAAAAAGTGGTTTGTAAAGAAAACCGGCAGTTAAAACAGAGAAATGGCTTTGTAAAATTTATCAAACGCTTCCAAGCAAATTATTTCAGTTTTGATGTTACTTTTGAGTAACGCCACGAGAATCTAGAACTCGATCTAAATTCATGTCTATGACATTTTCATTTTTTAATGTTTCGTAAATTTAGTTAATTTAATTGTCGTAATTGCTATGTTTTACTAGAATAGGACAAAGAGTTGAAGTAAATAAATAATCTAGCTAAAATAATATTTAAGTCTTATGATACCTTTGAAATGACAGCATTAATTTTATTAAAAACGACCGGTCTGTTTCTACGTTACAAGTGAGCGAGGTACTTTAGTGGGAAGCTAGTGTACAAGGTTATTCATAATATTTTGACCACCCTTTTATCTTTGTTATTACTGGACGTAAAGCAAAATTTACTTATAAAATTGTATTGCTGTATCTGTTTTTTAAATATTACCAAAAAACCAATTGCATGCATGTCAAGTGATGCGTAATATACTTTTAAATAGAACACCCTATATATTATTGGACATATTTGACTTAAGAAATGTAAAAAAAACCTCTATGAAAATATCAGTACGCTATGCATTTCAAAAATGTGAGTGAACCGAAATGACTTTTTCGGCCTCATTTTGATTAAAATAATGTCAATTATTAATAAACTACTTGTTTCCATAGCCTACCTTTTTATTTGTCAGTTTAATCACATTTTGACAAGCATAGCACTGCTCTTCAAATAGAGGTTTTTACTTTTTTTTAATAAGGGGTAGACATTTTAAAATCGAGTATGGCAGAAGGTATTAACTATAGACTTATACATTATATATTCAGAATTAGGGAAATAAGGACTATTTGGAAATGCAACAACATACAGTAATTATTTTATTACAAAATATTAAAAAAGCTATAAAGAAAATGTAGTATGTAAGATTATTGTTTAAAATGAATTTGTGAGAAATTTTATATTAACACATCCTTATGCTCAGATATGTTTTGTCCCCAGATATGGTTGGTCCCATTTGTTCCCGATCTATTCGCTGTCGTTTTATATTTTTGGAGATTTGTTCACAGCTTCTTTTTGGCGTTTTGATCAGCCTTCGACGGATGTCCACAGACCCTTTTCGACATTTTAATCAAAATCGCGTGTTTTGTTCGATTGGCGATATGTCATAGACTCCAATAAATAACCTCGAGTATTGACCGGAGCGCTCTATTATACGAAAAAGTTGAAACAGTTTTTGAAGAGAACTGGCATCCCTGCTTTTATGAACCATCTGACTGAGCGCGTAATTAAGATAATTTAAATTCACCCTCGTTTCTAGGGGGGCCGGCGCCCCCTGTTTTAAAATAGAGGGGAGCTGCCCGCGCCCTCTGACCCGTACTTCCGGTTGCCCCTGAGTCTACAGTTTTGCATGTTTCAATATTCATAATAAGTAAAAAAATTGAATAGTTGATTCCTAAATCGACATAAAAAGATGAGTCATTCCGAGTGGAGGAACATCATTACCTCCTTAACTGTGAATGCCAGGATCTTGAAGCTGGTAAGTCTTCATAACCAATATCCAATTTAACAAAACCATATATCCCATATTCTCATGTCAATGCGATGCTTGCTCACGTTCGTGTCAACAGGTTCGACTAAATTCCTTAAAGTTGCCACCGTTAATCTTGCCCAAAAACAGAAAAATGAAGATGCATGTATTACTTATTACTTACACGTACATCATAATTCGTTCCCTCTTTTACCGCATCTTCCGCAGGGGCTCCACGCTGACTCTTGGAGTGCAATGGAGTAGTTTTTGTAGCAAGCACATTACGGTGCCCCATTCTCTATTCACACAACTTTCATACCTTATCCTAATGATCTCAGATTCGATTGTGCTAAATCTTTAAAATCCAGTCGCAACCGAGATTTTAACCCATGTATCTCCAATTAGTATTAGGAGTAGTATATTAGAAGAACAAGTATCAGAACTACTATACGGAGCGGATTTACAGAGAGGAAGAAATCTGTAGTTCCAGCAAAATGGTCGCGCACAATAGTAAAAGATATTTTCCTATAGAAATGTCATCTGATCTAACCTCTTAGATTTTTTTTCTTTTGGGAGTACGTAAAAAAACAAGGTGTATAAAAATAAAAGCAATAGAATGATGAAGATCAAATTCATAACTAAGCGTTATAAACGCTGTAAGAAGTTTTGGTAAGAGGTGTTCACATTAACACAAATTTCTGTAAAAAATGGAGATATGTCAATAGGTGACTTACTAAAACACTTTCCTCTTTGTACATATCTCATAACAGAGGAAAAGATCTTCCTGCAAGAAATGTAATGAAATTATCTTGGATGAAATGATGACAGTCTACAAGTTATACACTAGAAGTGAATCTTACGATTTGAAAATATTTACAATTCTTACAAATGAGAATCTGACCAAACCAGTGTGGTTGATCTGGGATGTGCCATTCTACAATTTTATTGAATACCTAGACGATTGAGTAACATCTGCGGTTTCCGCATGAAAATTTGTACGTTTTTGGTTAAGGGTAATTCCATGTCAAGTGGTACAATGAGTTGTAATTTACCCATTTTAATTTATTTCAAATTTTGCATAATTCTTCTACTCCTAAAGCAAAGTAAAAATCTAAAATATTATATTTTTAACTCAAGTGGTTCTTTAGTTGCCCCTTCTAAAATGTACGAAAATGAGTGATTTTGAGCATGTTGGCGTTTACGTTTTCCTTTATAACTTTTGATAGAAATAAGACAAAAAGATGAAACAGAAACTGTTTTAAAGTCCATCATTTAGGCTTTAAAATGATGGGTTGCATCACATACTTTAATATGTAAAAATTTTATATTGGCCCCCTGAAATCTTTGACCTTGATTTTTTCAGAAAAGATATGACTAAAAATCCTGAAAAAGAGTTTCATATTTTTTAAATATGTTTAAATTTCAACTTGGGATTTCAATGGGATCAGTACTAAATTATTTTAACAAAATAGCAATGTTCAACATTTTAACATAAATATTTTTTTAATATTGGGAACATTAGAGTTTTGTTTTATAAACTTATTTTCTGTTCTGGGTAATTACTTGCAAAGAATCTAGGTTAGCTAAAACGTTAATTAACAAATTCCTGTACGAGTGTTTAAAAATTGTTAAAATTATTTGTGAAACGTTACCTAAATAAAATATACACTTGTCAAGAAAATCTTTCAGTATTATCAGAACACATACAAATTGTTATTAACAACTGAAATAAATTAAAGTGATGCACAGTATTGAAGTAAAATACTGAATGCTAATTCCATTTCCTGATAACTGTATCTGTTGCTGTATTTGGATCTACTTTGCTTAAAATCTGCTTGTAAGTTACTGTTAGAATGTCTGGTATTAGCAGAAAAACAAATGTTGGCGCAGGACCAGCAGGATGTAGAAATAACACGGTGATTTCACATTTTTTGCTATCTGAAGACTAATGGGGTAACCACCACTTGCAGTTATATTCATATGTAACAAAACTTGTAATTTCATATATTTCTTATGTAGATCTAATTAGTTCATCAAATGTGAATGTATAAATGTCTCATCACTAGCAGAGTAGAATTTTGTCGATATTTTATTTTTAAGATAGATATAAAACAGTGAAATTTCTATGTCGAGACAAATGTTTTTGATTTATCAAACCGTTCATGGGAAATAAAGATTTACAGGTATTCAGTATGATACATACTATGCACTATTGGTTTCATAATGATCTAGGACAGCAAAGCTAATATGATGCTATTTTTACGTGAAAAAAAAGAATAAAATATCATATTAGTCTTGCTGTCCTACATTATTATGAAATCAATAGTAAATTCTGTCACTAGATACCGACCAGTGGCATATTTTTAAAAAGTTATTATTAGTAATGATTCCATTAAGATCTCAAGATGAAATTGGACAAACATAGGTATTTAAAGAATATGCAGTTTTCAAAAAGCATCTAGGAATTTGTTAGTTAACGTTTTATCTAACTCAGATTTTTTGTAAGTAATTACTCAAAATAGAAAATAATCATTTATAAAACAAAACTCTAATGTTCCCAATATTAAAAAAATATTTGTTAAAATGTTGAACATAGCTATTTTGTTAAAATAATTTAGTAATGATCTTATTGAGATCCCAAGTTGAAATTTGGCACACGTATTTAAAAAATATGTAACTCTGTGCCCAATTCTAATTTTTAATCATATGTTTTCTGAAAAATGTAAGGTCAAAGAATTCAGGAGTCCAATATAATTTTTTTCGTATTAAAGTATGCCATCATTTTAAAGCTCAAATGATGGACTTTTAAACAGTTTTTGTTTCATTTCTTTATCTTATTTCTATCACAACTTATAAAGGAAAACGTAAATACCAACATGCTCAAAATCACTCATTTTTGTACACTTTGTACAAGGGCACTCAAGAACCACTCGAGTTAAAAATATAATATTTTAGGTTTTTACTTATTTCTAGGAGTATAACAGTTGTGCCAAATTTGAAAAAATCAAAGAGGACCATGGTCAAAACTTCCAAAAATTAGATCACTTGATGTAGAATTACCCTTAGGTTACTTCTGTCATGAGATATGGTCAATATAGTACCCGATATAACCTGTAGTTTTGTTATCGGTTCTAATAATCCGGTAAATATCAAAAAAAAATCTTGATCTGTTGGCCCTGATAGCATGAGCTTGAATTTCATGATATTTGAGTCATTTAGATTCAAAACCCGCTATAGCACATTTTTGGCGGTTTTGAACTAAATATAGTTCTGGATACAGAAAATGCTGATATTTTTATTGTAATTATAGTTAAGTTGAAAAACCAAATATATCTTTAATAAAACTGCGTTTAAAGTTTACCTTCAATTTCAAAAGCCGCTATTCTTCATATAAACCACATACGAGTAGGTAGTATTTATATCAGCTTTGAATATTAGTTCTTCTAAAGTTAAGTGAAATAACTATAACGGATTTTGAATCTGGACGACTGATTTCATTGTCTACACCAGTTACTAAGAATAATATAATAATATTAAAATCAATGAATTCTTTATTAAACACTTACATTACACACTTATTAAACACGATATGGACTAACTTTCAGGTTTAAAGATCTACGAACTTTTGCTACCTAGTCAGTAAATCATTATCTTCTAGTGACTTGAAATACATCAAAACACTTTTATAGTCCATCTAAACCGTTTTTAAACTCTAAGGTTTAGTCTTCAGCTTTAAGTGATAGCTAGGTGTAATACTTTGCGCAAATAGGCTTCTGGCAGACCATATAAAATATAAGGAAGCGATTTGCTCGCTTTGATAACGCTAGGGTAAGGAGATTCACGTATCGGTTTCCTCAAATTGTCAGAATATTTGAGATACAACGGGGGACACAGTGTCACTATTGTTCAAATGACAAGGCTACACAACAAGAGCACCTAAGAAAATACCACGAATGACACCAGCACAAATTGAGCAAAGAATCAATTTTGATAAAAGCTTGAATACGATAGATTTGAAAACATATTTATATTATTATTTTATGAATTTTGCTTTAAATTGGACAATAGTCGTCTACAGGTACTGTGCAGAGAATGGGTCATCAAAATCCCCCATAAAAGTAATGGTTCTACATCTTTACACAAAATCGATGGTACAGTAAACAGCGTCAACCATTCTGGATGGATATCTTTCAGAGACAGCCAATGTTCTGTATAATGGCTGGCGTTTACAATAGGATAACGCCTGACCACATACTACATTCGTTTCATGCATGGGGGCTTATGAAAATTGAAGTAAAACGTATGGCAACTCGAAACAAATGACAATTGCGTCAATTTTGACGCCATGAAAAAGCCATCACTGTCAAATACGCATTGAATTTAATTGCACGTACCTACAACGGTTACAACAATGTTTTCAGTTAAATGGGTATAGTGTTTCACGAGAGTCTTGCATTTCTCTTGTTCTTGCACAAATTGCAAAACAAAAATCGCAATTAGTTGCGCAAGACAAGACAAGAATTTTTTCTGCAAGAAAAGTGCAAGAATAGCAAGATTTTCTTGCAGTCTTCAGTCCTTTTCTGCAGTCCTAAAATTCAGGTTTTGAAAAGATATTGGTATGTTTAAATTATTATTGGCAGTGTTAGTCTAGATATATCATGAATTTATAATATATTTTTATTTATTTAATTAAATGCTGTATAAATAAACCAAAAAAATATAAAAACAATATATAAAATATTTTTCTGTTACACTATTACACATATTTTCTAGTGTGGTGACTAATAAGATATCAACATTTAGGTGACTGGAAATTAAGTAATAACCTAAAAACTAAAACAATAAAAGACAATATTACAGAAACGTAACTAAACGCTAAAGTTTGGTTCTTTATTATAATTATTAGCCATTGAAAATGTCAAACCAGGAATTAACGTATAAAGGCTTCAGCATTTTCAAAAAAATCAGGGTAGACTTTTGTATGATTGCACTACACTGTCACCATCTTCGCTTACCCGTTTATAAGCAAAATATTCATTTCGTTCGCTGCGCCATTTATTTAATTTAATTTATTATTCTGAGATTACAAAACCTTATATTACAATTAAATTGCAATATTAATTTATTTGATATAATAATGTATCTCAAGGAGGGAATTCAACAATGTTGTTCTTCCATTCCCCCCCCCCTTGTATAATTTAAGCAAAATAACATTATGTATTGCGAGAGAACTTAATGATTATAATAATAATTTATGATAAATGTAAAGTTGAGTAAATTGAAAGTAGTAATAATAATAGTAATAATAATAGTACTGATAATAATATCACTATTGACTGATTGCGAAGTGGACGATCAATGACGATCTGTATTGTATTGCTTAATCAATGCTTTTTTGAATTGTTTAACTGATAATGTCTTGAAAGATGAAGGTACATCAGTGTAAATTTTTGCGACATTGTAGTTAAATGATCGCTCGTAGAATGTAATATTATGGTTGGTTGACTTTCCATCCTTAAATGTGTCCTTGCCTGTGTTAAATGTTTGATCGATATTGACTATGCTTTATTGGTCCATACGTATGCTACGCGAAGTCCAATTAATTACTGACAATGAGGTTGTGATTCATTAACAGAACGACACAGCTAATTTTCAGCAAAATCTCCGAGTCGCAACAGTGCAAGAATTCCAGGAAAATCAAGAAACGAGGAAGTCCCGGCGTAAATTCCAACCGCAAACATGCAAGACAAGAAAATGCAAGAGTCTTGCAAGCAAGACAAGATTTTTGTTTGCAAGAATGAAGCAAGACAAGCGTTTATTAGAATTCTTGTCTTGTTTTGCAAGACAAGACAAGAAGTAGTCGCACAAGACAAGAAATCCTGTCTTGTGAAACACTAAATGGGTAGTGTATAAGCAAATAAAATTAGTCGTTTAATAAACAAACATAACCTGCGAATATAATACAATTCTCATATTTTCCGCATTAATTCAATTTTTCAATTTCTTTACAACCAATGATAATAATTCTTCTACTTCCTAATTATTAACACTTACATCTCATGATCTAAGCGGTTATAGAGATAAGACATCCTTTTGACAAACAATATTCGTACTAGAAAATATATGTCACTTTCCAATCGTGTTCAATAGATCCCCCTGGAAATAACATTAAAGAATCGGGCTCTAGGGTTCGCTTTTCATGGAATGGTTGTTATTCACTTGCATGCAAAAATAAGTACCTACTAATGCGATTCCCTCGAGTCAAATAAAACCTGTCATTATAATCTTTTATTGTAGTATTCTTAACGATATTGCAAAAGGCTTAAATTGCCTAATTCTTTAGGCAATTCCTTAGATTTGAGTACGGAGGTATAAACTAACGCCCCAAGCAAACTCCCGATTTGCAGTTCACTTCTACTACTCTTCGTAATTTCATAAAGTTAACTCTATTGTGTCAAGTTAAGTTTACAAGTTTTTCCGCATAAGTTATTTTTACTTTTCAATAATTAAATCAAGCAAATATAGATTTTAAAAGTGATGGCATTTGATTAAGATTGCAGAACTTGAAAAAGTAGCGTGAAAGTGCAAATTTTTAGATTCGTGAGTTAGGTACACATTTGGTAAGATCATATTTGTTTGAATAAAGCGAGATACAAGTTATTGTATAATTCACTATAGCGTGTTCTATCAATAGCTGTACAACCTAGAAGAGACAGAATTTTCAACGAGTGAAGTCCGATAAGTAATACGTTATAAAATCAAAGCACTTCAAAAACGAAAATCATCCTTATAGACCAGACCATAAACGATATAATGCAAAACGCTTAATCTTACGGACAAAAAGTAGGTATTCCAGACACTTCTTAAAAGGCAGAAGTTCTATTGATCGTCTCACGTTGAGACTACAGTGTGTGTTCTTATGGACAACGGGGTTACCAAACATCTTGCAAGCAACTTTTAAAAACACTTTCTAAATATTGTACTTGTAACTGCATAAGCCTTTTGTTCGAGCAAGTTATATTGCAGGTAGTCACTTCTTCTGACAGCGGTAGTAAAACAAAATTTCAAAATTTGCTGCTGTTCATGTAGTGCGCATATAAAGTCTGGAACCATCGAAATAAATCTTTTATTAAATATTTTTGGGAAAAATCCTCAAACACGTCGATTTTTATCTTAAAGGAGACATATTTTAGTGTAATCGTTATTTGTAGATCGTCTTTTGTTTCCGAGTTATGACGATAACGAATTTTTTTTAAATGGAAACCCTAATTTTTTATGATGGATTTGGAAAGATAATGCAATGCGAAGATCAAATATGCTAAAAAAGTATAATACTGTATTAAGAAATTTCCGAGATAATTGCTTTTAAAGTTTTAAGACAAAAATTAAAAAACAATCAAGGTTCCAAGTTTTAATAAAAAAAGAATTCTTTAAAGAACTGTCATAAGTTTAACGCTAAGTCACTTGTTACGTGGATACTTGATTTTTTAATAAGAAAATTAAACTCTTGATTGTTATTCAATCAAAGTTCAACTTAAGAGTTCAAATTTTTTGATAAAAAATCAAGTAGCCATGTAACAATTGACTTAGCGTTAAATTTATGGCAGTTCTTAAAAGAATTTTTAATTTTTTTTATTAAAACTTGGAACTCTTGATTGTTTTTTAATTTTTGTTTTAAAACTTTAAAAGCAATTATCTCGGAAATTGCTTTCCAAATCCATCAAAAAAAATTAGGGTTTCCATTTAAAAATATTTTCGCTATCGCCATAACTCGGAAACAAAAGATGATCTGCAAATAAGAATTACACTAAAATATGTCTCATTTAAGATAAAAATCGACGTGTTCGAAGATTTATCTCAAAAATATTTAATAAAAGATTTATTTCGATAGTTCCATACTTTATGAGTTAACGCCAGTAGTATTACAAAACTAATAATTTGGAGTATAATTAAAAGTCAAACGTTTTATTTCGAGTTTTTGAATTTTAGGTAAATAAAAAAGTACAACACAAGTTATAGTTATTTGGTTTTTATTAAATAAAGAAACATTAAAACTAATAAATTATTGTATACTATCAAATTGTATACTATCAAACTACACTTTTTTAATTGTACAGCTTTTATATAAATCAGTGATAAATTGAAAACAAATAATATGAGTATAAAAAGTACAACAGCAAAAAGTTCAGCATTAGCACAAATCACTCGAAATCACTTTCATCTTCTACGTCACTTTCCAAATTTATAAGTATTGGCTCAATATCGTCCATCAATCCATCAATTTGCCACATGTTATCTTCTGTTTTAATTACATGGTTAACATAATTGTTCCATTTTTCCGCTGTCACTTGAACGTACGCTGCACTAACTAAATTTCAAACATCTCCTTCTTTAAATGTGGTATTTTTTAGCGATATACTGTTTTACATCACCCCAAACCAATTCAATGGCATTTAACTAGCAACAGTACGGAGGTAATCTTACTATTGGAATGCCGTATTCTTTTGCACATTCTTCAAGAATGTATTTGTCGTAATTAGATTTGAAAGCCTTCACGACGTCCGATAGATCTGCTTTCAAGTAATCATCGTCAAAATATATATCTTTTGACCAAAGCCATGATCGTATTTCTTCTTTTTTCCAAGACTGATTTGGTATCTTTTCAATTTTTCGGCAATGGCATCGTGCATTATCCATTACTACAACTGATTTTGCAGGTAAATTGGACAACAAAGAATTTCTAAACCAAGTCTCAAAAGTAGCTCCATCCATTTCATCATGATAATCCGCACTGTTCTTCTTTGCTAGAAAGGTCAACTCTGCCCCATTTATAAAACCTTGTTTGCTGCCAGCATGAAATAAAATAAAACGAGGGCCACGCTTTGTGGGAGCTTTCAAACCAGTGGTTAATTCTCGAATGAAGGCGTCCCGATAAGATTTAATTGACATATCCACCCATTGAGCTTTGACGCTGTGGCCAAGATTGACCCAAGATTCATCAATATAAACTATATTGTAATCATTTTCTCTACATTTTTTAATTTATCTTAAATAACGATGACGCCATGCAATTATCTCTTCTCTTTCAATTAAATAAGATCGTCGTCCTCTCTTAACATACTGGAAATTCATATCACGTAATAATCTATTCAACGTACTTCTACTAAAGTTGGGCAAGTTTTCATCGTCATTTACAGCTGCTACAATATTGTTCATCGTTGGTGGTATATTTTGCGAAAAAAACTCGTGCACCTTTCTTCTAATTTCACTCCTAATTCCATCACAGTAGTTATATTGCGCGATTTTGAACTATTTTTATTCTTCGCTCTTTTTCTTCGGGGTTTTATTCCATCAGGTGAAATACTTTCTTGACGTACCACGAACAAAGTTTTTTCGCTAATACCTGTTTCTTTAGAAACTTGTCGAATAATTACTTATACTGACTGCCGGGTCTAAGTAAGACGATATTTTATCAAATTTGACAAAATCTGTTTTTCGCCAACCTTTAGTACACAACCCATTCTGTTTTTAACAATATCCGCCGTACTTATGTATAATGTACTATGTGCGTTATATAATACTACAATACGAATAGTTACAACAAACAACACGACAATGTTAACAATAATTACAAACGATAAAATCCAAACAACTAAACGAAGATCTATAGAAGCACAAGCTATCAAAATTTGAAACCAAATAATTATTTCTGTATTAAGAAATTTGCTTATATGCGTTCGGTGACAATAGTGCTGACAAAAAACGTTATACTATAATTTCAGAAGGTACAAACTGTATTATGTAGTTCCACGAAGTAAAAGTAGAAAAAACCAGAAGGGTTTATTGTTTACTAAAATCCTTTGCATTTGCTGCTAATCCTAAATTTCCGTTTTTGCAAGTTTCTTTTGAAACAAGTTGAACAAATGAATGATTTTATCATGATAAAATCATTTTACCGTTAAAATTACGTTTGGGACTTCCTGTATTTACCTGTGAATTAAAAGATTAAAAAGATCATACAGAAGCTAACCAGCCGTTATTTTTATGTTGAAAGAATTTGAAGACGAAAGAATTAAACAAAAAAGTATAAGTAATAAAATATCGGATATTTAGATACATGTATGATGTAAAAATCCCAAGTAATGTTTAATAAAATAACAAATACATGTTAATAAGACTTTCTTTTAAATGCTTCTTTTGTATGGTTACGATTACACTCTTTCGGTTACTGTTTTCAAAGGTTTAGAACTTCTGGAATCTTAATCCACATTTCTATAGATTCATACAGTGAAATAGGTGGCAACGAAGCACAAACTCTCATAAAAAATACATTGGTTATTTTTCCTTCACTGTAGTCCCAACGTGAGACGGACAATAGGATAGGTAATATAAGAAGCCAGAACAAAATTCCATCACTAACTGTCTACCAGAGCGAAAAACGTTCCCATGTTAGTGCGAACGAGACAGTTATATAGCGGCCTGCGGGTTAGAGAGAGAACGTATATGGAGAGTAAAACTGGCTAGATATATGTATATAGTCCAGTCGCCAAGTATACATAATGCCTTGCAAAAGGTCGTGTAGATTTGATTTTTGTTTTAGCTGTCAAATCTCCATGTAGCCAGTGTTGTAACAGATACATTATTTTGTGTATCTAGATACAAATACAGTTACTATCAGAAAAATGTACCTAGATACAGATACAGATGCTTTTGCTGTGAAGTATCTAGATTCAAATACAAATCCAAACATAATGTATCTAGATACATTTATAGATACTTGTTTTGCTGTAATCACCCCGAAAATAAGAACTTCTTAGTCAATTTTTCGTACCGAAAATAGTCATTTAACTAAGCTTCAATTCCAGAACTAGTCTAGGACAGCAATATTTATTAAATTTTATACATATTAAAAATGAATAATTATTAAGCAGAAACCAGTATCTAAAGATAATACAGTGTGCATTCAAACCTTTCCACTTTTTAGAATTATTAGGTGTTCTTTATATAATTTGCCTTAATATTTTAATAAAAATATAAAATAAATAAATGATATTTGTGTAGATCTTTTATCTTCAGTATTGGTGTAGTGCAAAATATGAATAACTTGAATAAACTCTAATAGTTCTCAGTGTTTGAAAACCTAGAAAATGTTTCATCACTTGACTGATCAGAGTACCACAAACCACGCCATATTGGGGCGAGAAAAACCCGAAATGGTTAATTATTATTATCCCCATTGAATTTAAGTATATCCACGTTTAGTTTAAAAAACTTTTCTACATAGTTTTCATTGTGACAACCCCAAATTGTAATATGCCAAATATGCAAGATGCGATTTTAATTTAGAAATTATTAGATTTCACACTTCCTTTGTCATATAGTGTTGCTTGCGGTACACTGATACGTCAACTTGGCATGGCTGATTAGATGTAGTGACTCTAATTGTTTAACGAGATGACTATCATCTAGTAGATATTAAAGAAATTACATAATAAAAAATTTGTTTTATTATGTTGTCGGTTTAAAGTGTTGGTAGTGGCAGGGACCTGCGTGCACGTCTTTCACCCAAGCAGCCCGGGTTCAACTGCCGGTACCGGCAGATTTCGTTAAGGTTTTCTGCAGTTTCCCTTAGCTGTAACACAAATGTGGGATTTGTGCTTATACCATCTGTCAAGTCCTGCAGCCGCACGTTGAGCCTGCATAATAGTAATACTTGCCCCTCCCTCCCGCACAAGCTTCATAGCTCTGGGGGCTGGTTCGCTAGGTAATGGGTAGTATACCCTAACATTTAAATGAAGGATTTAAAATTACCGATATCACGAGGGCAGAATTGTAAAAAGCATCTCAAATCACGCAGTGTCCACCTCATGATCACGTGGTCGACTCGAGAAATGTATCTGATAACAGAAATAACTGATAAACTGGAATGATTCAGTAGCGTCACAAAATGTCCTTTACGAAGGCTAACATTGATGCTTAATGTTGTATTCGATTATAATCAAATACACGTACAAAATAGGGAAAATGAAATAAAGTTAGTTGCTATAGAAACAAAACAAAAGAAGATACGAACAAATCAAAAACGTCATAATATGCATTGGGATAAATTATAAAACCTTTGTATTTGTATAAAAAGATACAGCCATTATTTAATACTTTTGTCACACCCTGTACATTTAGGAGTCTTTTATTAAAGGTCTTTTTAATTAATTATTTTGTATCTATTATTGTACTTTAAAAAGTGTTTTTGTATAGGCTGTTTACTAAAAAACGCCGCAAGCCATAACTCCACTATTTATAGTCCGATTTCGATAAACCACAAACCAAATAAAATGGTTCTATAAGTACTACAAAACAGTTCAAGTGTAATTTTTCTTCAACGCCAATTCAACTTTAAACCACGATAATCAACTTTCTTTTCTTAAATAGAGACGTGGTTTCAAAATTTAATTTGAGAAAAACAGTTGACTATCGTTGACATTCAAGTTGGCATACAAAAGAAATTACACTTAGTCCGTTTTGTAGTACCTATAGAACCATTTCATCTGGTTTTTGGTTTGTGGAAATCACATAAATAATGGAGTTATGGCTTGCGACGTTTTTAGTCAACAGTCCGTATACATCTTCAATTAAAGAAGTTTATAACTATTATTGTAATGTATTAAAATGTTTATAAATGTAAATATTTTTTAATTCTTTCTAATTGCAAATTCTGTTTAAGAAGCATAAGTAGCATTTATGATTAGTATTTAGTACTGAAAATATAAGGGTGGTGCCCAAGGTGTTACCCGCCAATTTTGATATTTGTATACATTTTGCATAAAGGTAGTTCACGTGCAAATATTAGTTATAACTACATATTTTCCTAGTCGCTGTCATTCACTTTGAAGGGGTTAAAACCACCGTTCAATTTTGTTTTTTCGTTTTCTTTAAATATCTCAAAAACTACAAGAGGTGATAAACTGCTACAAATATTGTTCTTAGGTACTAATCCATTTTTTTTCTAGAGTCCTCTGAATTTGATATCGTATTGCTCAAAAACTACTGAACCAAATTAAATATTTTAAAAACGAGCAAATAGTAAATTTATTTCTACATGTAACAGTAAAGTATCATATTTCTAACTTGTATATTTTTATTTTTATCGGACGATACATAATAAAAGGTACCCATTTTTAGGGACAATTTCATTGAGAGTGAGTTAAATATTTTTTTTCTCGGAAAGTATATCTCATATATCTATGAGATTTTTGTAGGGGTTAGAAAGAAACCTTGCGGTTGTTATCCTATTAATTTTCGGACAAAAAAGTGTTTTATTTAAGATATATATGAAAAAATAGCGAACTATGCGTTATTGTTTATTAATGAAGATAGCGTCAAATTTTTTTCGCTAAATTGTCACTTTTCATATGTAGACATCAGTTTCTTTAAAAAAATGTTCCGAATTTTAACAATAAAAGTGCAATAACAAAAAAACCTTTTTTTGTCGAAACCGCTTGTCATCAAAAATCGTTTTTTTGTTTCCGCATTTTTATTATTAAAATTAGGAACATTTTTTTGAAACCAATAATGTCTACACATGAAAAGTGTTGATCTAGCGAAGAAAATTTGACGCTATCTCTATTAATAAACAAGAACGCATAGTTTGCTATTTTTTCACATTAATCTTAAATAAAACGCTTTTTTGTCTGAAAATTAATTGCATGATAACCGCAAGGTTTCTTTCTAACCTATACAAAAATCTCATAGATATATGCCATATACTTTCCGAGAAAAAAATTAGTAAACTTACTTTCAATGAAATTGTCCCTAAAAATGGGTACATTTTATTGCGTATCGTACGATAAAAACAAAAGTATACCAGTTACAAATATAATATTTTACTGTAGTATGTAGAAATGAATTTACTATTTGCTCCTTTTTAAAATATTTAATTCGGTTCAGTAGTTCCCGAGCAATACGCTTTCAAAGTCAGAGGACTCAGAGGAGTCAGAGGAAAAAAATGGATAGTAGATCAAAATATTTTTTGAAAACTTGACTCCCATCCCACTATTTTTTCCAATAAATTCAAAATTTTTCTTAATTACGTTAAAATTGTATACATTGATAGACTATATCAAAATAGGAAAAACTATTTAGGCAGTTTGCTTCAGAAGTCTGATACAGTTACGCTGTAATTTAGAATGATGTTAAGTAATTCGTTGATTTGCTCAGTTTGTTTATCAAGAACGGTGTACGTCTTTCTCATAATATGTTTTCATGTTCAGTCTCTTCTGAAGCACATTCATGATTTAATGTAATTTTCTCGGTGTAAAGAATACTGTAGGTTTGCATTATACTTTAAAATACGTCTACCATTTTTTCGTATCCATTGATCTTCAGCAAAATATTCATTGAGACTAATTGCATGCCAAATTACATAATTTAAAAACATGACCTTGCTTCGATAACTCAAATTTTGTTCAACTTTTTTCCTTGCATGGATACATATGAAATTACATTAAATTAATTATTTCGGATTTTTTGGATGAAAAATGGACCAAGTAGAAATTTTGAAAAATTTTCGATTTTGTTGCAAATTCTGCTAGTGGCACTATCTACTCTACACTACTCTAAGTATGTATATGCGCATTTTTTACTTATTCATCGTTTTGCAGAAAGCATGACTCATAAAAAGGTTCCTCTACAAGTTCATTCTATCGTTTCCGAGAATTTAAGAAAATGATTTTATACAATTCAGTCAATGTCTACTAAATAACTTCTAGCTAGGGTAAAGTATATATCTACGGTGCAGTCGACTATAGCAAACCAGTTCGTGTCAGTGTTGCCAGAATTGAAGAATTTTCTTCAATATGTGACGCGGTCTGACAAAAGAGACCTTCTTATCCTGCCATCGATCAAAATTGAGTTTTGAATAATACCATCGGATAAAGAACAAAATCCTGAAGAGAACGCCGCAAGAATCTCAAAAATTGACGAGGTTATGGTGATTTGAATTTACATTGGCAAGTTTAGGTTCCTTTTGTTTCTCGGGTAGAGGTTTGGAAAAATGTAATTTTGGGCCATCTTGCGGTTAAAATATCAAATCAAACCATTCGTAGTTGATCTTGAGATATGTAGGTAACGTTTGATGCAACAAACCCAAACATGAGATTTTGACCTAAACTCATGTTTTGGCCTGTACTAAAAATTTTACTCTGGCAAAATTTCGTCAGACCGCGTTACACATGAAGAATTTCTGACCGCTATGAGAATTATTGAAGCTTCATCATATAAAAAGTTTATTGTCACATTTAGGAATAGTAATGAACTATTTTATTACACAGGGTGTCTCTAAAAGGTCTGTACAAGGGACTACCACATATGTCTAAGACCAAGATAGGACGACTTACCTCTATACGAAATTTTTGCTTATGGGTGATAGTAAGTGGTGAAAATTTGATCACTCACGTGTAATGAAGGCCATAAATAAATTCCTTACGGGTTTGGACAATAACTTTAATTTCAAACATTTTTTGTCTCTTGTTGCCATAGTTTAGGCAGAAAAAATAATTTGTTGGTGTTTAAAAAAGGTTAAGAAAACAAAGATAATCTTAATTTAATTAAAAAAAAGAAGCAGAGCAAATGTTTATAATGGCTGCCGTTTACATAAACAAAAAGATAAATTCGACATCAAGAATTAAACTGTACCCTTTCATCATTTCCGCATCGTCTTTTAGTGTGTCTGTTTCATTTTGAATTGGTCTACTAATATTTTTAAGTAGTATTAGCAAAAATTTATTAATAATAAGGAATATTGAGAAAAAGACCCATAAATATTAAAACCCATTAATCTATTTATCGTCTTTGCGACATGTTTCGTAGTTTTGTACCTCTTTTTTAACTAGTAAACGAATGTTATTATACGAAAAAAAATAACAACATTAATTATTCGTACATATCTTAAAAACTTAAATTCTTCTTTTGGTTAACCGCTAAATAATGCATTTTGCACTTTCTTTGTTGCATTAAATTTACCTATCAACATAGTTTTTGTTTTCTGAACTTCTTTTGAACACTCACACACTTTACATTATGGCTGCAGTGAAAGGCGTGCAAATAAATTTTTTTAACTAAATTATGACAGATAGCAAAATCGAACAACAAGAAGTCAAGAAATGTTTGAACTTAGAATGTCTATCTGTAGAACAATCCTGGAAAGTATTGATCAAACCATTAAAAAATATAAACTTCTTTGCATGTGGATGATCAAGTTTTCACCAGTTACGTAACATCAGTGGCGTGCGGTGAGAATCTAGGCTAGGGAAGCAACCACGATTTTAATTATAATACACCTAGGTACAGGCGCGGGGAGGGAATTATCCCCCCCCCCAATTTAGAAATAAGTTTACATAGAATAGAAACAAATAATGTTTGTTTAATTATTATTTATTAAAACAATTATTTTTCCAAAGATTTCCCCCTCAAAATACTTCTCTGGATCCGCCCCTGCTAGGTACAATAAAAAACAGTGTTATAATTATTAAGCTTAAAAGTTTTTCAAAGAAGCACTTTTACACTTTATATTTATGGAATTTGTTGACTATCATTCTTTGTTTAAAAAAACTACTACTACGTATCAATTTTCCGGTCTTTCTTAGCAAAATACCGGTACAGGTTTTAATCTTTGTTGTTAAATTTGAAAGATCTGGTTTTGATCTGCCTCTCTTAATAATTTGTAATTTCTCTCCAAAACTGTATGCGAAAAATTCCTTATTAATAATTTACAAACTGAACAAAAAATCGTCCCGATTCGGCTATATCGAAGGTACTCGAACCTTTTACCGAAGTAGTTGAATTTGCAGTCGTGGCGATAATGCAATTTTAAATTTGCATACAGGCAAACTAAATAGAACTATTTGTCTTTAAAAAAATCCAACTTATAAATTAAAATAATAAAATGCGACAAAATACAGTCTCATTCGCAGATTTACATTACTTAAGTAACACTAAATCGAACAAATAACCAAATTATAATAAATAAACATTTGGGAACGAAGCACAATAAAAATTACGACCAAACAATGTTAACCAGCCAAACAGCATCCGTCTATTATAACACCCCGCGCTCGCTGATTCACGCCAAGGTTAAGAGAAGAGCATTTGTAATCAGTGCTTATATTAAGTGTATGTACCACATTTGAATCGGTATTACCTTTCGTGCAAGTTTAATGAGCCTAATTTAAAATAGTACTTTACATAATTATACTTTTTGCTGTACAGAGTTGATATTGAGCTTTAATTTGATAAATATTTCAATTTAAATAAACGATAACCATAATTTTACAAAAGTATTTTTGTTAGCATTGTTTTTATTTTTAATAAATTCTCAAGGCAAGCATTGCTTCCATGGACCGCACGCCACTGCGTAACATCCACGAGCAAAAAATGTCGTCAGAAAACTCCCTTTTCCATCACAGACACACATTCCAAATCTAATTCCCATCGCTAAAACCATTTTCTTGCTATTTCATAAAATAGTATTTTTTGAAGATCTTTAACGTTCGATAGCGCTTTAACGAATCACTTTTGGATAGAAGTAAGTTTTTATAAATCGTCCTATTTTGGTCTCAGGTATATGTGGTAGCGCCTTGTACAAACGTTTTAGAGACACCCTGTATGTATGCTTCTTAATTTGTAAGTTGGGATGTTTACTGCTAGTCCTCGGTCGCTGGCAGAGATACTTGAACATCAAGCTACAGGGTATAGAGAATTTTTTAAATGAGTTTGTCATAAATGAGGACCTCTTAAGAATTTTACGCAAATTTTGTTGCAAGAACATTAATTTGTGTCATGGGGTAAGAGCTATTCAAGTTTAAGTTTTTGTAATTCAATTCTTTTTAGTGCGTTTCATGAAAACTGTATAAAAATGCTTCGTGAAAAATGTAACAACTATATTAAATAATTTCATTTTTTAAATTTCTCGTCAAATGAATAGTTTCTCAATTTGGTTTATTACAAAATCAATTCTTTTTATCCATGGGAAAATGCATATGTTAATAATGTAGTAAAATATAAACATTTTTTATTAGAATGCAAGAAGCGATAGGGTGTCAAAAAAGCGATTTTATTTACGGCTCTCTAGATGCAGGGTGAAAATCGAGCGGTACACACATCATAATCAATTATTGCACAAAAATTGTAATGTTACATGTACTACTGGTTAAATTGTATAATATTTATAATGTTTTTATTTCTTTGATTGGGAATAAGTCCTTTAGTGTGTACAAATTTATCATTATTATTTAATATGTTACTGTTACTATTGTTCCAAAAAAGCCGGCTCGTGGTAAGTACAGTCAATTAATGGCCCCTATATAAACCTGATCGCGTCGTTAAGGCCGGAACTCCAAGAGTACCCACTTGGATCGTAAATCTGAAATATTCCGTTAAAATGAAATTAAAACATACAAGAGCATTTATCGCGTAAGAATTACATTTCACGAATTTAAATTCCATGGATTCTCAGTTCATTGTCACGGCGAATATTGTGACGTCACAAATCTAGGGGTAGGTTCGGAAGATTTAATTGACTCTGTCTCATCTCTTATTTTAATTATTTATACAGATGAGTTCACAAAACTGAAAAGATGCCACGATAGATAGATGCAAAGAGGTATCTTTACTTCAAAAAATAACCGTAGCGCTGTATGTCATGGTTTTGAATTTCAAAACACTATTTTGAAAATAAAACAACTTGAAACTGAAATTTTAAAGTTAAAGCTATTAAAATAAAACAATAAAGATGGGCTTATTAGTAGTAATTAATTTCAGTCAAATCAGGAAGATTAAAAAATCTCTAATGAGGATGTGCTTATTAATGTACTGCGACCAATTTATTTATACTTGGCTCTATCTTTGTCAGCAGCATCCTTAAATATCCGCAGTCAACTACGTGTAGTCTATTTCGATTAGACTTAAAGTGTTTGACATTTGATCTCCAAATGTTTTCAGTGTGTTCTTTTTGTCGACTTACCTTTCAGCGATCAGCAACGCTTCTCCAGATCCCTCCGACCTCAACAAGATCCCACTTTGGGAAACCCTGCTACGCTTGCAAACATTTACGTAGAAACCCCGGTAACAGTAGAATTAAAGATAGATAAAGAAAAATGAATAACCCTATCGACAGGGCGTTTAAAATAGCTGTTTGCGGAAATAATTTCAATCTATTTGGTTGGATGTCTATAACAGGGTGTATTTAGTATAACTGCCATTATTAAAACAGGTGATAGGTGACATTAATGCCAACCAAAAACTCCAAACAAATTTTTTCCTATCAACATTACTTTTCGCGTTATTTGAATAAAACTGGCGAATAAAATAATGGCAACAGTGCACTCGCTGAAAATCATTGGATTGACCATAAAAAAAATAAACAAGGTACAGGGTGGCTACGAAAATTGGAATCACTTTTCCACTTTTGCCCAAAAGAGGGAACTACAAGAAAAAATTAAATGAAATTGATGGCAACATTGCTTACGTAACGTAACCATGCTTTCAAACAATGTAGCTAATTAATTGCGTCTTCAAAAATTTCGAAATATTTTATTTAAAATTAAATACCTAACGAACGGTTTCAAAAACAAATAACATAAACATAATGGAAAGCGATGCAACAAAAATATCTACTACCTAATATTAACACATAAGGTGCTCGAATTGATGACCACCATTCTCTGTACATAATTCTAGTCTCCTTTGAAAAGATCTACAAATTTTACTGCATAATTCAGGAGTGAACGTTTGAAATGCTTCTTCAATCATCACCTTCAAAGTTTCCAAGTCCTCAAAAGCATTATAGAGGTATACCAAATCCCGCACAATTCCCCAAACACTGAAGTCCATCGGTGTTAAATCACATGACCTCGCAGGCCATTCTATCGGACCTCTTCGACCAATCCAAGACTGGTGAAAATGATCGTCTAAAAACTCTCGAACTTGTACAGCATAATGAGGTGTTGCGCCGTCTTGTTGCAGAATTATATCCAGAGGAGTGTACCAAAATAGCTGGCATTATTTGTTCTACGAGCAGAGCTAAATAAACATCTCCAGTAATATTAACGTTAATAAAAAATGGGCCAATAATTCCTCCACTCCAAATTCCAGCCCAAACGTTTATTCCAGGCGATTTAAAATCTTTCTCAATGGTTACATGGGGATTTTCGTCAGAATAATAAACGCAATTATGGCGATTAACTCGACCACACAAATGAAATTTAGCTTCATCAGACCACAAAATACGATCAAGCAAAAAATTTGGATCAACTTCATCGACCAGCAAACTCTGAAATTCGTCGCAAAATTGTAATCTTCGATCGGGATCATCTTCGTTCAAAATATGCACTAACCTTGGTCGATAACGTTTTAATCCAATCTCACCAATAATTTTCTGTATCGATCGTCTGCAAATCCCAAACTCTCTTGAAAGTTGCCTCTGAGATGTTGTTGGTTCTTCCAGCAAACGGTTGTGGATTTCAGCTGCATTTTCAACAGTCACAACATATTTGGATCTGCCACTCCTGTTCTTATGCTGATTTTTAACATCCCCATGCAATTCAAACTTTTTAACGATTTTAATAATCGCACCAATCGTTGGTTGTCGCTGATTAGGATATGTTACACGCCAACGATCCTGCACTCTTAATGCTGCAATTCTACCAGAGCGACCTTCTTTAGAAAGATAATACCATTTTACGATGTTTATTCGCTGTTCAACATTGAAATTCATAATGGACAATTATTGACAATAGTTTGACAATTGTTGACAATTACACGAAATTGAATTCCATGTTGCCATTTAATCAAATATAGTTTTTAGAACCGCAATTTTTTTGTAAAAACGGCGACATCTCTTGGCAATTTGAAGAAAAATGACTCCAATTTTCGTAGCCACCCTGTATTTACTGTGTTTTTCATTGACAAATGAAGAAGTTTGTTTACATACACATTGTGGTCGTGGTGGGTATTGTATTGTTTTGGGAGCCTTACAATATGACTATTAACAGTTTGTTTCTCAGACAATTTTACTACTGCTAAACAATAAAACAGCAAAAAAGTGACAGATTCCAGAACGTCTAAAACAGTTTTGAGTTTCTTTTAAAGGAATTAGTAATACATTGGAAATAAAAGCATCAAAAACTTTAAACTTGTTGGTTTCCCTAGCTTAAAATGCAAGTTTCAAATATTATGCGAATTTATTATCTCTAGGGTATCGACCTTTTCCAGTGATATTATTGTTTGAACAAAAACACAGATGGTTGTCTGTAGTTCACCTAATTCTTGAAGGGTAATGTACTTGTACTAAATAATGAATGAAAAAAGAAGAAGCAAGAAAGTGTGTATTATTTGATTAGGTAGGGTGTTGTATCCAGTTTTTCAGCATGAAATTGCATGTTGGTAAATAGTTGAAGTAGAAATTACAATACTGATAAAACTAGTCTGTAAACTAATATTAATCAGAAAAGTTATCACAGGTTTCAAATAAGTGGAAACCGGCCAGAAATTGATAATTCTATAATTTTTGTATTTGTTTGCATTAAATACATATGATTGCATTACCTGAATTGAAGATGATGAAGATTTAGTACGGTTATGTCTTATTTCTTTTATAATCTGTTTGTTTACCTAAACAAAGGATTAAATTGCAAACTTACAATACATACCTAGACATTCCATTCGGTGTACACAAAGGGGTTGTACCGGGATTTATGATGTTCTATGATTATTTCTAACTAAATTTTAAAATTGAACTTTGTGTGCACCACCAGACATTTTCTGCGTCATTCGTACATAGTGTTCCCTTGTTCAGTTTGTCGATTTGCTGCTATCTTGTTGTGTTTGTATTGTTATTGTTATTATTTGCTATTTGCTCCTGTTATCTACTGTTGGTTTTATTAATTTGTGGTGTTCTTTGTCCTTATTCTTTGTGTTGTTCTTGTGTTATTTATTTCGGTAAAGGTGCGATCTACTGCTAACCATGGACCAGTTTAGTATTCGGGAAATGCATGATACGCTACTGATTTATGGTGTTAACAGCTAATAATTGAATGCATTTGCATATTATTGTAATCATGTACTCGTTATAACCATAATTAATAGTAATTCTTAAATAATAAATGAGCCCATAAAATAATACGCACACATTCTTGTTTATTCTTTATTACCCTTTAAAAATTAGGTAAATTGCAGACGACCATCTGTCTTTTGTCCAAATAATACCACTGGAAAAGGTCGATAACCTAAAGATAATAAATACTGTAATTATGACAATAAATGTGTAAATTTGAACTTGAATGAACTTTCTAAGTGGGTTAAAAGTTGCACCCAATTGCAGGGTTGTGAAATCGATTGTGTAACAGAATGTGATTTATAAAATTTGTAATTTTGCTTAAACTATCATGTCTACAAAAAAATTGTATTGAGATTTTTTATTGTATTTGATGAGATACACCTTCTCTCAAAATCTGACAATCACAGTATACTTAATAACGTGATAATGTGGCATCGAAGTTTGCAACTTTACTAATTTTTTTGCATAAACCTGCAGAGGTAGACCACCACTTTATTAGACTTTTTTGTTTGTTTTGATGTCCTCTATCACCTGTTTTAATAATGGCAGTTATACTAAATACACCCTGTATATTTAAAAGGGACAAAAATAATTTTTAAAAAATTTATAAATATCTCAGTTAGTGTTAACTTTAAAGAAAAATATGAATTTATCAAAATTAAAGATGACTAAATTCCCTACAAACCTATACGACTATCTGGTTCGAAGTTAAAGACTTACTTACAAACATGTGTTTTTGGGCCTTTGCTAATTGCTGTATTATAAGCATGCTATAATCAATATAAATTATTTTATAGTCTCAGTACAATTTTTATGGCAGATACACATATAAAAGAACAGTAAAAGGACGCCAGTTAAAATACCAGAAAGCCTGTTACCTACTTACCCCTCATTGTGTTCCAGCTAATTAAGATCTTCGTTTTCAACGAACAGTACCTGTTTCTAGTCGCTCAGCCCTTATCTCTTTGCTTACCAGCTTGCAAATTCGCTTGATCCTCATTTTGTTTGAGAAAGTCCCCCGCGGGGGGGATGGGGGAGATTCCCCCCCAAATGTATAAATAAGTATACATAGGATAGAAACAAATAATGTTTGGTTAATTATTATGTATTAAAACAATTATTTTTCCAAAAATTCCCCCCCCCCCAAATAATTCTCTGGATCGGCCCCTGATATAAATCTCGAGCATCAAATCACAATGAACCGGTAATTGTAACAGGCTAAACACTGATTTATTAATCGTTCTTTCTGCCCTGCGTGATCCTCGCACTAACATTTATTTTCTAAAGCTGGACAAAAAAAGGCTCAGAGTAGGATGTAAACCCCCGCATTTTGTTTCTGCATACATTTAGTGGCTGCCTGGCTGCGGTAGTACTTTCGCATTATACAGACAAGAAGAATTCAAGATTGCTAAGGTTCTTAAGGAGGAGAATGACATACCGAGGACTGTTAAGATTTGCAAGAACCCAAATGCGTCTCTAGAGGTAATTGAAAACGCCGGAGAACAATTCCTATTTCGTCTGCATGGCAAAGAACTGCGATTACTTAAATGAATGATACCAGTGCTTCCTGGAATATATTATCAAGAGTTTACCAAATCTAGCATCATTGCCACCAACCAAAGCTGCAACTCGTTCCGTACCTGCTAGCAAAGTCAGTAATGGCATGGAGATGAAAATAACCTTTAGATTGGGAATGGGAAAGTTCAAGAAATGGGTTGCTACCAGTCGTCCCACTAGAAGAAGCAATCCTCAGGAATTACTGGAAGCTCATTTCTTGTAAATTTGCAGAAGGTTGTAACGCAGTGGTAACTTATCGCTGCAATTTGTGGTTGGTGCAATGGTAAATCTTTGATTAATATTGTGCATGAATTAGATGGCAATGAGAAGACATTCAAATAGAAAACACTGACTATTCTAATGATTATGAACCAAATCCAAAGCAAAATGATGCCGACGTTTTAAGTAATTAAAAAAAATTAGAATGATCTTGTATCTAGCCGTCGTTAAGTAGTTGTGTCGTTAATAAAAAAATTGAAAAGTAACGGACCCAAAATAAAGCCCTGTGAACTTCCAGGTGTTGCAAGTTATTCGACAGATATATGATCATACAATGCAGCTTACTGTTTGCGGTTAAATATATAAGATCTCAAAAAAATCTATTATGTACATAGATTGCCTGCAAAGCCGAATCTCAAATGCCTTAAATAACTTTGAGTAAAATTTTACCATCTATAGCTTCCGTACTATTTTAAGTTATAACAAGCAGATTCACTTAGGGGGCGAACTTCGATTTCATAGATAAGATACAGTAAAGTTACCATTACGTTCCAATAAGTAAAAAAGGATGATATAATAATCAAGACATAGATGCTCAATACTGCTAGCTATTTAAAAATAAAGAAAATGTTTTATTTTTAAACAGCAATCATTCTTCTAATTTGACCTAATTATTAACTATATTAAAAATTTGTTTACAAATAATTAACTATATTATTTTGTTACTTTTATACAAATATCATGTGCCTTTACGAACTTGATGTTTATACACTAAATCAGCGGTTCTTAACCTTTTAACAAAATTTTAAGAAAAATTTGTTTAACAATTATAATTTCGTAGTTGTATATTATATTAATATGATCGTTTTTAGATAACACGAATGTCCACGGCATTGTAAAATTGAGGCCCTGCTAACGTACTGCTGTTTATTTTGACGTACGTTTCGTCATCGATAAGAATGCAACGAGTTTTGTTTTAAATCAAAACACTACACAACCTTCCAGGCTTCCACATAGTTTCTTCAACCGTATTTGTTGCTCCTCACTTCTCTTAGGCATTTCTTGTCTTCTGTAGGTCGGTATGTTTTATGTTATATCTCTTTTTGATATTTTGTGCAATACCGACTCTTGCATTTACCAGGACGCTTCTGCGCCGCGATTTTGGCAAATCATCAAGCGTGTGATGCTTCTTAATTTTTTTTAATAATTTGTAAAACCGCCGACTTTGAACATTTTCACAATGTTTGTAATTTTTGACAACGTAAAGACAGACTGTTTGTCGCAATAGTTTCTTCGAATTTATTATTTTAAATAATATAACACTATAATAATTACAGTCTTCGCGGACTACCTATGAGGCCATTACATACTTCCGGGAGTCCGCTAAAGACAGACTGTTTGTCGCAATAGTTTCTTCGAATTTATTATTTTAAATAATATAACACTATAATAATTACAGTTTTCGCGGACTACCTATGAGGCCATTACATACTTCCGGGAGTCCTCGGACCACAAGTTAACAACCACTGCTCTAAACGATGGGCGAACTAACGAATATCCTCAGACAGATTTACCATCTAGCAAACCCAAACAAATAATTAATTCTCGAGTATTGACCGCTCCATTATACGAAAAAAGTTGAAACCATTTTCGGATCCCTGCTTTTAGGAGTCAAATGACCGAGAGGAAAATTAAAATAATAATTTGTAAATCATTAAGAATAAGTGACTAAGACAAAATAAATACACAATAATTAAACTCAATTTAATAATAATAATTGTATTAGTAAAACCAGATTAATCGCATAATATTTAATTAAAATAAATAAATATATTTTATACTTTCACCCTTGTTTCTAGAGGGGGCGACGTCCCCCCCTGTTCTAAGATAGAGAGGGCTATCCGCCCCCTCTGACCCAGACTTCCGACGCCCCTGTATATGAGTGGGATAGTAAATGTTTTAAGACAGAATAAATAAAATACTAAGTGAACCAGTGACGTAACAAATTGAGCCCCCCCCTGCAAGTTAAAAACAGGATCCCGTTCTAAATATCGAAGTACAGATTTTGTATCATTTTGAAAATCTGTATTAACTGTATGGTATATTTATTTATAAACAATAAAATATAACTAAAATAAAATGTAAACGACATAATAACTAGATTGCAATTAGATTATTTAAGAAGACTTTTTCTAAATACATTTACTTCTGCAAATGATTTTATTGAATTTCCAATATCAATTTCGAGCACTATTTTATTTTTGATGCTATAAGGGCTAAACTTAGTAATTTTTGTTGTGACATAGTCCTGGTTAGTACAAAAGTGAATCACTAGTGGGCAATGCGATTTAATAACAAATTGTTATAATCACAAAATAAAATGATAGAGACAAACCTACTAAAAGAATGACCGTGTAAAATCCACGAACGGCTCTCATCAGTTATAGGTAGCTCGCTCATAGATTTCACACACCCAACAAAGCTTACATATTTGCTCCGAATTAACATTAGTGTCGCAAAGCTAACGAAGCTAGCAACAAGAGATATCCAAAATAATGGTCGTCACCCCAACTATTAGTACCAAAGTGGGCCAATACGAAGCCACTAGTGGACAATGCGATTTAATAAGAAATTGGTGAAAAAACTGATGAGAGCCAAACAGCTCGAAACTCGATCCTTGAAGTGCCGTTCGTGAATTTTGCACTCATTCTTTTAGTGGGTTTGTCTCTATCATTTCATTTTGTGATTATAGCAATCTGTACAAGTATTAATTTCGAAAATGATCTTTCAGCGGAACTAAGCGATTTTTTCATTTAATATGTAAGTATTTGAAAAACTTATTATCCAAACTTGCAGGCGGCTGTGATTTAGCCAAAAAAGCCAAATTTTGGTAGTTTGTTAATTTTATCGTGAGCCTCTTCGCGTACTTTTTGTTTTTTACTGCCACTTAAATGTTTCTTAAGGCATTTTTATAAAAAAAAGTAGAAAAGGAAAATTTACTTAGAAAATTCACAAGATCTTTCTAACAACACAGGTATAAAAATGATATCGGATGGGGTGCAATTTATTCTCACATATGGAAATGAAATTCGATATATGTACTGATGTTAATGTTTTACAATATTAACAGAAAGCACGTACAATGTAGCCTAATAACGGGTTATCATAAAGTAAGGGATATATTTCAACTTATTATATATTTTCAACAAATCAAATTAATAACAAAAAGTAAATGGAATCTAGTTGCTTACATAATGGGATTTTAGTGTATCTATGGAAAACAAAAGAATTGTCGTGACAATTATTGATACAAGTGTCAAACGAAAGTATCGTAATTTAGATAATTGTTCTCAAAATAGAACTCGCGTAAACGTAAATTGTAACATTTTGAACATGGATCTACAAACAAGAATTGGTTTACTACAATGTTATTATGAATGCGGTAAAAATTACACTGCTGGATTACGAAGATTTCGTACGAAAATGGGTTTGAGAGCAGGGCAGTAACAAATGAAGGCGTACCGTAATTTGATTAGCAAATTTGAAAGAACAGGGTCAGTAACTGACCTTCCGAGATCAAGAAGACCAATGATTAGTGATATCCAAGTTGCAGAAGTTCTTCAGGAAAATCAAAACGTAGCCAATAATAATTCGCTAGCAATCAGTAGTGCGAATGCGATATCAAAACGATTACAAATGCCATACACCACGGTTTGGGAAATTTTACGGAAAATCCTAAAAATGTATCCCATAAACTGCAACTGCTGTTTGAATTAAAGGATGCAGATTTTGCTCTCAGGTACGATTTTTCATTACAAATACTGGCTCAGATAGAAATTGAACCCGAATGGTTATCCCGTATTTTATGGACAGATGAGACCCATTTCTCTCTTAAAGGTGGAGTTAATACTCAAAACTGTCGAATATGGTCAACAGAAAATCCACATGAAATCGTTCAGCAAGGTCTTCATGACAAAAATGTCACCGTTTGGTGCGGTTTCACCAGTGGCGGTGGGTGCATACGTCAAACTCGGAGCACGCGACAAACTAATATATCGCTATCATGCTCGGTACGCACACATTAAAGCAGTATATCATCATGTGGTGCGCTGCGAGTGCCCCGGGTTTAACGTGCACCCACCGCTACTGGGTTTCACAGCTAATTTCATCATTGGTCCATACTTTTTCGAGAAAATACAGAATGAGGAGGCCGTATCTGTAACTGTTACTGGTGAACGATACCTGCAAATGTTAAGGGATTATGCAATTCCACAGTTGCAAAACGAGCACGAAGGAATTGAAAACATGATTTGTGCAGGATGGAGCACCTCCGCACATTTACCGACCAGTTAAAGAATTGTTATCTGTGGTTTTTCAAGATCGTGTTATAAGCAGACATTTTGCAAATGCATGACCACCAAGATCGCTTGATCTTAACCCAGCGGATTACCGGCTGTGGGGTTATTTAAAAAACTTGGTGTTTAGAACACGTCCAACACCGCTGGAGGAATTAAAGGACAGTATCAGGGAGCAAATTCGAGCATTTCGACCAGAAATGTTGAATAGTGCTGTATACAATTTGGAGGAACGGTTGGTAATTTTACAACAATAAAATGGAGGTCATATCGAGCATTGGAGTAACCAGTGTTTGACATTAGAAATCCCATTATGTAAGCAACTAGATTCCATTTACTTTTTGTTATTAATTTGATTTGTTGAAAATATATAATAAGTTGAAATATATCCGTTACCTTATGATAATCTCGTATATTTTCATTTACATCAGAAGAAGTTGCTATTCATCGTGTTAACTTCAAAATCTAAGAAAATAACGTATTAAACAAAAAACAGTGTTGATCGTGTGGTGGCTGTTACGCCACTTAAGTGAACGTCCAAAAATATAACAGCAACCTCGTACTACGCATTTTGCACGGAAAAAGATTGAATGTTAATAATTAGTAAGAACTTCAAAAGACTATTGTTGCTTGAACAAATACAATTAAAGAAATAGCAAAAGAATTTACAAAGAAAACTAGCATGAAAGAACTTCAGTATTGCATTGTATTTCATCATTTTAGGTACCTATGCCATTTGATTCCTTTTTACTTTTTATAAAAGACCAAAAACGTTTTTGATCCATCTTTATATCTGATTCAGTTTTGAAGATGTAACTTTTAAAAGAACTACTGCCCTGTTTTATTTTCGACCGCAACCTTTTAAATTTCTCCAAATGTGATTATATATTTTTGGGATTTAGACTTCTTTCTGATGTTATGAATTATTTGAGATGTAAACCATAGTGGATATTTTGAGGATTAGAAATGTAATAGAATAGACATAAATCAAGAATTGCATACATTTTCATAGAAAATAAATAACATGCGTTTCCTACACCGTCTTCAGAAGTTTAGAAATGACCAATCAGGTGCAATCTGGGCAAGTTCAGCCAAGGCTTTTCAATTAAGGTGCGTGTAAGAAGTAGCTGCACAACTTTTAACATTTTATTTTAAGGATACAATTAACTAATAGCAAAAGTTGAATATATACACTTAAATTTACATTATATTATCTATAAAGGCTATCTACTGGGAGCTCTACTTTCTTCAATTTCTTCTTTATAGCACAGTATAATATAATACAGTAGTTTCACTCCCTGGTTTTTTTGTCACATAATTTCTACGCGCATAATCGACTCCGGGCGAGCAGCGCAGTAAATTCTAACCTCTAAATCGTACTGTTAAAGTGTTAACACCACGTGTTTTAATGCGATCGGTTTCCACAGTGTGCTAAGTTTTCACCAAGATAAAAATAGAGAAATGCCACGATACTATTTTAATTAGTTTGTTAATATATTAATTAAAGTGTTTTCTGCTGTATAATTTGTATGTAAAAAATTAAAAACTTATAAGCAAAATAAAATATATTAATGCAATTATCTACTTTTTATTAGTAAATGTATATTTGTATTAAATATAACATTTCTTACAATGAATTTTCAAGATAAAAATATAATTCTGGGATACAGAGCTTTGCTCAAAGCTAATTCACACTGTATAAAAGGTATCACCTATGAATTTTAGAAGATTCAAGATTTCTCCAAGGAACGCAGAAGGACAAATAAACAGTTTGAAGCTCTGTAGTTTTAAAAATACTAAATGTTTTAAATATCTGTTTCGCATGTTAGTAATTTAAACATTCAACGTTTGCTTTATGGTATATTTTATTTAAATAGAGAGCAATTTATGGTATCATTTGAGGTTATATCTTATGTTTGTCGTCCAGTAACTTGATACTTTTGGATTACCCTATTATGTTTATTATGATTATTCTTTCTACAAGAATTAAAGAAACAAGAAATTTAAATTTTGAAAACTCCACGTCATTCAATTATTTCTCAGCATTTTTTTTGTTGGTTTATAACGGAACAAAAATCATCACTAAAGAGGTTAGATATTCAAATATCCCGCTACAACAATTTGAAATTGCCGCTAGAAAATAAGCGGGCATATCGACTTCTGGGTAGTTGCGCCAAAACACGACGGCGACACAAACATCAAAGAGACCGACACAGAGTGAAACTACTGTATTATATTATACTGTGTTTATAGTGTCCATCATATATTAGATAACTTCAAGATTCACTAATTCACTCTTTTTAGTATGCGTTCGTTCTTTTTATTAACTGATCTGTAGATGTTGCTACCTATCAATCTGCATTAAGATAATGGCCAAAAATGTTTAACAGGATTGGTAAAAGTACGTTGGAGGGATTAGAAAACTTCCGAAAAAATGATACATGCGTTTTTGTTTGGTGTTGCATGAGAAACAACACTGTTTACAATTAAACATTATTATCGAAACAAAATAAGATACTGTGGATTGTTCTACGGCTGATATTTTGATTTTAAAAATAGTCTATGCATCGTTTTTTGTATATTGTTGACCATATACATGAAATTTGATATTGAGATTTTCGCTGTGAACATCACTACTAAACTAATCCTACACCATTGCTTATTTTCATAGCAAATAATGAAAACAAATGCAAAACTGTATATGCACAATGAATAATGAATTCTATTCTGGTGTTGAAATCTGCGCAGCTATCAATTATAGATACCTTACTCATAGTTCAGTATTGTGTAAGATAAGATCAAGAAGTAGGTTGTTATTGTTTCTTATGAAGTTGGCTTCAATGTATCAACATAGCTATTGGAGTCACCAGTGTCTAGAAAATTGGCATAAGCAGGCATATTAAGAGCTTCCAATATACAGACGTTTTTACCTTATGGAGCGACATAAAGATTTCGAGCACATTACCAAGAACACCATCAGTGGTTAAAAGGGGTAGGTAGGTATACTACAAAAAGAAAAATGTTGAATAATCAAGAACAACCTTAACGCCGATCAAGTCAATACGGGATAGAAGTGAAGTGAATGAATTATTCTGAATCGATCTTCTTGTCGACTGGCCTATAAGTCCAATTCTTTAAAAATTAATGATGACTTTGTTGACGCAAATTTTAAGTTAGTTACGTCTGTTGCTAAATTATCACAAGCAATCTTAACATTCGCTTATAACAAAAATGGTATTGATGAGAAACTTTTTTCTCGTTTCAGTAGTAAGATGTAATTTAGGTTGTTTTTTAAATACGTGATTCATTTTTTTCAGTTTGTGTTTAAATATTTATAAAGCTCCAATTGTTATGTATTCGCAACATTGCTGAGCTTATAATAAAATTCGTTCATGAATTTACAGCAGCATGAAAAATTGTCATATAGGTACAAAAATATAATAGTCAGCGTCCAATATTTAAAAGTATGTATCAGTATTTTTCCAACTCAAAATTTAAATAATTAAATTACGAACGTATTTGTATGAATATCGTAGCCATCCAGCGATTTTCCGACTTAATCAGTTATCCCATTTTTATCAAATCCTTTTATTTCAGGCTTAAGCGAGATTTTCTGAAAGTTAATAAAAAATGAAGGGGGAATTTTATGAAACATAAATCAAAATTATTTGTCGCTAATTGTGATTGATATTTTTGTAAATTTATGTTTATTTCATGTAAAAACATAATAGTTAATACAAATTAAATACGTGACTTGAACGGGAGTTCTTTCCTAGAATAACGTTATCACAAAGTGTTTACCACTTAATTAGCAGGTGTCAAAAAAGATGGTTTCTGACAAAATAAAAAATATAGGTAAATTGATAATATTGTTAATAGTTAATGTCAAGATAAGGTGATGATGATGCGCGAGGGTGGTGTCGACAAAGGGCGGGACGCGCAAAGATTCGTAGGCGCATAAGACCCTACGTATAAAAAGATGTCCTCTAGGTTCATCCTGCACATCCAGAGTTGAAGTCGTAAAGTTCTTGCAGTGTCCTCGTGCACTAAGTTTTCCGACTTACCGACTTAATCGACTACCCAGTCAAAAACTCAACTTCAAGTAAGTAAGACAACACATTCCGTATTTGCTTTTCCTTTTTTCTAGTCCTTTTTTCGTCCCTTTTTTGTTTATATGGTTTATGCATGCTCGAAACTGGTAAAATTTTTTTGCGCTAACTTTAGTTGTGAAAATTGCACTGGAAAATTAGTTTGGAAAAAGTTTCAAATTTATTTTATATATATTATTTTTTAATGGCCGTTTAAGTTAGTGTCACGAAAAGTTTTCCTTAACTAACTACTTAAGTATTTTTCCTTTCTTGTTGGTTAATAAAAAAGTAATTTTTCTAATTTTCACTTTCAAATGTAATTTTCGTACAAAAATTGCGGTATTTAAACTATTACTCAAACTTGTTTTCCCTTCATTATAAAAAATTATCGCCTGGAAAAAGTTAATACAGAAATGACAACCTAACTTTTTGTTTTAAATTCAGAATTTTAATTAAGGGTGAATGAAACACAGGATCAAACTTTTCGAATACTTAAAAAGCAGATTTATACGCGATTTAAAAATAAACGGTGTTTTACTTGAAAATATAACCAGTGTCATTAATAATAGATCAATTGTAACGTTTTCAGAGGAAATATATTTAACAGCCTGATGCCTGAAGGGTTGTCAGCTTCTTTCGTTTGAATTTTTTATTTCATCTAATGCATTTCCAATTTATTTAAAAGCGGCGCTTTAATTTTTACTTAAATGTAATTAGATCGTTTTTGTTGCATGCTAATCTAAACGCTGTTATTATTAACTAAGCATACCTCGTATAAAGCTATTATTGTTCCTTAATATCAGATTTTATGAGTTTACTCGCATTGTCAATTAAGTTTTACTAATTAAAATACCAAAAATTAACGACATTCTCGATTGAAAATTACTTTTTTTATTATCTTCCTAATGAGCCGGTAAGAATCCAGGTATCTCCGGAAAATACAATATATATATATAAAAATCAAATTGGAGGGAAACTAATGAAAACTGCTCTTACGAGTTATTTTTAGTTATTTCAATTGTACTTAGGAAAATGATATTAGCCTACGGTTGTATTATAAGAGGAACTCGATATTCTTAAATATGAGACGAGTTCCCTAACTTGGTTTTGAAAACTCATTCGTTTGGAAAAGTACAATGGGGAGTGGAAATAATAGTACTTAATTACAAAAAGTTATTTCGTAAAAATAATAAAGATATAAACGTGCACTTACCGTTTTGAAAACCGATGAAAAGCTAGAGATACCAAAACTACATTAAAGCTAGGTAAGGCGATCCTCGTCCGAAAAAATTTTCAAATATCAATAACGTATAGCTTTTGCCACCTTTAGTTTTTCCTTTGTGAAAGCGTACGCCAACACATATATACTATTACACTAAGAGATGTTCAAACATTTTCGTAAATATAACATACTCGTTTCATTTTTATTCAGTTCTTTACATTTCCTTTTTTAAAATGGTACTGCACTTTCGTTTTACAGTTGAGATTCAATTTTAACGGATGATTTCTCCCATTGAAAAAAGTTTATACTTACACTACTGGACAATAAATTAGGAACTTTTCGTTTTTCTATTTTTTTATTTATATTACTAAAACTTGCAGATAAAAACTAAAACTATTTATTTTGAATATAACTATAGCATTAATAAGGAAATAATTTTTAATTTAAGGTAAATATTAACTTCATGCTCTATCCAGAGGCAACCTACATATTAGTAATTGGTGCGACCGCTTCTGTTCTCACTAATTGCTGATATTCTTTCAAATATAGAAAGAATTTTTTCCTTCCTCACGTTAACAAGAACGTAGTTGAAAGAAAGCAATTCGTTCTATGCCCGCGGTCACATAAGAATTTATTAATATAAGTAAACTTAACTTAAAAAGTTTCTAATTTATTGGCCACTACTGTATGTAAAATCTATGACCGATAAAATCCGAGATGTAATTTAATGAGTTATTTTACAGAATGCATCAGTGCACTGTTTTAATAGCATCAGTTGGTATATTGGCAGCGTTTTTGACTTGCTCGTCAGTAACTGCAACCGTGGTGGACGCAACAAATCTGTGTCCTCCCGATGCATCTCCAAAAATGCGCCAACTTTGTTTACTCGCTTCTTTGGAACAATTCCTTGCAGAAAACCCACCGCGACCAAATGGTAGGTATTTAAATTCATACCTATTTTATCGATGGCTGATCCATAAAAAACAATTACATTGTCACTTATCTGTTCTTAGCTGACGTCTTGGACACGCAACTCTATGACCGCGGTACGAAGAGACAGGATGTCGACCACGTATTCCTTCGCTTCGGAAGACGTCTTGGACTATAATAGAAGTCACTATAATCCATCAGCTTCTTTCTATTTCGACTGATTCTCTCTGATCGTTTCATTGCTTTCAAAGAAAATTAAGAATAATAACTTTAGGTTAAGTGTTGGGAATTTAAAACGCTTTTCGTTGTTTTAAAATGTGTACATTGTTGTCAAATTTATGTATCATGCAAGAACTTAATTTTACTCTAAAATGTAACACTTGAAAATAATTATATATTTCTAAATACATACCGTATTTCTTATTTATCCTAACTTTTAAGAAAAACTCCAAGTAATACACGATAAAAGTTTTCTCCAAGTAAATCCTTTCAAGTAATTATTTGAGGGTTTCCTTTTTTTCTTTAGAAACGACGTAATTACACTGACAATTCACGCTTTTCATTTTATTGCCGAGGATTTCATTAAGGTATTTATTTATCTAAAAAGGAAAAAAACACAAAAGTTCAAATTCAATACTTTTATTAACAATATCGAAGTTCTGAAATAACATAAAATACTGTTTTCTAACAGCCAGTACAAGCGTCGATTCGTACATTTACACAATTCCTAAATTAAAAGTACAGAAAAAATTAATAAAGAAAAATACAACTAATTGAAAAAGACTATCGACTAATTAATGAAAAGAATGGAAATAAATCTTTCCGACAGTGATGGGCATTGTATATATTTTCATAAAAGACGTGTTAATAAACAATAGACATGGAAAGCAGCAAAAATTTTTAAAAATTTATTACTACAACTTAAAAAACAAAAAACGGCGTTTCCACTCTATTTTTTATGTGACAAGTAATTTCCTTCAAAAGATAATTTTTTCCACGTGGAAAGCAAATATTAGCCCGCCACTGACAGAACTGATTTAATGAGAAATATTAACTTCTTCGTTAACGTTTCGAATTTCTTTTTTAGATGTTTAATATCGTTTATAGAATGAAGGGCTTTGAAATTAGAATCTGCACAAATGAAAAATAATACTCCAGATATACGAATACAAATTAAGTAACAAATGAATACTCTTGGTTCAATATTTATTGTACATTGCAAATACATCTTTACCTACAGATGTCAGGTTCAATCACTCCTGAGTGTATAAGAATGTTGTAATTAAAATTTGAATAAAATAGAGACCTATTCTTCGGTGAAGTAAGAAACAAAAACCACGTCTCCTCCGACGTTGATAAGGCATTGTCCCTGAAAAGCACACAGCGTCACAAACATGGGCTTGTTAATTATTATGAATATTTTCACTTAATTACATGTCTACGTCACGAACAGAACAATCACACCCTTATTTTATAAAGTTGACATATTGGTTTGCTCCTGCTATGTGGTCGCGGAACTATAAAAAAATACTTTCTACATACTGAAAACATGACTTACACTGCTGCAGTCGGTGAAGATTTCCAATTTCCTCCACTAATCTTCAATGGAGAACAGGTATAGTCTAAGGTGTTAAACAAATGTTCAAAATTTATTGAGCTTTAACAGGTTCTTAATGTGAAAGTTATATATCAATTGATATTATATACTAATATTAGCCAACTTTAGTTAGTTCATTTTATAAATAAACCCAAAGAGATTGAAAATGAAAAACAGTAAGAGATACTTAAAATGTATCTCAAAGCTTTTAAGGTTAAGGTTCGATTTGGTATTCTCTCCTTTCGCTTCAATAAATAACAAGGAAGTAACAAAAATTTGGATTAAGATTTAATACCTTGATTAAAACTGGATTAAATACTAATGCTTCAAATACAGCGGAATAAGATTTTCCCAATAACATTTTCCGTAATTTATATTTTCTTAGTTAATTGATTTAAAAATTTATGTTTGCATCAACACGTCAAATTGCATTTAGAAGGAAGAATCGTTTCTCCGTTTAATTCATTAACTAAAATGCATTAAACAATAATAATAAAACAAACACTAAGATTACTTCCTAATTTAGTGAAGTTTTTGACACTGCCGATTACAACATCATGTTAAAAGTTAAGAAGCTTAAGGATGCTGGATGGTCCTGAATTAAGCTGAATACAAACTTAGGCGGAAGAGGGAAACAACAGGTGGAAGTTTTGGTAATCTACGATAATGATGTCGATCAAAATCGCGCATGGAAGTAGTTTTGAAAGTATAAAATAAACAGCAAAAGGTTTACATACGTCCCTTTAAATGCTTTAACTAATTAATAAATCAGTACGTATTATGAAAATATATGAAAAATGGAACCTCGGTGAATTTGAATTATCTTGATAGAATCTCTTGACTATAAAATCGATAACTGATAGTTACTAAGTTGTAGCTTGTCAAAGTTAATACGCTATTGTTTAGGAGTTCATATACTGAATAGGGTTTCTGACCCGGGAATTATTCAATTTTTGTTGTGTCGAGTCCCAGGAAAAATAAGAGATTTTTGTATACAAGATATTTAATTAAAATTCTTACTTTAAAATTTAAGGAGAAATATTAGTTAGAAAAGGCAGTTCTGAACAAGAGTGTCTCCTTGCACAGGTGGCTTTTTCGTAATTTTTTTTAGTGAAACCAGTAAACAGCCAGTTCAAATACATACAACCTGTCTATAAACAATTAATGAAGGGAAACTGATTAGTTTCAGCAAGAAACTACCGATACGATCCTGACCAGGCGATTCATTAAATAAACTTGTACTTTGTATTCAATTATATTCAAAAAGAGTTTTCATTCGGATTCCCTATTTTATTTATAATTTGTACTACTACTTGTTACGTGTTTCGCATTAGGAAAAAATTATTGTTAATGAGACATAACACGCCTCCTGTTGTGAATTATTTTAAATTTTGGCTCCCTCTCTTTAGTCCTCATGTGAATAGACCGCAGAGTGATCCATTCGCTAGTGCACAGAAAGAACGCTTCGATCTATTCGGCGGAAGCTTAGCGGGTTTTCTTTACTCCTTTAATTGAGATTTTGCTGGCAATTTCCATTCGCATCCCCAAATTAGGGGGTAAATAGTCTCTATCGCTTCTAGCAACTTTCTTGGCTAATGGTTCTGTATTCTTTTAAGTTTAGTGTTTGGTGAAAACACTAAAGTTCTTCTTCTGAAAACCCTGGGATTCAAGTGAAAAAGGGGGGGACTTTCCATCTTGAAAGCAGCCCGAATTATGGAGTCCCTGTGACCCATTTCGTTCACAAGCGTCCACAGCGACGTGTGTATGTGAGACTACCATTTTAATTACATGTATTCTCGTAATAATTACCAGTCAAATTCAGAGTTGATTATTGGATTATTTACTTCGTATAAGTTTATGCATTTTGCATAAAACAAATCAGCTTTAGTAATCAATAATTTTATGTGGAGTGGAGTTACAATAAAATTAAATTATTTTTCATTCATGATTTTATCTATATAGTAACAGATTATTCATTGGATGTGAAGGGTAAATGTGGAAATTGTTCTTGTATTAATAACAATTTGAATGAATGTTAATAACACTGTAATTATTAGGAGTCTTTATGAATTGTCAGGTTAATCACGAAAAGAATCGATTAATTTAATAATCTAATTTTTTTGCTAATAATATTCTTTGTATTTTTCAATACTCAAACTACTAAACAACATAACACTAATACTAGATTACTATTGGGTTCTGTAGGTTAAAAAGGCTTTTTTTATTTCCTATTCATCGTGTTATGTAAAATCCTATTTAGTTGACAGTTATGCAGTTGAGCACACAGTTTCATCATGCAGTCGCGTGCATGGAGTTACGAGAAGGCGACTCGAGTTTTATCCGTGAGGCTACACGGAATTGCGCTCTCGACCACATAATCGGCAACCGAATGCCTGGCCCAGGTAATAAGTAACTTTTCATTGATTCTCAAGTTGTGCTTTCTACTTTAGGGTGTGCATTCAAATTCTTTGAGTTTTTTGGTTTGCAGAATTTATGTAAATCCCACATAGTTATATGGTCGCTTCGCACCGAAATTTACCGGAACCGTACTTATAATTTGTTGTGGAACTGGGTCATACTTCCACATTTTCTCGTATTTTTCAATTGTTTGATTGTGCAAGTGTGCGAGTTTACTTATATGACGAATAATACTAAGTTATGTTTTTGATAAGTCGCTGTAAGCGATATTTCAAACGTTATAAAACACTTCTTTAAAGGTTGTTACGTGTCACTGTTTCGTTAGCTTTGGAACTAATGTATTTTGATTTATTGCATTTTTCTCCTGTAGATTAGGCTACACTTTATACTTTTATTTCGGTCTTGAATTATATTTTACCATTAAAAATTTTGTTTTCCGGCGAATTTTGGATAAGATTGTTATAGAAAAATTTTATGGCGCAGTTTTAGTGCTGGTAAACGAGAATTTATTTTTCTAGAATATTTTGGTAATTATATTTCAGAGACTCTGTTAGAGGATTTTGATGCCCGTTAAGCAATTCCACTAATAACCAAATAGACGTTTTGGGTTTGGCGTCAGGTTTAATCTCCTTTGGAGGGATCTATTGGAAATGTCGGCACCAGCTGCGGAAAAACTTATAGCCGTTTACATTCTGAGTAAGTTCGTCGATTACCTTTGGGTTTACTTTCCATTAATTCAAGTTAATTATTACAAATTTTATTTATTTCAGAGGCTTTTCTTTTTCTGTTCCTTGACTGCTCCGTTTTCCTGGTTGAATTCTTGTCTACTCGATGTTAGTAGTATTGGTTGGATCCTCCTTATAATATGGTTAAGAATACAGTAGCTGCACCAGACGTGGATTAAATTTAAGATACCGTTAATCCAGTAATACATTAACACCACTGTAGATCTCGACAACCTATTGCGAAAAACTGATTCAGATAAGTGCTATAGATTAAAAGTGGAAATTAAAAAGTTATTACTGCCAAGTTACCTTTTTATAGCAGAATTTAAGTAAATTATTCAGATCACAACGCATTAATTTAGGCGTAATCCATTAATTTGTTTCGAATTCAATAGCTTTAAAATCAATTACATTTAACTTTTTTTTTGGTGTGTGAAACGACTGGATATATTCAAAAGTGGCCATATTTACCTCTTTTTGTCAATAATTTATGATACAATTATTGGCTTAATTAAACGTTTTGTTTGTCTGTATTTATGATTACTTGATTACTGTATATTTATGTTTTATCATAGTTTTTAGCACTAGGTTTTGTCTCTAGGGAAACAGTGGTCGGTGGTAAATTTTTTGTTTTCTTTTTTGCTTAGATTGTAGAAGAATATTAATTGGGTAGTAAGCGAAACATCTGGTTCAGTTAGTGTGAGACCACTATCCGCCGTAGATATATATTTTTTTAGTGGTAGAGCCAGTTATGAAATTTTATGTAGAGATCGGGACATTTTTAAGCTCTCTCGTCATTGCAAAAATCTCACGACCATCGACTCCTTCTGGGCTAGTGAATACTATCTGGGAACAATTTCATACCCTCCAATTTTCTTTTAATAAAAAAAGGGCGTAACAAGGTATCTAGTGACCTCAGCTACAGTATAACCCCGATTTACCATGTGTTGATTAGCCGAAATGCGGATTATCCGCGACCCCTTTGTTCCAACATACCTTGGATTATCCGTGCCTTTTCACGGATAATAGGGGTTCACTTAATAAACATTTTCCGACACTAACCGGTTTGTGAACTGCTTATATTACATATAAGTAAATGTGAAGCAAAAATATTAATAAAACGGCTGAAAATAATACACATTATCAAGCAAATTAATAATCATGTACAAACGTACATGTGTATGTGTAGTTATTCTTCGGAGACGGAGTGTTATCTATGAATTATAAATCCTTTCTCTTTAATAATTTCTACTGAAGCCGCAACTAATTGCTTACTCATTATACTTCATAATATGTGTTTATAAACAGAAGCATTTACTAAGCTTTTCATCATATCTTACAGGTATCAAATTTCGTCTGGAAGTTATCACAATTCCTTGAAAAACATTGTTCCAACTTCGTAAACTTGAAAGCAAATTTCTCCGTGTATTAAGCAAGAACGCTTTATTTGCGGAACAACTTAAAAAATACAATATCTTTCTTAAAAACGGTTTTAATTATACTTGCATACTCTATTGCAGTTTTGTAGATAAGACTTTTTGTTTATAACAAGGCAGATTAATAAGTGCAGTGAGGCTTTCCTAATATGTTTTTCAGTAAATGTAGCCGAGCCTCTTCGTCACAGTTTAGTTTGCATTTTTATGAATGTACATACTTTTTGAATTTACCTTTTGATAAATTTAGTATGTACGAGGGTGGTCCCAGAAGTACCCGACCTGACCAAGAGGTGGCGGTAGTTGTTTGAAAATATCACTGTATTGGAAAGTACGCAGTCTATAAAGCATATGTTTCAAGTTTGAAAGCGCCACGTTGTTCAGTATTTGTTTGGTAGCCATCAATAGTGAACGTTGTCAGTGAATTTGTGATAATGGAGAAAATTGGTCATCGTTATGTGATACAATACTTTTATTTGAAAGGCCTCAGCCCAACCAATATAAAAGCTGAACTGGATTCTACTCTGGGTGAGTCTGCTCCTTCGTTTACAACAGTTAAATTTTGGGTAGCTGAGTTTAAACGAGGGCGTACGAGCTGCCAAGACGAGCATCGCAGTGGTCGACCAAATGAGGTGACGACTCTAGAAATGGTGAAGAAAATCCACAAAGCGGTACTTGATGATCGTCGACTGAAAGTGCGCGAGCTAGCAGACATTACGGGCATTTCAAAAAGTGCGGTACATCGCATATTATCTGAAAATTTGGACATGAGAAAGCTGTGTGCAAGATGGGTGCCGCGTTTGCTCACACTCGAGCAAAAACAGTGTCGTGAAAATGTTTCAATTGAGTATTTAGCGAAGTTTCACAGCAACAAAGCAGGATTTTTGCGCCGTTTCGTAACAATGGGTGAAACATGGGTCCATCATTTCACACCCGAGACAAAAGAACAATCGAAGCAATGGACTCAAAAGGGAGAACCGGTTCCAAAGAAGGCGAAGACCGTTTCATCTGCAGGCAAGGTTATGGCGTCGGTTTTGACGCCAAAGAGTTAAAGTTTGCATTGCTACCTCATGCACCATATTCGCCAGATTTAGCCCCCTTGGATTATTTTCTGTTCCCAAACTTGAAAAAATGGCTCAGTGGTCAAAGATTTTCCAACGATGAAGAAGTGATGTCAGCAGTTAATGGATATTTTGAGGAGCAAGATAGTTCTTATTATAAAAAGGGTATCGAACTTTTTGAACACCGCTGGGAAAAGTGTATAGAGCTGAAAGGAGATTACGTTGAAAAATAAATAAATCTTTTTCAAAATTTTTGTGTTTTTTTGTTGGGTAGGGTACTTCTGGGACCACCCTCGTAAATATTATATAAACTGACTTTTTTTATAATCTATAATAATACTTTTTTATATTTCTATAACCTCTAAAACCATAGCTTCAATTATCTTTCCTTAGCTGTGACACAAATGTGGGATTTGCGCTGTTCCATCTGTAAGTCGGCTGCAGCCGCACTTAGGGCCTACTTAATAATAATAATCGCCCCCTCCCTCCCGCACAAGCTTATAGCTTCTGGGGCCTGGTTTCCAGGCTATGGGTTGTAGCAATTATTATTATTATTATCATCTGTGTTTTTGATCATCCGCGCCGGCTCCGGTACCGTCCAACCCGCATAATCGAGATCTACTGTACAATGATAGCTTTAAAACGCGTTTCAAGTCCTATATCAAGCTGTCAATGAATTTGTTGCTGTTCACGAAGAAACTCAGTTCGCAATGCGAGCTGTTGATTCTGATTACGTATTGACCAATGCAGACATTGATGCTTGCGAGGAGTTGTATTTTGAAATTAAAGATGTTGCTAATAAATACTGCCCGAGGTGTACTGCTATTTATCGAGTAAAAATTTCTAATAGAAGACCGCTACGTCAGTTTCTCGGAAGTAACCGCATTAACACCCCAGTTGAAAAGACATTGACGGCGTTGCCGGCTTTCACCAGTTCACCTTAGCAGCTTGCAGTTAGCACAAACAATCTACGTTTCAAGGTACGCCGCTGCTTGCAAATATCAAGCCGTGGCAGACCGTTACGTTTCGAGAAAACAACGTCATCGGCTTTCTCCTTTCTGGGAATTCTGGCTCAAGAAATATCGTACGGCTATACATGCAGCTTCTACTCAAAAATAGTAAAACCTACCACCGACTAAAAATAATTATTTTATGCTTTCGCAATCTTGATAAATATCAGAACAAACGAGTTTTAGCCATGAAAACGATTTTGAACAATCGTCTCATCATCATCCCAAGAGAAACTTTATGATTCTTATAATGCACTCAAAGCTCTAAATATTACTAATATGTATGATTTTGTTTTGTGGTCCAATTAGCTTTTCGTCAATTGCCAAAGAAAATTAGAAAGGATTTTGAAGCACGTGCTCTTCATTGCAAATTACCTAAATTTGAAGGATTTAATAAAATTTGTACAATATCAAATTAGAATATTGAAAGTGCCACTTTCTCAAATCCTGAATCTCAAAACCTGATAAAAACCAAGATGATGTTGGTCCATTATAGTCACAAAAACGTATTTTTTAAACTGAAAGTACGTTTAATAACTCGAATTTCACGTGCTGCAATGGAAATCACAGTTTCTTTAAGGTGTTCCTTCTGCTCTACACAGCATTTTAGGCTGAATAATCACCGATAGTTTACGTATGGCGGTCCGTCCTTTACTGAGGCTATTTAAAGATTCTGGGAAATAGAAGACGCCCCGAAGAAAATCCCCTTAAAGACGAACAATATAAAAAGGTATTTGCTGATCTACATTACGAAATGCCAGATGTCATGTGGTTCCATTACCGTTTAAGAAGGAAGATGAATGCGAGTTGGGAGATTCATTCACTGAGACTTGCAGACGAATGTAGTCTTTCGTTCGACCTGTATAAATAAACCTTCTTCAAAACAGGAATATAACTTTTTGCAAGAATATGAAAATCTGAACCTCCGCAACCCTGCCTGATCCGGCGGCGACGCACACTGGGGACCTCTCATATAAGTAAGTGCTCAAAATAGGATTTCTAATTTGTAGCCATTTGAAAAAAACATAATGCAGGCATGTAGACAAGAAGTATTTGACACATTCCTATGCTAAACATCGAATCGGTGAAAGTTGTCATCGCGAAGATATGAAGGTGGCAAGTTACTCTATTCACTCGGTTTTTCGCAGTTTTATTTTCTCTCTTGAAAATACTCGCGGCTTCTATGTGTTATTTCTTAAATTCCGTGACGGATTGTTGTAAATAACAATATGTCTCGTTTAGAGCAATGTATGTAGATAACATTATCACTTTAAACAAACTGTTTTAAACGATTACTTTTGTTTTAAAGACCAAAATTTAAATCAGGTCTATTCTTTCAATACAGGTAACTTTGAATAGATTTTTTTTAATTACCGCAAACACGTTGTTGCCATTTTAGTATCACTGTAATCTACGGGCTTTTGTTGTTATGAAACTGAACAGTTTTGCAATACGTTGTTGCGTTAATTAAAAAAAACCTCATTTTAAGTTAACTGGAATGAAATAATAGACGCAATTTAGTTTTTGGCCTTTAAAACAAAAGTAATCGTTTAAAACAGTTTGTTCAAAGTGATAATGTTATCTACATACATTGCTCTAAACGAGACATATTGTTATTTATAATAATCCGTCACAAAATTTAAGAAATAACACATAGAAACCGCGAGTATTTTCAGGAGAAGATAAAACTGCGAAAAACCGAGTGAATAAAGTAACTTGTCATCATATCTTCGCGATGACAACTGTCACCGATTTAATATTTAGCATAGGAATGTGTCAAATACTTGTCTACATGCCTTTTTTTCAAATGGCGACAAATTAGAAATCCTATTTTGAGCACCTACTTATACAGCATGTCTCAAAAATAACGAACAATACGTGAATACGAGATAGTTGATGATGTGTAGAGAAAGTTTTTCCCATAACTTTTTTTTCTAAAATATTTACTTTCAGAGTTATTTAAGGTTCAAGTTTTGAGTCCGGTCCTGCACGTTCTGCTCCACAATCTCCTGATGTCGCATAATGCTGAGGACTGTAGTTTGTTGAACTTTACAGCATTTGTCAATACAGCACAATTTTGTCAATGCCGCAAAATACCCAAATGAGTTGATCTTGAAAACACTCGTAAATAAGACACGTTCCGTTTTGCCATGTTATGGTTTGTTTATTTTAAAATAAATTCAAGGTCTAATAACAGCTTAAAACATCTTACTTTAAAGAGAGCATCTGATATCATATTTCAACAAGTTAAACGGAATTCTTTATGTGTGGCGGCGTTGAACGTAATTTAAAAAATGCGATGCTAATACATTTTACTAGAATCTGAAGCATTAATATTTAAAACTAATAGTAAACCTTTTCATTAAAACTGAAATAAAATTTTACAAAAATGATCTTGGGCTCGAAATTTCTCAATGAACGTAAGTCAATAATCAAAAACTCTCTTTGTTATAAACATCCCCTTTCGCAGACTTTCCTTATTTATAGCAATTCTTTCTTTCGTATTCTGTGCTTGTAAATAAAATTTTGGACTAAACATTCCGCAAAAATACACGTAGTGAAATTTGATCTATGTAAAATAAACAAAACGCAATTTAAACAAAGGATACAAAACATAAATATATTTTTACGTTCTGTAATAACATTCGAAAATAAACAGAAGATAAATTAACCTTTTAAAAAGAACATTTTCATAATTAGGGAGCCGCCAGGTTGAATTTGCGGCCCGATTGTGGTTTACTCAAAAAACTACAAGGGTCGCAATTTATTAAATAAGAGCAATTTTTACCATTAATCTATTTTATTTAAAACGGAAAACACCTTCAAATAAACTCTTGATAATAAAAATTATTAGTTTGATGAACTATCATCAAACGTTTGGGACTTTTTTGCAACTATGCAGTTTAGAACAAAAACGCTTATTACGGTGATATGTCATGGTGTTTATAAAGACGTAACCTTGACCAATATACGTGTTTTTAAATCGACTTCTCCGAATTTTTGCTTAACTCTACACATATCGCTTTACAATGTTTTGACTATCCCAATGCTGGATGACTTATTATTTATTATCAAATTGATGCAAAATATAACAGGACCGTATTAGCAAAAAGTATTGCAAACAATTTTTAACAAATTTACAAAAAAAATTTTTTGAAGGTAGAGTTTTTTTTTCTTTAGTTTTAGATTCTACCTCGGACGCTTTTTAACACTCTGCGTTATTGTTCGTTATTTTTGAGACACCCTGTATGAGAGGTCCCCAGTGTGCGACGGTCATATTGCCATGTCTAACTAGTCCGGCAGGGGTGACCTACTTAACGAGTGAACGTATTTATGTTTGGAATATAGAAATTTAACTTCAACTAACCAATTTGTTAGTCACGGCAGAAAAATATAATAGTGGAAAACGTATAGCTCTTGATAAATACTATCTATGGGTACGATTTACGTGATTGAGCAGGTGAAATTTTGTGCAAAAAAACTAATAGCAATTCTAGGTGGCAGTGGAGATGTCCTTTTTGCCTTACTCGCCAATTTTACGGTAATACTCGTTTAGTACAACAATTTTTGATTTTAATATTTTTCTCTACCGCTTTCACCAAGCCCAATAAGGTAACTTCGTATCTAAAAATCTCACCTAAAGATAGGAAGATAGAATCAAAAATATTTGTATACCAACATACACCCTCACGGAGATACGGCTCAGTAAAGGATCCCTAGGGGTGACAATATTAATGATCAATAATTATAAAGTAGTCAACTTTTTCAACGGTAACTCAAAATTCTTCATTTCACTATTTCAAAAAGTTTGTAAAATATTAATTAAATTGATCACCACCACATTTGTGACAAGAAGCAATAGGTTTTAGATTTTCTGAAAACGAAGCGTATCTCAAAAAAATTACTTGCAATATTTCTTATTTTTTATAGATCTATGTATTTAGATCTCGTATCAAAACAAATAAAAAATTTTTGTTAAACACCGACTTTACTGAGATTACGTTTACCAAACATGAAGTATATTGGTCATATCCGAGATATTGATGGAAGACTAATCTTGAGTGACCTCTTTTACAAGGCTTTGGTGTACAGGCATTCTTGGTTTAGAGCTCTTATATCTGGCCCACAAGCCAACTGGTAATAACGCTCGTAGATTATATTTAAGGACACAGGATGATATTGAACTCAGAAATCTTCTCACAACCTTTCGACCATATTTTAGCAAACGTCGTCAGCTGTAGGTTACAATGCATGATAAGTGATGCATGCAAGAATGCATGACAATCGTAACTTTTTTCAATTCCAAGATCGCGTGTCATGGGTTTGCAGAAATATAAATGTTTAAAAAAATAATCAGACAAAAGTCACCGAACTTCCACGTTACTACTGATCCAATCCACCGTTACCAATGATGGATTTTACAGTTACTTTTTCTATAGCCTAAACAAGGATATAATATAAAATGTTCAGAATTCTTAGAGCTTACCTTATATGAAAGACACGAGCCAGTAAATAAAGTTAGATTCTACAACACCTATCCTATACGAAAATAAGGTTCTGACATATTTATAGTTAAATTCTATACAAGGATAATGAGATAGTAATGCATATAACATGTAATAGTGAACAAACGTATAGTATTTCACACCCATTAATACTTCAACTTAGCGTTATTTCAGTAGTGCTCTTTAATAATCATATCTTAAAGTACAGTTTACACCAACTGAGAGAAAAGTACCATGATTTATGAATATTTTACAGAGACGTTCTCTATTTCCCCCTTCCATGATTACCTTCGTGTCTCCTACATATAGTGAATTTGAAGATACTTCATAGGATGCTGGCTTCTACTAAACTGTAAACCTTTGTATTGTTGTTGCTTGCTTTACTCGATTTTATTTTATTATAATGAAGTTTTTATAAAATTGTTTCATTTGCCGAACTGGTATAGTATTTACTGTGCCTATGTATTTACTATCCCTAACATGACAATATTTCAATCTTCAATGCAGTATTCTGTCGAGCTGTGAAAACTTTTGTGAAATGCTTTAATGTATATTTTTGAGACAGTTTTTAGAACATTATTTATTCATGCAGATAATCAGATCGGAATGTGCTACTTAAGATTGTTGAATATTTATATGCAACACAAATACGCTCTCCTTTCATATTGTACAACTTTTTTCATCACACAATACACAAGAATAGTATACAATTCTTTGAAGTAGATATAAATTCCTAGATATTCTATTTCGTTAGCTCGAGTAAGGTTATTTGAAATTTTATTTGAATCTATGGGCAACTAAACAATAAATTTAATGCTATTTTCAGCGGTTTGTGAAATTGCACTTTTGCGGAATATAGTAGTAAATTGTAAACGTCAAATTTACATCTCTGGTTAGCCAAGCCTCATTATGGATTGTAGAGATAATCTTTCCAAACCTTACTAACCTACTTCTCTTTTAAAAAATAAAAAGTTATTATCATTATTAAAATTTTAAAATAAAATCTATACTCATAAGACCTACTAGGGAACAATAGACTATCTTATTATTACTTATCTCACTACTACTAGTGGAGTGGTCTCACACTTAAAATAAATTAGTGAAGTAATCTACATATTTAAAACACAAGGCTCATTTTTGTTCCCCTTCGTTTACGAGTTCTTCAAGACCGAATTGCATTATCCTTTTTTTTATATTGAAATTTTGGACTCTGGAGATTAGCCAACACTACTTCCTTTTATTTTTTGACGTTTTTACGCATAAATTTATCATATTTATTGCTATACGCTTGAGAAAGTCTATCCACTTGCAGCGCCTCCTTAGTGCACAGCATGTTTTGGAGGGAAGAGTAAGTCGGAGGAGAAAACTCGGGGAGGGGGTGTGGATAGATAAGTCAAGAAGGGAGGGGGTTAAACCGAGAGGGGAGTAAGTCGAAAGAAACGTAAATCGAAAGGGGTAATAACCGGGGAAGGGCATTTCGTGGGCGTAAGTGGAGGGTATGGGAGTGTATGTTAGAGATGGTAGGCGGTTAAGTCGGTGTGGGTGGATAATTAAGTCGGGGAGGAGGTTGGTTAAGTAGTAGGTGGATGGATAAGTCGAAAGGTGGATGGGTAAGTTGGTTGTGTTTGTAAAATAATGTGTCCAGAAGTTTACCTGACAATGCTAAACTACTAAACTAAGTTTAGCATTATCAGGCAAACTCATGGGAAACGGTGTCACCAAGTAGTTGATCGGGATCGCCACATGGTGGATGTGCTACTTTGGCCTTTACTGGTTTTGTTCGGGTCTTTTGGTAGGATATCAGGAGTTCATTCGACCTTGGGTTGGATATCTATCTTAAAGATGCTGACGCCATCATATACAACTCCATCTCCCGAGAGGTACACCTAGGAGGCACTGACCGAGATAGACCTAGTTATCCTCCATAGTAGATCCAAACTTAATTCGCAACCACCCATTCATATAGTGGCCGAGAAACAAGCCCAGTCCAGTGATGAGAGAGAAGCTCAGAATCGAAAAGCAGAGTAAGAGATACGTAAACCTAAGTCTTCAACTACAATTGCAGCAGTTGTTTCTAAGATGCGCGGTTGAATATTGCTAACAATGTCCCGCTCGGTGAGTACGCCTAGTAGTTAGGTGAGTTTATAATAAACCAACCATGATAAATACTCTCCTCCTCATCCCACCGTTTTAGAGTTTTTCATTAAATTATTAAATTACTGGTAGAAAGACATACTTTGCATTTCTTAAGATCATGGTGCTGTCTGTATTAAAAGTGTATATAAAAGTTGATTGATTGTGAACAATAAACGAAAAGCTTTACTAAACTTTAAGCAAAATATGAATGGCCTTTTGGTACGTATATGAAGAGTTTAGCAATTAACTAATTACTTCTTAGTTATTTTCTGTAGAATCGATTTTCTCCCAAACAATAGAAGCAAGTGCAATCACAGTTCTACTGTAGAGTCTACTCATACTTAATTAGAAATTTGACTTTCATGCTTATTTTATCTCGCAGTTGGGACAATTTGTTAATAAATAATTATAGAACATCTTGCTTCAACTACTAATTGTTCTCTTTGATAAAATGGAATGTCATTTGCATTCCGCACCCAGCAAAATAAAAAAAATCTTAAATGTACTTCTAACATAATATACTTAGTATTTATAATAGTAATGGATCTAGAAATCTTCTGGTGTTGGCCCTGCTGATGAATCATTCAGAGGTTTTTGATTGGTAACGAAACATATGTAAACAGTGAAGTCATAACTTAATTAACAAATTAATGTTTAAATAATCCTTTTATGATAAACACTAATCGGTATAGCTTTGTTACGATTACACTAATCGGTCTGAAACTTTCAGATGGCATGTTACAGTTTTACAGATATTAATTTAATAAACTTAATTCATTGCTCTATACTTGCTAGCTCTTTCTCGTATAAAACGACTAGTTAACGTTTTTATTATAACGTTTATATTTTATCCGGACACCGGATTCCGGAATATTAAAGTATTCTCTGTCAGAGGTGTGCTGTTTCTATAATCTGAAAATTCAAGTTTCATAGGTTCTATTGGTAAAATGTACAAGAAGTATTTGCTGGTTTATGGTTATCCCTTAATATATCCCAGAATGTAAGATAATCGAAATTGTATTGTCAGTATTGTGCAAGGTAGGTATGTCTCTTAGTATGACTGGTCTTATGGCTCCCATCCCTTGGTTTGGGGACTATTTGAGAACTTGGTACTAGAACATGGTTGGACTCCAGGACGCGAAGAGTAACTAATAAGGTTTGAAGAAATTGTTTCGCTAGGTGCTTTCTTTGATGCAGTCGCGACTGTAGTGTGACAATATGTGGAATTTGATTCACTGCATAATGTGACGTGATGGATGAGATCCATCCTTCTCTTCTCAGCAAGGTTATCCCGGAGGGTCACGTTTAAGAAGTGTTGATGCGAATAAATGTCTTAAGACAATTGCACCTCAACATGGTATATGCCAGGTTTATACTTTTAGGTAGAATCGGGCAGAGCCCTGTGAGAACGTTAACAGCTCCGACACTAATCTGGAGAACTAGCTTAGAGAGCAATTTCGCAACATAATAGTGTGACATGCTAATTGAGCGTATCTCAATTCCTGACCTAAGGAAGCCGAGGCAGCAAGCCTTATGGCGGACACGTTACGTAAATCCGCAATGACAAGTGACGAAATTTACTACCTACAAACTGAATATGAGCTCAGCCGGTCTGTATACAGTTCTGTGAAAATAAACCGCAACACTTGATAATCCAGCTAAACGTTTTATATTTGAGGCGAAATATTTTATTTTCTTTATCTGGTCAGCTACATGAATTTATATTTAAAACTTGTTTAAAAGAAATATACATTTATGCAGATATTTAACAGATTTATTCAAGCGTGTAACTAAAGTTTTAGTTCCAATTTATTAGGTGTAGCGGTTCATTGTACTTACTCGGCTCTGCAGTGTAAACGATTGAAATGAGAACATACACAGAAAAGTTACAAAAATCATCAGAAACCATAAGCTTACCGCAGTTGTTCTCTTTATACAGTAGGTAGATATAACCTCACATCGACTCTTCGGTTCAACAAAATTGCGTACTACTAACGTGAACATATATTTTCTTCAAACAAAACTTTTCGAAAATATAACCCTCTACGCATCTCAAAATTCTGAAGCGAACACCATAGTTCTGGCGCCCAACTCTCTCTTACGTAAACTTGAATTAGTCAAGAACTAACGTAACATTAATTTTATATAACCATTGTATTATTTAAAAGTATTAAAAGGTATTTTCTAATCATATAAGAATTTATAAAAGAGGGAAGTTGAAAAACATTTCCAAAGTTCAGTCATTTTAAAAAATCAATTTAATTATAGAATAATTATCTACGATCTAACGGCAATTATTAAATATATTATAAAATTTTTAAATATAATTTATTATTTTTAATAAACCAATATCACAGCATTTATTAATAGCAATTAATTAAAACAAAAGTGTATTACCAAAAGTGAGCTATCAAGATCAAGTGTGTGGATGGTGTTATATGGGAAATCCTTGCAAAAGGAAGTCAACCGGAATTGGAAACCAGCACTGGGACAACATAAGGTGACTTACTCTGCCAATGGTTTGGATACGAGGACTATACTAAAAGGAAAGAAGCAACGTTATAAAAAGGTAGGAAGTTATTTCCTTCTGTATTGGTATCTGCTGAAGAAAAGACTATCGTTTGTGAGGTGTAATTAAGTGATTTGAACAATTTAGTAATAGTTAAATTTAATTAAGAATACAATTTTAAAAGTGACTTCAATTTCAATTTGTATATTTTTTAATACTACAAGAATCCACATTCGCCCTGAGATGAGTCTTTATTAAATTTAATTCTGTTATTTAAGTTATTTAACTGGCTCCCAACTCTCTTACGTAAATTTGAGTGAGTCAAGAACTCACGTAATATTATCTTTACATAACTATTGCATTGTTTAAAACTATTAAAAGGTAATTTCTAATCATACAAGAATTTATAAAAGAGGGAAGTTTAAAAGCATTTCCAAAGTACACAGTCATTTTAAAAATCAATTTAATTATAAAACAATTATCTACGATCTTTATTATTATTCAGCAATCTTTATTATAACAGCAATTATTCGTTATTTGAAAGTATTTGATTAACTTGAATATAAAAACAATATTTTATTTTTAATTAACCAAATTCATCGCACATATATTTATATTTTGCTAGCCAATGTGGGAAAAGTTCAAATTTTTCCTTTTGTGCGAATTCACTGCATATTTATTTATGTCGCTGTCAACGTGGGACATTTGTTAATGTGGGTCAAAATATTTTTTTTTATATACAATATCACTGCAATATATATACATACATAATCTTTAACCCCTTATGGACGCACCGAGCCACAGAGTGGATATGTGGGTGTAAGACGAGATAGCGGAGCCATGTAGGCAAGTACACCGCGCTCGTGGTTCACCCATCCGAGTACTTCCCGGAGAAAACTCGACTTAACTACGTTAAGCGATATAAATCCACTATAACCACCCTGCCGGCTTATAATACATATATAAATGAAGTATATCTCCTTGACTCCATGTTTGGGATATTACCGAGTCAAACCAAGTTAAAAAAAGGTATATGTTTCCATGTTACAGATTATGGTGATCAATGCGTGGATACTTTGGAAGAAAAGTAATAAAGAGAATGATTTACCTTGGAGCATTTTAATATAAAGTGAAAAAGTCGCAGCAGCAAAAGGGGTCGTTCCGAAGTTTAACTTGCAAAAATTAAATCGAGAAGGGTCTAGCAACTGATTTTCCTGGAGGAAGTTCAAATGGGTGGGTAGCATCACTTTCCCATATGGTACTAAGAAAGGCAGCGATGTAAATATCCATCCTTGTGGTAGGAAGAGTGTAATGCGTTACACACAGAAGAAATGTTTATCTTAACATTGTGTAACATATGGCAAAAAATCACACTGATCCGCTTTTCGGAAACAACTTTTGAAAAATATATATTTAGTCGGCATTTCGGCGAATTCTAAGGTAAAAGTCAACCTACAGCATTTCAGAAATTATATTAAAACGTTCTTCGCATATTTGTACATATAATTGCATCAAGAAGTCTTCTCTTGGAAAGGTATGGCATCCCTACATTGCCTAATATGTTATTTTTCAACTTTCACTGAAGAGACTTTTAAGTCACTAAGCATGGCATTGGAACAGGGATTTCCAGTTGACTTACTACCGATAGAAGGAATGCAACGCTAAACAGCGATGAAAAAGCATTTTATTGGTATTTCTCTATCGTAAAGGTATGTATTTAATGTTATGGAATTACATTACGGTATGTGTCCTGAAACCAAAAACGATACTTTTACCATTTTGGATCTTCTTTTAGTTCGTTTTCTTAATGGCATGCAAAATGAACAATCCAAATTTGAAGATCTTTTATGTACTAACTAGTGTATAAATTAATTAATAATACTAATGTAAGTAAGCTTAACGACATTAATAAATAATAAATGAGGCTAATGAATGACGCTTCCCCTCGATTTACAATTTCTCGTTTATTTGACTGTGAAACCTTACAGAATTTTATTTAAATCAAATTGTCTGATTGTTTTTTTTCCTTTTTAAACTTCTCTAAAATAAATAAATAAAACAAGAATTAAAAGGTTCTATTTTGAACATAAGTATTTATTTTTAAGATGTAATAAAATCTCATCTAAAGAAGAAAATTTCTGTTTTATTTTTCCATTATCACCTTCAAAGTCATCGTTGAATAACGCTTCATCCTTAATGAAATTTTCCGATAAACAGACTGAAATATGAAATACAACGAACGATTACCTTTAGGCTTTCTTAGTTCTTTTCACTTTCATTTTCAAGAGTTTATAAATCAGAACTAGACTGGATCCTGAAATTAATCATTTTATACATTTTCAAATGATGTAAATTTGGAGTATTATTTATTATTAAAATATAGCATTTCAGAAACAAAGAATCCACACTTTTACAGAATATTAATTTACACGAGATATTAATATTATTTAACCAAGAGCAATCGTAATTGCGAGGTATGATTATTTTTGTTGGTACTAGTAGTTTGCAATGTACGATCGATATTCTTTAATGTTTTCATCTATCAGAGATATGCGTCTGCAGAAGCGGGCGCACACGGGCGCCACCACAAGGGTGGTACCAAAATGATGCTAAAGTTCTACATAAATTACCAAAATAATACCTCAATATCCATTTTAATAACTATTTTGTATGATACGATACTTCAGACAATAGCGACGACCATAATGTGGAAAGCAATTGAATTAATTCCCTTGCACTGCTCTTCTATTATCTCTAACACACCTCGCTAAACATCGTTTTACTTTAAACACCAACACTTGTTCTACCGGTTTTATTTTCGTCGCTTTCCTGGACGCTTTACCTTACTCTTAGTTCGCCGTCCCTCTATAAACGTGGGCTTAAACAAAACAAACCCTTTCCCTTCTCGTATTTTCGTCGTAAGTGAAACTGCGTTTATTATTTATTATACGAATTTTGTGAACTTAGTGGTGACGGTCGGTGCCCTGATAATAGCAAAAAATAAAAAAGCATTCAACACTCGTGCATTGTTTCCAATTATGCGCGATTACTCTCATTTTTAGACATTGGTTTACATATCTATAAAAGTTGCTAGATCGGGAGAGGGTGCCACGACAAGGTTCATATGCGGGCGCCAAGACTTACGCGCGGCACTATTCCTACGTTACTGATTTTATATTCGATTTTCAGTCCTATGTTAGCATCTTGGCAGCTGCGATGCCGACATAATCTACATACGTACATAATATACATAACAAATGTCATGACATTATAATATAATAATATATACAGATTAAGGATAACAGGCTGAACAAATTATTCTGCTGCAACTGGGGTAGATTATGGTGCTTACCCAGTCATTGCAGACACTGTGCTATTAGTAAGCATCCTCACAACTAAACAGTTGCGTGCCAGATTCAGACGTAAATGCAACACAGCACCTACAGTCGTCGTTTACTTGCGTATATACCAGACGAAACAATCAATAGAGGTAAAATACCTCTCAATCAGTTCTCCGGGAGCCGATGCCAATGAGGTTGTATTATCGAAAGAATAATTGGACACAGTAATCATGAAACATTCCTACCTTAGCAGATACTGAACAGTCCACTCATCCCGAAAGAAATACTGCATTATTATGCAAGGACTAGGCATTAACATAGGCACTTCTTAAAAAAGATAATCTTGTTGATGAGCATTATACTTTCTACTGGAAAGGTTGCGTATTGGTACTCGTAGATGAGAAAAATCAAGTAAGAGTCATTTACTAATACTTTGAAGATTTAGATTTATACTAGGTGAAATAACTGCCCCACCCCCCTCTTTTACATTTGAGATACTAAACCAAAGCCACAAGAACGTTTCAAAAACGTTTTTATAAGCAATATCTTAAAAAAAGTAGTAGCGTAGTAGACCCATCAATATTTCTTTGAAATTCTCACCTCTGCTATCGTCGATTATTCAACACCATATCGCGGACTTTATCCATCATTTCTGGTATCGCACACTGGGGTTGTTTTACCCATTTTGCTGGCCAAAATGATTTAAAAAGTTGTATAAATTTTTATTTTCGGTATAAACTTTTTAAAAGGCTAATCATAAGGCTAGAACTGGGTCTGCATAATTAAAGGTCATAAAGCAACAGATGTGCCTTTTTTCTTATTTCGAATCTCAACGTTACTAATGAGTAGTCATTGCGTATCACTTATTATTTAACAGGGTAGACAGTAAGAGTGGTACTTTGAAATTCAAGGTTTTCTCCCGGTTTTCCAGTCCGTAAAGTATTAGTTTCATAAGACACGTTTTTAGCGCACGCGTTCTAGTTTAGAAATCTACCCGTTTATCGTCCAGTTTTCTAAAAGACAAGTGCGCTAAAACTACTATTCTTACTATTTGTCCTTGTCCTTTAGAAAACTCCCGGCTACGCGGGTCGGTTTCTAGACTTGGACACGTGTCTTATAAAACGAATACTTTATGCTAATGTTTCTACTTGCGTGTCCAAATGAAGGCATTTGGACACGCATTTTGCGTATCCAAAAAGAGATTTATTTAAATACTGAAAACAGTAATATTTTATATTTTATAGGTATCACCATTGAACAGCTGTTCTTAAAACGTCAAACTTATTTACGATATTTTGAAAAACAAACGCACAAATTTTCACTGTCTGCAACTGCCTTGCCTACTTAACAAGGTATCCCTAACAAATTTTATTTAAAACTAAGTTTTTTTTCTTAAATCATTACAAAATAACGCAAATAGAAAAAATAGTATAAAGTATTCGTTTCATAAGACGTTTTACCCCATTTGTCCTATAGCAAACTTCCCGCTATAAGGATCATTTCTAAACTTGAACGCCTGCGGTTAAAAAGTGTTCTTATGAAACTAATATTTAAATATACTATTTTCTATTTGCGTTAATTTATAATCGTTTAAAAAATAACTTAGTTTTAAACAAAATTTCTTAGGAATACTTTGTTAAATAGTTTGATAGGCAACTTGGGAAATTCTAATGATGTATTCGTTTTTCAAATTTGCGTAAATTAGTTTGAGATTTTAAGAACAGCTGTTTAAAAATATTAACTTTAAAAATAAAATGTTACTGTTTCCAGTATTCAACGAAATATCTTTTGGATTTGCAAATACGTGTCCAAATGGCTTCATTTGGACAAGCAAAAAAAATGTATATACCAAGGCCGCGAAAACTCTTTTTACCGTACCGAGAAAGAAAATTGTCGCCAAGGCCGTTTGCGGTCGAGGCAGGACAATCTCGAGGCCGCTAAAGAATTTCGCGAACAAGGTATACACAATATGTTTTGTGTATTCTTGAAATCATACGAACAAGTTTCGCATACGAGATGACGTAATTTTTGCGTCATAAGATACAACTTAGCCAATCAAATGTTAGAAGGTAATACAGAATTACGTCATCTCGTATGCGAAACTTGTTCGTATGAGTTCAAGAATACGGGCCCTGGCATTAAGTTACTTCACGGCCGTTACCCTTAGTAACGGGTAATAATAATAATAATAATATAAAAAAGTAATAATGCGCTACGTGTTTTTATTTGTAGCCTATTCCTAGTTTTAGTTTTTTATTTTTCCCTGAAAATAATTCCCGACTTTGATCACTAATTCAAGGTTTTTCCCGTTTTTTTCCGATTGTGCAAATTCCCGATTTTTCTCCGGTTTTCAAGGTTTCCAGGTTCGCTGGCCACCCTGTTTAAGTATTGTCAGATAGTGTTCCAAAGTTCATTTAGGAGTGTTTTTTTAGTACGGATTCTATTCTAAGACGTCACTAGAAATCAAATTACTTATTATTGTCTTAAAAACATAGTTTTTTTTTTAATTTAAAAGTTAATATTTCGAATTTCTGTAAAACTATGAAAGCTTTTTAGTATCGCTGAGCTATAGTTATGGTCCGTACTAGTCCAAAATATAAATCTTGCTGAGCATTATTCTGTATAGCTTTTTACTACTTCTCAAGTAAAAAACATTGAGCATTTTTGTGCATCTTTTTGTAATTACCATTTCAGTTAATCTTAATTAAATTTCCAACATAAAGTGCCTACGGTACATTAAATAGTATGCTTAAGCCATTTTATTTAAAATTTGTAGTATTTAGAATATTTCATAAACATACTAATATTGCAAGAAAATTATTTGTTACTTTTTTACACGGGAATAATTAATCGTTACGGAATTTAAAAAGGAATCCGTAGCAGTAATATAACCTTTGCTGTGGCAATGTAAAATTATATACTGTCTCTATTTTATGCTTCTATGATAGTGTATGTGCCCACACATGACAACAAAAATCTTAAAAAGCAAAATGAGCAAAGAAAATATTTTTGACCACCAAAAAGTGCACTTGGCCCCAGAGTGCATCGTCTTGTTTTCCAATGGTTGTGTATGAAAGACATCCAATACTGGTTCTGTCAATGGCATGTCTACTTGACAGCACGATGTTGTCCATTTTCACGAAATCTTCATTAATAGTATGGTATATTATGAAGGGTAGGGGTGTTCTAAAAAGTATTTAGATCTTTCAAAAATGTTTAAAACGTAACTATCTTTCAATATCGTACTGTAATGAATTCACTTTTAACGTCTTGATTATTATTGTTATTATAAATACAACTTTTTGTTTGTAAATTTTTTGTTTTTGCAAGTCCTTTTTAAAATGTAATTATTTTATTATTCTCGTCTTGATCATCATATTCACCGTAACTACAACAATCAATTCCGGTATTTATCTATCTATACAGTCAATCCCGGATGCGAGTCATCAAAATTTGTAGTAGCATAGTAGTATAGTTTGGCCTGCAGAAATTGGTTTTTATGACCGGTATTTCACAACAATAGTGATTATTCCAACAAAGTACTGTTATAGGTTACTCAGCTTACTGCTTAAAGACCTAAATAAAAGGATACTTTGAATGTTATCAGGTAAGTATTTAGGATATTTTTTTAAGGATAACTATAATTTTAAAAAATTCTATTTATATAGACATTAAAAAGAAAGTTAAAAGATGAACAAGGTAACAGACTCCAATAAAATATTCCATTTTGTTGGTACAGCAAGGGTATAGACTGGGTTTTTCCAAATTGAAATTTATATGTCTCAGAAAATTACTATTCCTAATATCAAAAAAAAAACTAAGGGAAAGTCTAAAGTTTCAAAACATAAAGAATTCCTTTCCTTGTATTTTTGCTTCCTGTTTATATTATTCATTTATGTAGTATCTATTTTCATTTGACATAATAAAAATGTAATATAATCGTTTCTATCTATCTTCAATTGTTTCTATTCCGTCATACTTACATTATATTACCTCAAAAAAGAAAAACAAAAAGAAGACGGCCCTGAATGCAAGCCCATACAACTGTTGTTGAATACTCTTTCTAAGATAATTTAACAATAGTTGTTACTGTCGGTACTTGAGTCTAAAGATATTTTAACAAAAGGTATTACTGCCGGTACTTGAATCTCAGAGCTATAAAAGCCAATCTCTGCAGGCCCTACGATTTGATTTAATTATTTATTTATCCAAAACAAAAATGAGATTAAATATAGAATAAAATAAATCAAAAATAACACAAAATAACAAAAGAAATAACAGTAGGTAGGCCTGTTTCGTCTTTATCGTCTTAACAAGTCCTCAATCCATGAAAGTGACCGACGTACGATTAATGGTCGCACCCTAATGTTTAACTTTTACCCCCGCACTAATTACTTCACTTCCCACATATATATCCCCTTCAACATTATTTCATAGAATTCCTTTTTAGTACAAATACAACAATAAAAACTTTTTTTTATTAAATACTTCAAACTTGAAATTTTTTTAGATAAGAATTTCAAAGAAACTTCAATTCCATGTTGTACGTCTCATTTTTAGATGGAGCAGATTGATGTCTTATATCCTGTGTTTAGAAACATAAAGGGGTTCTACAGTAACAGAAAATCGAAAACTGCAGATAAAAACTATTTATACACCGATTTAGGCTTACTGTAACAAAATATAAAAATGTGATCATTTTCTCATATATGAGAAACGATTTATCTTGAAATACATGTTTATATAAGTGAAACCATTTTAGGAAATTTTGAGTAAAATAGATTTAAATCTTTTAAGTTTGTAACAGTGGGATTATTTCTGACAAAATAAAGCCTTCACATAGTGTTTAAACGTATATAAATTGATATGTAATCCACAGCATGTCTTATCATTTCGTATATGAATAATCCATAACTTACGGTTATGTAAGAGTAAGATTTAGCGTAACTTGGATAAGAGTATACATGTCAAGGTAGATTAGTTATCTATGAATTTATTTATAATTCTACACGCATCTGAACTATTACGTAACATCAAATTTCAAAATGTATTTTGGTCTCACATTTATGGGCCTATTGTTACAATAAGGTGCTCCTTATGTGTCATGTTTTTCTAAGCTTTCAACAATAGCATCACCAAAGTTTTTCCATGTCATGAAAAGTCCCCATATAAGATCCCTGCTTGTATAATGTATAATATGTTGTAAAGATAGTAGTTGTATTTTTATTAGAATGACAGATTGGTGACATAGGACAATGAAGGTATCTTCTTAATCCCACGCATTGACTAGAGTTTTATCACTTTTAACATTTCATTAAAAACGTCAGATTTGTCAAACACTACAGAGTATTTTCAAACCGTACAATAAAACTCTACTTCTCGTACGAGTTTGTAGGTAGGTAAAATGCGTAGCATACGCTTTGTCAGTTAAAAGGCTGAATTCGGACCGGCTTTTGTCCACTTCTGACTTATTTCTATGACAGTTCATATTTGTTGGTATGCCTAGAATTGATACTTTCAACATTTATTTCTAAGTTTATAAATTAGCTACCTCCTCCCACTAATGCTACTTTCTAACCTACAAAAATCGTCACACAATAGAATGTGCAACTTTAAATAGAATTAGTACATGTTCGGTAATACGGTCTACCAAAAATGACAAGATTAATGTCCAAATTTTCGTGAAATCGAGTATTATAACAAATATTATATGAGTAACCGAACAAATCGACGTTGTGTAGATTGCATACAATGCGAGAAATTCTCACTTTTCGCACTGAGAATGATACGCACTTTTCAGTTAGGTCGTTTAAAAATAAACGAAACATGGTTATAAGTAGGAAGTAAATAAGTACGGGAAGTCAGTCCAAATACTGACTGCTAGTGTCTATCTAGTCCACGCTAATGAATAAATAATAAAATAAAACAGACTCTACAGACACTTTAAAACTCCAGAATACACCAAGAAACATGTGCCACATGTTCAAAAGTGTCACTCTGGACCCATAACCACCCTTGTATTTGGTGAAAGAATAGCCGGAGGTGAGATCTAACCACCGGGGTCGATTACATATGCATAATTATGTTGTTACTTCTTCCCTAGTTAGTTCCAGTATCTCAGTGACGACGGGCGCAAAAACTGTCAGCGAGGGCTGTAGGGTTTATATTTCTATATACCCTACATACTATCTAGTACAGAACGCCTAAAAACCAGTGCTTTAAATAAGCCAACTAAAAATAGCAAAGTTTGTCCGATAATTGCCCCACTTCGTTTGCTTCTACAATTACTGCGCCACCAACTAACGTATTCTTTTAATTTTATCTTTAATTCTATCCATTTAAGTGCCACCTACTGTGCCTCGGACCTGCCAGCAGAAAACCAGACTATTGTCCAGTTTCACAAAGCTTGATTAAGTTCTGATTAGTTTAATCGCGATTAAATTTGAAATCCATTGAAACTATTATTATTATTATTATTTTGACCATTGACCTTGAAATCTTGTGATATTTGCCCGCGACATTTTGTGTAAAGTAATTTGTTACACCTTTAAGGTCCTTATGAACTTTTGATAACTTTATTAGAAATAGTTATCAAAAATGACATTTAGACCATCTTATTCCAGATATATAGATACAGGACCTAAATACCTAAGTGTAGGGTTATATAAAAAAAAGTTGGACCTTTGACCTCAAATAGCTAGTGACCTTGGTGAATTTAATGTTTTGTGTCCTCATCTTTTCTTGTTGGTCTAAGCCTACAACTTGCCAACAAATTATAAAAGTTCGAAAATCTAATCTCATAGGCTTGAGGCATTTTACAGTCTCATTGGTACATTTAATGTGATAGAAAACCCGCTTGGTCTGATAAACCGACAAGTCAGAAAAGGTATAACCCAAAAAGCCCAGAGTACATTAAAAAAAGCTCAGCTCAAGCTGACGACTCGATCCAGACCGGCCGAGGTGGACAAAAACCAGATTTGACAACTATGTGTTGGGATTTTACCACAATATAATATGAAACATGTTGCTTCTTTTGTTGATGTGCGTACATACATAATCCATTACCCCTTTTACCGCATCTGCAGTGTTGGGGTTCCATAGAAACTGTTATGGGAGTGCAATGGAGCTTGCCTACTTTAGCATGTACATTACGATACTTCATACTTACGATACTAATGAACTCAAATACGATTGTACTAAATTTTTTAAATTCTGATGGATAAGCAGGCTCTCTACCAGTAAACCACGAAGGGCCTTTGTTCTGTAAACATTGGTAAATCTAAGACAGAGGCTCTGTTAACTCCAATTACAACACCTACCTGGATTCATATACGACCGTCCTACAAAAAATGTTTGGAAAAGTCTTCCGCCATTCTGTTTCGCCTTATCTGTGATACATAAACGAAGCTAGAATGATATTTCAGTCATTCATAAATAAGAAAACGTACGTTACTTAACTATGTAAAAAGTGATTTTTCTTTGTTCAACTTTACGAGTCCTTGCATGTATGAACATTTTCAATTTATTTTAATATGTATAAATTATTTACCTGGATACATAGATCTTACTTTGTGAGCCATTTCTTTCGTTTCAAATTTTCTCTTCTGATTACTGTTCTTTCATGACCCCATTATTTATTCTGATTTTCATTTACTACTGGAGAGGCTTCCTAAGAGGTTTATAGGGGTTCACAATACTTCAACGCGAACTTGATCAATGCTTTATATCAGTCATTTTCAACTTTCAAAGTTACAAGAAAAAAAAATACAAAACATCTCAAATCCTATGCTGAAATTATATTTACTCAGAGAAAATTTTGGAATATTAAAAACGGTTTTTTATTAATTTGGTGCATGGAAATAATTGCTCCGTCGATTTTAATTTAGTTTATAAAACTTTAAAGGAAAAAAGGCTTTTGTTTTTTGCGGTTTGATCTGATTTCACACACGACGCGTTTAAAACTTTCCAGCTAAAAAAAAAGTCCTAGACAAAACACGATTAATGTGTTAATAGAAAAGTTATTTCTGTTTAAAAATTTTCATAATTGCTTGTTACGCTCTTTAAAAGGTTAGACAAAATTGTTCTTTAGAAGTTAGAAGTCAAGAACGTTTAATACCTTAGCTTAAAAATTAATGTTTGGAAATCCAGAAAACATACCGCTAGTTTCACTTAACTAGGAATATAGCGTCGCGCCAAACGCGAACGTTGTCCATCCTCCTAGTTCTGTGAATTCCTATATATACCTAAGAACAAAAAAAAGCTAACCTTTATATGTATTTACCCCGGATTGCTAATATGTATATTAGGTTAGGGTGTATGTGGATAAGATATGTTGTCTAGACAAAGAATCTGTATCTCACCACCTCCGCATATACTGGGTGTTTTGTGCATCTTTCTATGTTCTAGCAAAGACTATTCGACAGAAAATACTGGATTTTGTTAGCTTTAACACGAACACCTTTTAAAATTGACAAACACTACAACAAATAAATCATGTATTTGTAAAAATATTGGAAGAGAATAATCACTTACCTGGTTAATAATAAACCACCTCTTCTTAAATAAATGTACAACCTACAAATTGTACAGATTCAGTAAAATGCAGGTTTGCAGACTTTTCAACATTCGAAGTCAATAAAGAAATATTGTAATTAATCATCTCTGACGTACATTTCCCATAAACAGGTTCGGTTGTTAAATGCATATGTTTTCATATGTGCCACATATACAGGGTGTAGAATAACCCGACGCACAATAGTTTTACGTCGATTTTTTTGCAAACCTTAATATTATCTGCTCTAATTGTGTTACAGTAAGGATATTCCAGAGTGATGTATAAAGAAAATCTTCTCCGGAACCGGAAAAATTAAAGAAAATAAAACTCCCATTTCTGCAAAAATCAGTTCTGCCTAGGAATCATTAGGGGGAAACGATGAAGGGAAAATACTTGCCAATATTTACTAAATTTTCCTTAATTATGAACTTTAAAAATAATTTAATTCCGAGTTGATCTATACCCTCAAGTATATCACGCATGGTTGAGATCATTAAGAATACTTGTAAAAATGTCAAATTAAATTTTGACAGTTTTGTTGATAATTCTCGGTAGTGCGTAATTTGGAATAGTCTTGTATACCTACATAAATATTTTGTTTAAGTTTTCTCAACTTAACATGTTCTACAGAAATTAGTTGCAGGAAGTGATTCTACTAAACTAAACAGCTGATTACAGCCCAAGTTATGCTTATGCCAACAACCAGTGCTTCTTAAATGATGCCAACTGTTTCCAGATGTTTAATATCGTACACTATTTTATCCAAAATTGCATTAATTCCAAAATAGATCACAATATAGCATAACTGAAAATATATAGCACCCATTTTATGGCCTCCGGTTTTGGAACCCAATGGGTTAACATTTTCAAATTCGTCAAAAATATAACTGAATTGGGAAGGTTGAATGATTTTCCCGAAAAATATTTTTTTTAATTTAAACCATCTTCATAATCGGATATAATTGATGGGCATATTTGGTTTTTTTATTTAGAATCAAAGACAAAAAAGATTCATTTTTAATAAGGAATTTCAAAGTGTCTAAAATTGGAACATAACTGAAAGTGCAAGTAACTTGCTCATGTAAAACCATATCTATGTTCATTAAAATGTTTTTCGATAATGTTTAACATATCCCTAACACGTTATTTATATTCGCTAGAGAAAATGAAAACGTAAAAAACAATTTCAATTTTTGGTTATGTTTACCGGTACATTTCTATTTACCGACTATAGATCTCGATTCACCAATGATGGACCCGGTAAACGAAACGGGTATACACCGGCTAATTGCCGAACGTCGGTAGAGCAGCAGTGATACAGTGCTGTATTGACAACAAGTTTTTCTTTATTATCAATGGCGTCCGGTGACAAATTACGTGGTTGTTGAATTTAGTTGAATTATATCAAAATTTAAACATTGTTGCATAAAATTGTTGTAAATGTGACAAAATGTAACTTAGCAAAAAATATTTTTTACTGTAGACAATTAAATAGATGGGATATCTGCACTGCAACAATCCCAGCACTATCAAACAATTTTACATCTTAAACTCGACTTACCGTTCTGATCTGCTGTGCAGTTTGGAGCTTCGTCTTGATGATATACTTCTATAGTCAGCAAGAAGAATGTAACACAGAGCGCGCACGTAACAATATATAATATTTTCTTATTATGTGTCAGTTATATTATTTTAAGTCATATTGCCAATAGCAACAACACTACCAATGAAAAAACGGCGTCCTAGAATAGGTTGTAGCTCGTCCGGTCAGCAGTGAATCGCATTGTAGCGCACTCCCCCCCACCGCGTTGGAGTTTAAAAATGGAGAAACTTTTGGCTTCGGATTTCAAGAGTTGCTTTTCATTAATACTAAATTTCTCTGTCCGTTTTTCTGAATCTTCCGTCATAAATATTTATAGCGAATACCGGATGAGTTTTTTAACTTGAGTAGTCGAAATATCTTCAGAAATATGCATCGTACGAAAAAATTGTTCCAAATAAACTCAATATTTATTCACCTGTGCTAAAGTTAGATCCCCCAACTTTGGAATCTTAAATGAAAATCCCCATTTCTTGTTGTAGATTCAGATTCTGCAGCAAAAACAAAGTAAGTTTTGTCCGAAACATTTTTCGATTCTAGTGGATTTTTGGGTGTCAACTTTGTCAACCTTGTCTTATTGGTTCATTGAATTTGATTAAGATAGTTGTAACCGGAATTCGAATATATATGAAAATTTTGATAGGAGTTAACCCACCCCCCCCAAAATATTGGTGGTTTATTTGCCACATTCTTTTTGTACGATGCCTCAATGTCTCAAGTTAAAAAGCTTATCTGGTATACCACCATATTCGGTGAATAGGATCGGTAATGTCAAATTATAATAAAGTATATGCACAATAAAGGGAAATTAATTATAATTAATGTGTATATTTATACACATAACAAATTAGTTACAAGCGTTTTGTACAAACGAGTCGCCGTGCACTTATTAAAAAGAATTGAATATTACAAATTAACGTAAACGCGGAAATGCAATATTTTCCAAGAACAAAATTCCTTAATATTGTAAAAGGTAAATATGGCGGTTAAATTTCGAACAATGCAATTATACGAATTTAACACCATTTAACGAAAAATAGAATCGAATTGTAGAGGTCCGGTTCGAATCTGAATCATAAATTATTTGCTGGTTTGTTTCTTTAACTCTCTACAATTAAATAGATGGAATATCTACACTGCAATAATCCCATCACTACCAAGCACTTTTACAATTTAAACTCGCTTACCGTTCTTTGCAACTAGTGATGAAGCTTCGCGATGATGCAGGTCTTAATGATTAGAGCGCGTGCGGAACAATATCTAAGATCATCTTATTTTGTGTCAATAACAATAACAAAATAAATAAAAGAACGGCGTCCAAGAATAGGATGGAGCTGGTCCGGTGCGGTCCGTCCCGGCCCGTTAGTATCATTGAAACGCAAACATTTGCAAAAAATACACAATGCTATTCCGAGAATATCAGTTTCTGAGAATAGTTCTTTTTTTACAACTGATTATATTGATTTAAAGGATTTTACGAAGCGCTCTTTGCATCTAGATGGGGAAAGTTATAAATAGTTAAAGTGCACTTTCAGTTCAGCAATAGGTACATGGTATACGACAGGCTATGTAAATTTAGGTTAAAGGTTAAAGAAAGTTAGGTTCAGAGCTAAGGATAATTTACGTTAAAAACTGAGTTAGTTGAAGCAAGTTAGCATTGTTTGCGGAAGTTTGCTAGTTTTCTCTTAAACGTCCTCTGTTCTTTCATAATTGTTTCGTTCCTATGCCTAAATGCAGCCTAAATCTCCCTACGACTGCAATAATTTCAACTTTTTTAAGAAATGCCTATACACAAAGTCTCTAAAAACTTCGGTACTGAGTATTTGAGACAAAAATAAGATTTGACCTAATATATTTACATACAAAAAAGCACTATTACAAAAATACCAATCAAAGGTAGAACTTACAAAAAAAAGCTCCCTGGCTTTGAGTTGTGGGTTAGATCTGAACTAGCCGGAGGCGTTGAGTATGTATTTGCCTCATCATTAGTCATAACCAAGACCAGGCATTCGGTTGCCGATTGTGGTCAAGCACGCTATTCCGTGTAAATTCGAGCACTTCTCGCAACTCGAGTGGTTTAAGATCAGGTTCAATCCGGAACAGTCACAATAAGCTCCAAAAGCGGAAAAAGAGATAGCAGAACAATTTTCTTCTTTCACTTCGACATTTCCTCACACGGCGTAGGCTGCCTCCAGGAGGCTTATTTTTCCTCGACTCTATTGCCCTACTTAGTTTGTTTTATCGTTCGTATCATGTTGAAGAAAAGACTTCGATAACAACTGCTATTAACATTTGCTTTGCAGACGCCGTTTGGTAAAGTAAAACTAGTTTCTCTTGCGGTGTCTTTGATGTTTTAAAACTGGTGTTTTATACATGCGCATATTCCCGAAAAGCGCATTTTTGTATATAGTATACGAGCTCAATATTTGTTAAAGATCACTCCGCAGTTTTTACTCTCAATTTCTTTTCTTAATGCTTGAAAATATGTCATGTGCATTCTTACTATTCAATTTGAAAACATTGGACTGAACTTCGATGATATTTTTCTTCAAAAGTATGGAAGTACGAGAAAAATAGTATGTAGAAATTTTCTTTCTTTAATGAATCTAACCACTGGCAAAGTATTCCTTAATGGATCACCATGTATTCTAAGTCTTGGCAAGTATGCCATAAATCTATCCTATTTAGATGTATTGCTATTAGCTATTTTTCCTTTGCTAACGCATGAAAATCCAATCCCTAAACGATGTTTTTCCAATATTGCATATGCAAATGGGGCCACCACGTCCCCCTTGCTGTACAGTGGCGACGCCCATGTTCCGTGTACATACTCGTCGAAACACGTACAATGGCGGGATTAGATTTTGAAAAGTTAGCTATACAGGGTGAGGATTTTAACGTGTTACACGGCGATATCTCAAAAACGACTTCGACTTTCTGAATGCAATTCGGGGCAGGTAATTGGTAACACATTTTAATGTAGCTTTTAAATTTTTACGTTCTCCCATTTAAAGGGGCATTTCTCTTTAATATCATTCCTATACGGAAAAGTTATTAAAATCTCATCTGTGGTTTTTGTGAACGCTTCTTAGGCGCTTTTTAGTCGCATTAGGAAGAGGCGATAATTTTGGTATTTTGTACTGGTTCTCCAAATATAGAAATATATTTGAATCAAATATCTAGGATAAACCTAATCACCCAGAAACTACTTTCTTTTTGTTAAATTTAAAGCTATGGGAATCGTCCAAAGATGTCCAAGTGACTTACGTCCGGGCTACCCGAATACTTAGATGCTAGGTTTCTATTAATAGTGCTTAATTTATGAACGGAACCAGATAAATACTGTTGCAGTCATAAAATACCTACATGTCATGAGTCAAAACTTATGACTGCTATTGCCAATAAATTAAGTTAAGCTACATACGTTTTGTATATGATAACCTCCTATGAAGTTTGATCGAAGTGGCTGGAACAAAACCTACTGTAATATACAATTCGTTCGGCGGCCATAAATTATGTTTTGTTTGTAGGCCATATGGCACACATTTCGATTTAACATTATGTTTTTTTTTATTTATGGCTTAGTATAATTTGATTGTCCGGAGATACCCGCCATCTGGAGCTACTCGCACTTATCCTGCGTTAAATATAATTTGAAATCTACTGGTAACATAACCAACATCTTTGCCCCTCCCTTGGCAATGCTTATATATTCGCTGATTTTTGTTTCCGAGTTTAAAACAACAAAACTGACTGCTGAACTTATCTGTGTCAGAATTGGTGCCGTCACTCCTGTTCCTGCGATATCAAGTTACGTAATTACTTAATTAATTCAAGTTATCAATTCAATACACATTTTGTCGAATTTTTGGAGCATGCGATCCGTAATAATCGAACCTCAAAGTGCATATAGTTATGTTTGCTTATTTCACAGAACGTCACTTCGGTTCTCGCACAGGAGTGACGATGATCTAAATTCACTTAAAAATAATTAGCTTTTTCACTTAATTAGGTGTTCTGTTTAATTAACAAGATGCTTTATAGTATTTATCTAAATATTTTTTGAAAGTTTACTTATCGTTTCTCTCAATTGTCTAAGTTCCTCATTTCTGTGCATCAAACACATTACTGTTTACTTTAATTGTTACTCTCTAAAAAATTATTGTCCTCTCTTCTGTCAATGTTAGATGCGAAGTAATACGCATGTCCTTTTAGATTTATATATTTATTATTAAGTATAATTTTATTTTAAACTAAAAATTTTTGTTTAACCAATCTTATTTTTTTATTATTAATGTAAAATAAGGCCATGGTCGAGTGGTAGAGATTCTACTTCTCGTCCAGAGGGACAGGAGTTCAAACCTCGGTTTGAAATTTTAAAAATTTTAAAAACCGACTAAATTTTAAAAATTTAGTACAATCGTATTTGAGCTCCTTAGGATAAGGTATGAAAGTTGTATGAGTGATAAAGTATAGGAGAGCGTAACGTACTTGCTACAATAGCTCCATTACCTTCGTTGCACTCCCATAGGAGTATGCGTGAAAACCCGACACTGCAAAATGCGGTAAAAGGGGAATGAATTATGTATGTATGTATTGTAAAATATTTCTTTTTATATTAAAATGAGGAATAAAATGAGAAACAACATGAATTAGTTGAAAATCTAATTACTATTCTGTACTTAATAATAGTAAAAAATTAAAAGTTATCTATAATTTAATTGTTCTTTAATATTTTAAATAACAAAAATTACTATATTTTAAAATAAATTACTATAAACAGTGTTTAAATTTTCAATATCTGTTTTGTAATTGATAACTTTTGGACTTTTTTATTTCTACCGTTTCATATACTAATCTTTTTTTAAATTTTTTCTTTTTGTAATATTTTTGGGGAGCTAAAATTAAAATTTTGAAAATTTTCTATTGCATGGTCGGATAATGCTGTGTTTGATTTATGAGGCGTTGGCATTTTTATTTTGTTTGTCATACATAATTTGCATTATAATTATAATAATAATAGTAATTGCTACTACCCATTACCTGGTGAACCAGGTTCGAGAAGCTATGAAGCTTGTGCGGGAGGGAGGGGTGTGCTTATTACACTATTACGCAAGCCCAACGTGCGGCTGTAGCCGACACAACAAATGGTACTATTTGGTATTTGCTTCATTTTCTATATTTGTTTCGTCTTTAGGTTACTGAAAAATTTTCTTCCTATTGTACTAAGATTTTTGTATGCAATACTAATTTTGTTTTTTTAATTGGTTTTCTATTGTTTGAGATAGTTTTGGAATGAAAGGTAGTACTATTAGTTTTGTTTCTATATATTATTTGGGTTATTATAATGTTATTGTTTGGTTTGAATATTTGAGTTTTATTTTTAAATCTTTTTGTTGTTTGAATTTTCTTTGTGGATTTCTTTTGATAATTTTATTGCTCTATCTGCTAGATTATTAATTAACTTTTTCTATATTTTATATCTGTATATGAATAAAAATTAAAGTATCTATCAGTTTTAACTTCTTTTCTATACCAATTTGTGTCTATATTTTTATTTGAATTTCTAATTATTGTTAAACCTAAAAACTTTATAGATTTTTGTGAGTTTCCTTGTTCTATTGTATATTTTAATCTTGGGTGAATGTTATTAAAAGTATGAAAAATATTTTTTATATTATTTTTTCTGCACTTATGTCATCAACATATCTATTATAACTTGATATCGTTTTAAAGTTAATTATTTTTTCTTCTATATTTTGGAATACTAGTTCTGCAATAGTACTTGATAAGGGTTGACCAATAGCTACACCAAATTTTTGTTTAAATTAATTTTTCTAATTCATTATAAATATTATATTATCTTATATTGCATCTTTAAAATTATAATTTGTTAAATTCATTGAAGAATATAAAATTAAAAATCCGAAATGATTATTTGAAAAATCGTATACAGGTGTGGAAAAACAACTTGGAAGTATCTGCGAAACCATATGTGTGTATAATAAGGAACGCGCTAGTAAAATAAAGAAGGATTTATATCGGGCCCCGCCTTTGCTCTTCTTATTTAGTTTGTGTTAGTGGGGTTGGGGAACTACACCAACGTTCGGTTTGTGGTTTACTAAACAACTTTAATGCTCGAATGTTTCCCCACTAACAAACTAAGAAGAGCAAAGGCGTGACTCGATATAAACCCTTCTTTATTTTATTAGCGCGTTCCTTATCATACATATGGTCTCGTACGTACTTCCTACCTGTTTTTCTATATCTGTATGTATTATTTCTCAAAAACCTAAATACGACTCAATATGAATTTTTCAAAAAAAAATATTATAAACCAAATAAGTCGTTAATATCAAAACCAATTATATAAAAAATAATAACTTGTCATTTAATTTCAATTTATTTAATGTCTATTTAAATTAATTATTAAATTTCTTAAAAAACGAGTTGACCCATTATTAAACACTTACATCCTGACATGTGGTTCCAGCAGGATCGGTACCACCTCATTATGTAAGACAGACCCGCAATTATTTAAATGAGGTGTTTGAGAATAGGTGGTTGGTCGAGCTGTCCCGATAAACTGCCCTCTCCTCTATCGCCCAGTTTGATCCCCCTCTTGACTTTTTCCTGTGGGGTTTTTTAAAGAAAAGTTTATGACGACTACCGACTACAGAAGAAATCATGAAAAATCCTATCCGATATGCTTGCCATCTAGTGACGCCTGAAATGTTACACAGAGTGCTAAATTAATTTAGAAAAAGGGTAAAAAAGTGTGTAGAAGTTGAAGGGAGGCATTTCGAACACCTTCTGAAGCATGATCCACGTTAAATAAATTAAAATGAAATGGGAAATTATTGGTTTTTTATTTTTAACCTAATAATTAATAAATTATGTAACCAGTGGAGCAAAATTTAGTAATTTCGTGTAAACATGCGTAGTTTTTTACGTAAATTCGAATTTCAAAAAGTATCATTCCATTTAAGATTTTACCCCTTTCCCTTAAAAATGGGAGGGAGTAGAAATTTAAAAAGTAGATTAAAATGCGCCCCCCTTCCTACCAATTTTACCAATCCTATCGTCGTGTAACACACAAAATCTTCACCATGTAGAACTTTTTATTGACGAAGTGTGAAATTATCCTGAGCGGACTCCACAGAATCCTTACTCTAGGTTAAAATTCTTGAAACACTGGTAAATGATAGTGCAGTAAGTGTAAACGGGTACAAAGTTAAAAAAAATGTAGTTTTCGAATTATAGCCGTTTGAAGTTGACAATTTTTGCATCTCGCATAAGAATGTTATATCGTTAACACCTTGTTTATTTTTTGCTTATTATTCTAAAGTTCCAAATTAGTACAATGCCTACTAGTGCCTTTATTATCCATTGGTGTGAAAACGAATCCATTAGAGCAGCGTTTCCCAACCGCCGGTCCGTAGAGAAATAACAGTATTTTCAAAATTTTACGAAAATCTGACAGCGAAATTTTTGCTAGCACAGTACCCCAATCGCTTCTACCGGAAAGTCTTTTTTGCCAACACTTCCGGGGGCGGGGTTAAGGGTGACATGGGGTTTTTGGGGGCGATCGAACATGTGTTGGCGGTATTCGATGTCACGCGGTCTGTTATGATCGGTACATCTATTGGTTTTTCCTTATTTCCAATCTAGAGTGCTCCGACCGTTTTCCAGAGGCGGTATCTCGGAAACTATAGGAGCCAAAACGACTATCTTGGCGTCAAACGACAGACAATTTCAAAATGTATCCCCTTCAAATGCCGAGCAAAACCATAAGAAAAAAGTTACAGCCGAAAAACTCGAACTTCTTTTATTTGCTTTTCGCCCGAGAATCGTGCTAAAGTAATATCTCCCCCCCCCCTACCTAAGTTCCTAAGGGGAAATAACTTCTGGAGGTCTTATATGATTGCCTCCTGGGTCGTTTCGTCGCTTTCAGGCCGGTCCCCGTTTTGGTCGTTCAATGTTTGGTATGTGGGGAGCGGCTGAAGTACGAAAACCGAGTTTTGTTATTATAAAGAATGGATATGTATTTATTTTAGATTGTTCTTGTATAGTGTGAAAGTAAATTTAGTATTATAAGATTTATTCGCAAGGAAATACTACGTCGCACTGTGTTTTATAACTGGCGATAGGCGGAAAAAATTCAATTTTTTCATTGTCGCAGCTTTGTGTTCAAAATATGATTTAAAATAAGATCAGAACCTATTCTTTAAAGAACAAACCGAAATTAATTAAAAAATCATCTTTTTTGCATTTTATATGGTCGTAAACATGGTGGATTTAGGGGTCTATTTTACATGCTTGAAACAGAAGAATATTCTTTTGATTTTTTCTCTATATATTTAATATTTATTGACAAAAAGTGTGTATAATCTTGTACTTTATGCCTAAATATGTAAAAAACACATTCAAAATTAATTTTGATTTTCCATAAAGTCATAAAAAACCGTTCTAAAAGTAATCTAAAATTTTAAAAATAAATAAATAAAATTATAAAATTAGTATACTTGCCGTCACGTGCCATCAAAAAAAAGAAAAACGGTCTTGAAGGGAATTTAATATAGATTATTTTGAGCTATAAAACAGCTACCGATTCGCTAGATTCATATAATAAAGTCTCCTACACGCCCACGTTGATCAAACCTGTGAGCCGAACATATGTTTTAAGAATTTTATTAAATCTTGATTATTTTAATTTAGTTATTCGTCTATAATTGTGAAAACACATTTTTCATACATTTAAATATAATTTAAAATATTAAAAAAGTGTCACAAGCAAGCTTTTGTTGCACGAAGACAAGGTTTTTAATAAATTGGTTGAGTGCGTTAAAAAGTTTTTTTATACTATTTTTTTTTATTTTGCAATAATTTACTTTAATAACTTGAATTTATTTTAATAAAATGTGCAGCTATATGATTACGTGTCATGTGTGAAATTCAAGTTTCATCAATCGCAAAATCAAGAAATAAAAAGTCCTTAAAATAGTATCGAAGCAAGTTCTCGAGTTCTGTTCCGGTTTCGAAAAGAGTCCAAAACCAATGTGAAACACGAGGTTTTGAGTCTTAAAATTTTTAAGAAATTTTTATAAAATTCATCGGAAATGTGGACAAAAGGACAAGGGATTGTTATCTTTTGTTGATCTTGTTAATAAATTTAATTTAAGAGATGGAAATTGTGAAGTTTTTAAGTAAACTTTGGCATCTCAATTCTATCAACACTTTTTTATAAAATACAGCAGGGCAGTAATGACAAGATTACCATGAAGAATCGAAAGCAAAAAATCCAAGACGACTTCAAGACTTATCTATAAGGACTGCTAGTGGACGTTGTCAATAAATAATATGTGTCAGTGAAGATTAGTTGCTATTTAATTCATTCTAAATATCTTAATCCAGTGATCTCAAAAATCTATTCATAAATTAATAATATGAATAATTGAAACAATCTTCTTTCTGTAAATTTTTGTTCAAGTCCTCCATATTGAATTTTAATGTTTTGTTATCATATTTGAATATAAGAAACGTATAAATATAAATAAATTTTGAGGTCCGCCATATTGATTTTCAATTCTTATTATTATATTCGAATTTAGCGACCTGGAAAACCTTTAACTAACGTCAAAATATTATTTGAAAAACAAATAATGTGTTTAAGGCTGCCATATAAGATCCGCCATCTAGAATTCTAAATCTTCTATTATCATATTCGAATTCAGTATATCCAAAAATATATTAAAAAACAAAAAAATTATATTTAATCGCAAAAACTTCGAAAAATAAAGATTTTTATATGTACTTCGATCCGCCATATTGAATCCGCCATTTTGAGTTTGAAATTTCTGACATAAAATTCATATTTAGCGGCCCCCAAAAACCTATAGATACGCATAAATATCTCATTTTAATAACAATCTCTAAAAGTTATTGAATTATTTTCGCATTTTGCCAGTTACAGGTGTGGAAAAACAACTTGGAAGTATCTGCGAAACCATATGTGTGTATAATAAGGAACGCGCTAGTAAAATAAAGAAGGATTTATATCGGGCCCCGCCTTTGCTCTTCTTATTTAGTTTGTGTTAGTGGGGTTGGGGAACTACACCAACGTTCGGTTTGTGGTTTACTAAACAACTTTAATGCTCGAATGTTTCCCCACTAACAAACTAAGAAGAGCAAAGGCGTGACTCGATATAAACCCTTCTTTATTTTATTAGCGCGTTCCTTATCATACATATGGTCTCGTACGTACTTCCTACCTGTTTTTCTATATCTGTATGTATTATTTCTCAAAAACCTAAATACGACTCAATATGAATTTTTCAAAAAAAAATATTATAAACCAAATAAGTCGTTAATATCAAAACCAATTATATAAAAAATAATAACTTGTCATTTAATTTCAATTTATTTAATGTCTATTTAAATTAATTATTAAATTTCTTAAAAAACGAGTTGACCCATTATTAAACACTTACATCCTGACATGTGGTTCCAGCAGGATCGGTACCACCTCATTATGTAAGACAGACCCGCAATTATTTAAATGAGGTGTTTGAGAATAGGTGGTTGGTCGAGCTGTCCCGATAAACTGCCCTCTCCTCTATCGCCCAGTTTGATCCCCCTCTTGACTTTTTCCTGTGGGGTTTTTTAAAGAAAAGTTTATGACGACTACCGACTACAGAAGAAATCATGAAAAATCCTATCCGATATGCTTGCCATCTAGTGACGCCTGAAATGTTACACAGAGTGCTAAATTAATTTAGAAAAAGGGTAAAAAAGTGTGTAGAAGTTGAAGGGAGGCATTTCGAACACCTTCTGAAGCATGATCCACGTTAAATAAATTAAAATGAAATGGGAAATTATTGGTTTTTTATTTTTAACCTAATAATTAATAAATTATGTAACCAGTGGAGCAAAATTTAGTAATTTCGTGTAAACATGCGTAGTTTTTTACGTAAATTCGAATTTCAAAAAGTATCATTCCATTTAAGATTTTACCCCTTTCCCTTAAAAATGGGAGGGAGTAGAAATTTAAAAAGTAGATTAAAATGCGCCCCCCTTCCTACCAATTTTACCAATCCTATCGTCGTGTAACACACAAAATCTTCACCATGTAGAACTTTTTATTGACGAAGTGTGAAATTATCCTGAGCGGACTCCACAGAATCCTTACTCTAGGTTAAAATTCTTGAAACACTGGTAAATGATAGTGCAGTAAGTGTAAACGGGTACAAAGTTAAAAAAAATGTAGTTTTCGAATTATAGCCGTTTGAAGTTGACAATTTTTGCATCTCGCATAAGAATGTTATATCGTTAACACCTTGTTTATTTTTTGCTTATTATTCTAAAGTTCCAAATTAGTACAATGCCTACTAGTGCCTTTATTATCCATTGGTGTGAAAACGAATCCATTAGAGCAGCGTTTCCCAACCGCCGGTCCGTAGAGAAATAACAGTATTTTCAAAATTTTACGAAAATCTGACAGCGAAATTTTTGCTAGCACAGTACCCCAATCGCTTCTACCGGAAAGTCTTTTTTGCCAACACTTCCGGGGGCGGGGTTAAGGGTGACATGGGGTTTTTGGGGGCGATCGAACATGTGTTGGCGGTATTCGATGTCACGCGGTCTGTTATGATCGGTACATCTATTGGTTTTTCCTTATTTCCAATCTAGAGTGCTCCGACCGTTTTCCAGAGGCGGTATCTCGGAAACTATAGGAGCCAAAACGACTATCTTGGCGTCAAACGACAGACAATTTCAAAATGTATCCCCTTCAAATGCCGAGCAAAACCATAAGAAAAAAGTTACAGCCGAAAAACTCGAACTTCTTTTATTTGCTTTTCGCCCGAGAATCGTGCTAAAGTAATATCTCCCCCCCCCCTACCTAAGTTCCTAAGGGGAAATAACTTCTGGAGGTCTTATATGATTGCCTCCTGGGTCGTTTCGTCGCTTTCAGGCCGGTCCCCGTTTTGGTCGTTCAATGTTTGGTATGTGGGGAGCGGCTGAAGTACGAAAACCGAGTTTTGTTATTATAAAGAATGGATATGTATTTATTTTAGATTGTTCTTGTATAGTGTGAAAGTAAATTTAGTATTATAAGATTTATTCGCAAGGAAATACTACGTCGCACTGTGTTTTATAACTGGCGATAGGCGGAAAAAATTCAATTTTTTCATTGTCGCAGCTTTGTGTTCAAAATATGATTTAAAATAAGATCAGAACCTATTCTTTAAAGAACAAACCGAAATTAATTAAAAAATCATCTTTTTTGCATTTTATATGGTCGTAAACATGGTGGATTTAGGGGTCTATTTTACATGCTTGAAACAGAAGAATATTCTTTTGATTTTTTCTCTATATATTTAATATTTATTGACAAAAAGTGTGTATAATCTTGTACTTTATGCCTAAATATGTAAAAAACACATTCAAAATTAATTTTGATTTTCCATAAAGTCATAAAAAACCGTTCTAAAAGTAATCTAAAATTTTAAAAATAAATAAATAAAATTATAAAATTAGTATACTTGCCGTCACGTGCCATCAAAAAAAAGAAAAACGGTCTTGAAGGGAATTTAATATAGATTATTTTGAGCTATAAAACAGCTACCGATTCGCTAGATTCATATAATAAAGTCTCCTACACGCCCACGTTGATCAAACCTGTGAGCCGAACATATGTTTTAAGAATTTTATTAAATCTTGATTATTTTAATTTAGTTATTCGTCTATAATTGTGAAAACACATTTTTCATACATTTAAATATAATTTAAAATATTAAAAAAGTGTCACAAGCAAGCTTTTGTTGCACGAAGACAAGGTTTTTAATAAATTGGTTGAGTGCGTTAAAAAGTTTTTTTATACTATTTTTTTTTATTTTGCAATAATTTACTTTAATAACTTGAATTTATTTTAATAAAATGTGCAGCTATATGATTACGTGTCATGTGTGAAATTCAAGTTTCATCAATCGCAAAATCAAGAAATAAAAAGTCCTTAAAATAGTATCGAAGCAAGTTCTCGAGTTCTGTTCCGGTTTCGAAAAGAGTCCAAAACCAATGTGAAACACGAGGTTTTGAGTCTTAAAATTTTTAAGAAATTTTTATAAAATTCATCGGAAATGTGGACAAAAGGACAAGGGATTGTTATCTTTTGTTGATCTTGTTAATAAATTTAATTTAAGAGATGGAAATTGTGAAGTTTTTAAGTAAACTTTGGCATCTCAATTCTATCAACACTTTTTTATAAAATACAGCAGGGCAGTAATGACAAGATTACCATGAAGAATCGAAAGCAAAAAATCCAAGACGACTTCAAGACTTATCTATAAGGACTGCTAGTGGACGTTGTCAATAAATAATATGTGTCAGTGAAGATTAGTTGCTATTTAATTCATTCTAAATATCTTAATCCAGTGATCTCAAAAATCTATTCATAAATTAATAATATGAATAATTGAAACAATCTTCTTTCTGTAAATTTTTGTTCAAGTCCTCCATATTGAATTTTAATGTTTTGTTATCATATTTGAATATAAGAAACGTATAAATATAAATAAATTTTGAGGTCCGCCATATTGATTTTCAATTCTTATTATTATATTCGAATTTAGCGACCTGGAAAACCTTTAACTAACGTCAAAATATTATTTGAAAAACAAATAATGTGTTTAAGGCTGCCATATAAGATCCGCCATCTAGAATTCTAAATCTTCTATTATCATATTCGAATTCAGTATATCCAAAAATATATTAAAAAACAAAAAAATTATATTTAATCGCAAAAACTTCGAAAAATAAAGATTTTTATATGTACTTCGATCCGCCATATTGAATCCGCCATTTTGAGTTTGAAATTTCTGACATAAAATTCATATTTAGCGGCCCCCAAAAACCTATAGATACGCATAAATATCTCATTTTAATAACAATCTCTAAAAGTTATTGAATTATTTTCGCATTTTGCCAGTTACAAAACCACAGTGCGTCGTGTGGCGGTCCGCGAACGAGAACGTTGAGAACCGCTGCATTAGAGTACTAAAGTAAGAGATTTTAAAAATAAATATGCTGCCGTGAACTGATATTATATATATAAAACAAATTTAATTAACTTCATTTCAATGTAATTATTTTGATAATTCAATTTACGAAAAACATTGTGTAGCTATTAATGTCTATTGTAGGTCAAATCGAAAAAATACCAAAAATTTTAATTTCATGATCCATTTTATTCTTAATGAAATAATGAATATTGATTGTAATTAAGCCTATTTCAAAAATAAAATTTTAAATTATGTATAATATATTCTTCAGAAAAGCTCAGAATAATGAAGGCACTAATTTTCTGCATGCTTGAAATGCACATTTTACACTGTTTTAAAAGTGTTTCTTAATATTTTAACTTCCGTTCTACAAAGAACTTATAAAAGAAGATATAAGATTTCATCTATGTCTTTGAAACATCTCGAGTTCTTTATGGAGAAAGTTTAAAGTAAATATGCTGACGGAAGAAGATATACCAGTAAAATAAAAATTGTTTTTAATAGTAGGCGGTGAAGGAACTCGTAAAAAAACAATAAAGAAAAATGAAAGACAATAAATAAATCGACAAAACAATCAATCACATACGTAACAATCCAATTCTTAGATATTTTCAATTTTAGTATTGACGCGAACGCCGATTACAGAAATTGATTTAATACCTGTTATTAATTTTAATTAAAATACGAAATAAAAATTACCAAGATTTATAATACTTGCTTATTTCCTCTTTTAATCGTTCTTTGATAATATAATAAGTAATGACAAGGCACTGATCTATTTAAAGAAGTATTCCTGTACTGGTGAACGTTACGTAGGTATATATTTCATTATAAACCTTCATGGCCTATATTGTCATATTAGTCCATCAATATCAATTTAGAAATAACAACAATAAATACCTAAACGGGCACTAATAGGAATCCACTTTTCATCATTATCAATATTTTTATGAGCGTGAGCGTCTATGCAAAGGTTAATGTTTAAACATACAGAAATAAGTCTACACATTTTTCGTTGGATTTAAATTAAATCTTAGTGTTGTGGAAACATAGATTTAATTCTCTTTCCATTAGCTAGCCTACTTTTAAACTTTTGTTTCAATCTCATTTGTTTTATTCGGTACACAAGTAAGCATTACCAGCGCATTTCTGATGGCATTTGGAACAAAAAATCTTAATAAAGTTTTTTGATTAGAGAAAGTTCAAATTTTTAATAATTTCGACCGATGTTTTTATAAAAGTACGTATAAAATTATAACGCGCACCAGACAAACATGATCACATATCACTGTGTATTTTTCTAGTCCAAACCCACCATTTTCAAGCGCCCAATTGTGTTACATTGTACTATAGCAAATTAAATCGCTTCGCTTCGTTGACATAGTGGTTTTGCTTTACTAAAATGCACCTCTCAAATGATGACTAATTGTAATACAAAACGTAAATATACAAAATTGCGTATTAAGCTTTTAATTTTTACAAGACATTTGTCTATAACGAGATTTTAATTTTTTTTAACCGTGACCTCGCATATCTTTTTACTGTAAAATTGGTTAAATCTAGTCTCAAATTTCAATAGTACAAAATTGGGTAAGATCTTCCACACAATCGCCTATGGAATTTACTAATTAGTGTTAATTAATGATGCTAACCTAAACAAGAAAATGAGAAATCTGGGCCACAAAAATTATCAGGTCACAAGTGCAAAATTAAAAAATGCAATCTAATTACAGTAACATTAATTTAGTTAATTTTAAGAAGAGAAGTAAAATGAAAATGAACATCTGTTGCCCCTATCCATATTTAGTCATATCGTACGTCGCTGACATTTTTAACAGCTTAGATAATATTAGTGTTGCTTGAAATCTGATCTCATTTTATCTGTTTACACAAGTGTTGATCACGCGTTGACCCAGATTTTCAATTTACTTATTTATTAGGTTATAATATCCGTGATTCAATGGGGGGATTCCCCGATTTTGCGAATCATCATCGTTTACAATGACTTAACCTACACCAATATCCTTTTCTTAATTGTCTGCGTTCGTGGAACTATCATTTGACCTCATAAAATTGTGTTATAAAAACGATCATGTTGCAGAATCAGCAATGTAAACATAACAAACCATAAAACATCTTGTTTGAAGAAAATAACAAACACTACTGTATGTGCTAAAAACATTATAGCCGTCTTTATTTGCATTTTTTCCGAAAACTACGCTTCTGAGAAAAAAATGTTATAGATATTTTTTTGCTTGTCTTATCCATGTCTATATACCTGCCGCGTTTGATGTCCTTGTTATGAGCCACCCTGTATATATGCCGCGTACTAACATTCGCCAATATGTACAGGGTGGCCAAATTTGCTTGTTACTATAAGGAAATTCGGTTACTATAAGAGATAGAGGAAAATGGATTGCACATTCTCGATATCTGTTTTCGAGATAAACTCTATACTTAAAACCAGAATTCGCTGTTGTCTTTTGTTTTCAAATTATAACCAACAATTGGATTTTTCGACTTTTCGATACTTGACGATATCTGAGGTATTTGTGAAGCTAAAGAAAAGTTACTTATATATTCTTGAGGCACTTTTTTGAGCAGAGGATATGAACTGCAGGGATGTAGCCGCATCTAGCATTTCCGTTTAATCAACGGTGTAATTGTGAAACCAGTCTTCTGTTTAACTGGTACTGGCGTTGTGAGATCAGTGGGTGGGTTTCTTGTTGCTAACTTGATAAGTTTCCTTGTGCTGCTTGTTCGTTTCTGGCTTTGTAAATTTGCCTGGTCTTGTTCCTGAATTGGTGAATTTGCTCGGCCTTGTGTTTTCCATTTCTCCCGCCGTTTTAAGGGTCGAAAAACCGACCTTATTGGCTATAGTTATCAATTACTGGTGACTTACATTTCTTTATCTGCTTCTGCTCACATTAGTGCGGTTTACCTATTTTGAATAAATTAAAAATTTGGAAAGTAGGTGTATGTAACGAACCTTGAATTTAAGTACGCGGTTTTCATAACAAAAGACAGGTTTATCTCATCTACTTTTATTTCAGGTCTGCTGTTAGTTTTCCTTACTAGAAATGCATTGATGCAACTTTCAAACTACTTACAAAAAAATCATTATTGTTGTCAATGTTTTTTTAGAAGAAAATCATATATATATACAGCGCTTCGTTTTAAAGTAACCTCCCTCAACTAGAAGCACTTTTAACTAAGCCAATAAGACCTGTTGGCCGGAGAAAAACCTAGCAGATTCAGCGCTTCCTTCTGCTGTTAACTTAACGCTATGCATTTCACGCATTAAAAAAGTCAAAAGTCGCCGTGCATTGTTGAATGCCTTGTTTTGCAAGCATTACTTTGGACCGCGTAGTGGCGCCTCCTGTTGCGGTATACGTCTCCAAAGTAGACAAGTCGATTGATAATAATTGATTACAAAAAATATTAAAAAAATGTTGTATTCTTAAAATACTTCCGCTCGATGTTAATTAACTGAATAAACAATATAAAATGTAAAATATAAATATTTATGTATTGTTTGTGAAAAAAACTCATCCCCGCAGAAAAGAACATTTAAAATTGAAAGAAGTTGAATTTCATAAGAAACAATTAATTCTTAGAAACAGTAATGGGCAAACAGATACGTGGATTTCTTTAGATTACTTTGTCCAATAGAAGAACCAGGTGCTTAAAAATTAGTAATTTACATCAATATAAAGAAATAGAAAATAAACTACCCAATTGAAAAAGGAGTTTCGAAATTTTGTACCATTAAAAGGGTTAACAATACCATTGTCAGTACCTTTTAATCAGGAACAGCCGGGCGGCCGACGGTCTTCTCGGGCCTTATCACTTAAAAAATGCATACCAGGCTTTAAAAGTTAGAAATAGATTAAATAATTGGGGTCGGCGGTAGACGAGTGAAGTTAGTGCTGCACCACTCGTATTCCAAATACCTAATTTTTTCTAAGAATCCAGTCGCCTCAACTATAGACGTGTGTGTGTGATTGTGTTGAATGTTAAGAAGGAAACACATTGTCATCGGCGATGTGGTCGCGGATGTCATCCTAGGATGACATCCTCTATGTGGTCCAGATAATGATGATGCAATGTTTAGATTTGCTGTAATTTATTGCAGTAAACAACTTGCGCTTCGAAATTGTTTGTACCTCTTTAAAACGTATTTATCAAACTGAATTAAACCATTATTAAGTTCATAATAAAAGGTCTACTAAAATCTCTTTCTTTAATCAGAAGTATTTATTATTATGAAATCAATAATGTCTTTCATTTTGATAAACACGTTTTAAAGAAATACAATACGTATAATTTTATTATACAAACAATTTCGAAGCCCAACTTGTTTACGCAGTAAATTACAGCAAATCTAAACATTGTGTCATTATCCGGACCACATCGGGGATGTCATTCTAGGATGATATCCGCGACCACAGCGCGGATGATAGTGTGTTTGCTACATTAGATGGGGGACATATAACCTTAGTTATCGGTCCCCCTCGTAGTGAAGTAGGCGTAATATTAAAAAAATGAATAATCCTGATAAATTATTTAGTGTTGGCAAATTTCCGGAAATTTATTTTTTGGAAACTTTCCGTGGAAATATTTCTGGAAACTTTCACGGAAGCTTATTGAAATGGCAAATGTCAGAAAACATTAACGAAAATCAAACGCAGTTTAAGAGGTATCTATATGAGTTTTTTATTTAAAAAAACACAAAAATCAAAAATTTATTCCAAGGAAGAATGAAACAAAAAACAAAAATAAATAATTATAAAACTTAATACGGCACACCAATGAATTCCTCATTGAATTTACCTTTATGACTGATGATGGATGAAAGATGATATTAGTTTTATTTTATTAATTTTTATTTATTAATTTTGGCGTTTTGAACTAAAAATTTAAAAATTGCAAATAGACGATGTACAGCGTTTAAAAATGAGGTTATAAACGACAAAAATTGAAACTTGCAATCGTACATTAATTCAAGGTTGAAACGGAAATTTATAAATGTTTCCTTCTCGAAACATTTCCAAAGTGGAAATGTTTACGCACGGAAATATTTCCATTTGCCAGCACTAATTATTTATATATATATATTTTTTAATATTGCTATCTTAACTTCAAGTTATATTTTAGAAGTAATTTATTATAAATCTAATTAATCAGTTTATTTATAATGTTTTTAAATCTACTACTCTTCTCTCGTATGCACTTCGTAAGCGATAATCACTCTCAAGAGGATGCTACAACATGCAACGCATGAATAAAAAAAATTATACCACTGTATCTCGTTGTTGAAAGTTCCGTTTAAACCTAGTAAGGCCTAAATATCTACAGGGCTGTTTCTTCTATCGAGAAAATATTAAAGTTTTCTGACTTCTTTTTTAAAATAACAAAATAATAATACAATAATAAGCCGTATGTCTTGTTAATTATACAAATATAATCTAATTTAAGACAACGTGGAATAGTTGTACAATTTATATAAAAAGGAAACGAGAGAAATTTAAAATTTTCAAAAATATTTTTTTAATACGTTGTACATTGGTATTTATTAATTTATATTTCGTCAGTTGTAATGGACACATTATGTATTATTTTTTTCAAAAGGTTTAAATTTAATTTTTGTAAGTATTGTCTTATTCCATGTATTATACTAATTTAATTTTATAATTAACATATACAAGTCTCTATCTTTCTCTTATTCAAATAAAAGAAGTCTGAGAGTTGGATTCGAACCAGTTCGAAATTCGAACGAGCGAATAGCAACGAATATATGTAGATAAGGCGATAATAAAACGAATGCGACCGCAATATACGAACTATGCCGGTTTGCATGCGCGCAGTAACAGCGGTCTTAATATACATATTCATTTTTTTTAGAAGAATACCGAATTTAGGAAATAATTAGATTAAAGTGGAACGCTTAAGTTTTTGTTATTACACAGTAAAAAATCAGCCCCGTGAACAATTTTTTGAGTACTGGGCAAAAAATTAAAATTTAGAGCAGAAAAACATTTTTTTCACCCTATTCTTAGAACAAAAATAATTCTTCACCACTGAAATCTATTTTCTCTCTATATTATTAATTAACTCTATATAGATTGAATATTCAGTCTAATAGTATACTACTTTAAAAGTATAACAAAATCCACTCTACTTTTAATTTTTTTAAGAGAAGAAAAACCGTTAAAAAGTGATCTAAATTGGTAAAACGATGTTTTTTAGTGTTGATGTTACTCTAGTTAGTGTAAATAAAACGAATTGGCACCAATATACAATAACAATATACATTAACGACACTAACAAAAAATGGCGACAATCAGTTGTCTGGTGCTACTGTATTTGACTAGTTATAACTGCAGAATTAATGCAATTTCAAAAGTTATTAAAATTAGTGGGAATTTCATAATTTTACAAATCTTTCACTAACTTAAAGTAGCTGTATAATTTAAAACGTAACGAACAACTAAGCAAAATTTAGAGGTCAAAATTATATTGACTAGACCAAAAACAGGTATCTGTACATAAAAATAGTACCTACAATCAGTTTAAATTTGTAAGATTTTGAAATTCCCGCTAATTCTAGTAACTTTTCAAATTGGAAAGTTTTTACAGTTAACTTAGACACCTGTTGAAAGTGCAAATGTGTTCACGTCTTTTTTCTGCGTGTGAATATGAAACTTAGCAGTTTGTTTTAATAATTAATATAAGGTAGTTTAAAACAATTTTACTTTTTAAAGATTTTAATACATGTATTATTTTATAATTTTAGTAATTAGTGCTACTTATGATGAGTAAAACGGGAGCACTTGGAAACTTGACATGTCCAACAATAAACTATTTAATATTGATATCCAAAAGAGTTGTACTTTTTTTAAATAATTCATATTCAGTGTTTTATTTCTAACCAGTAAACAGAGATATTAAGAAATTAGGTGTGTAAAAGCAATAATTATAATTGTATTTAATTCGCAGAACAAAAGAGTAATTACATCATAATTGTAGTAATTTTGAACTTTGGCGGAATTCAACGGAGTGTTGCAAGAGAATCTCCTAATAGAAATCTCATGACAGTTGGCTGGGAACACGAACAATAGTTCACTTCAGCAACCATTAACAACCATACCATGGACCAAGAAATACAATTTTGAAATCAAGATTCCGGGATGTCCTTTAACCAAAATAGAAGTGTCCCAATTGGGCTCGTACACATTTTTTCAATACATTCTTATGTTCTTTATTTATGTTTGCATTGTAATAAATAAATAAATCACTTATTTGAGTATTGACCTCGACCTTAAAAAAGTACACTATTTTCACTCTAAAAATTTTAATCTAAATAGGAAACAAATTTTATAACAATCCACTCTAAATAGATAATATTTTTTCCCATGTAGAGTAAAAGATTCAAAAGTCAAGAGTAAAATCTTACTTCGAGACGATTGGAAATTTGACTGGTTTAGTGTAAAAAAGATATAATTGTTTTAGAGTGTAATAAATTTACACTAACATTGTATTGAATAACTTCAATAACACTCTATGATCTACACAAAGTTACAGATTAGATATTTTACTCGAAATGTACATACATAATCCATTCCTCTTTGACCGCATTTTGCAGTGTCAGGGTTTCACACAAACTCTTATGCGAGTGCAACAGAGGTAATGGAGCTATTGTAGCAAGTACATTACGCTCCCATACTTTATCACTTGTATAAATTTCATACCTTATCCTAAGGAGCTCAACCACGACTGTACTAAATTTTTAAAATTCAGTCGCAACCAAGGTTTGAACCCGTGTACCTCTGAACGAGAGGTAGGATCTCTACCACTAGACCACGGAGGGCCTGCTCTACTCTACTCTACTCTAAATGTATTGGACCTAATCACACACTTTTTAGAGTGGTCTAGTGTTCGAATTTTACACAAAATTTTTTACTGTGTATTAGCGCGTTACATGTTGTAGCATTTCCTTGTCGGTATTTCTATTATCCAAGAAGATTTTGGTAATTTACTCCCTACCAAACATAATGTCTTCAACTGTGTTAGGAGCAAATAAAATTAAGTCAGAAATCTGCATTGTATATGAAAATATATTTGTCCTTTTCTTGACTTTATTAGTTGAAAATATGCTACCATTAAATTATTATATTTCAAAAAAGTAATTCACTCGTTTTCAATGTATTGCATTATAGAAAATACTCCACTCTAGCTTTATAAGCTTATTTGTAGACATTGTAAATGACTGGAGTAGGTTTGGAAAATATACTGGACATTATATTTTTCAAGATATAGGTACCTACTATCCATTTTCTTCTAGAGTCCTCTGGCATATTGTTCCTAAACTACTGAGCCAAATTAAATATTTTAGAAACGAGCAAATAGTAGATTTATTTATACATGCAACAGTAAAATATTATATTTCTAAGTGGTCTACTTTTGTTGTTATCGGACAAAAAGGTACCCATTTTTAGGGACAATTTCATTAAAAGTTAAATAATTTTTTTAAGAAAGCATATGTCATATCTATTAGATTTTTGTAGGGGTTAGAAATAAACCTTGCAGGTCTCATGCTATTAATTTTCAGACAAAAAAACGTTTTATTTAAGATTTCTATGAAAAAAATAGCGAATTATGTTTTCTTGTTTATTAATAGATAGCGTCAAGATTATTTCGCCAAATCAACACTTTTCAGATGTAGGCATTATGTTCTTCAAAAAAATGTTCCTAATTTTAACAATAAAAATGCAAGCTAGCATCCTGGGATGCTGCTTACCTGGTCTTCCTAAGCTTTGTTATAGTATATAGTTATTAGGGAGGTTTTGGCCATCCTAGTATAGTGTTAGTATGTAAGACATTTCTGAAGTCTTTTGTCCTCATACTTGTGTAGTTTGTAGTAATCTTGTTACCTATTATATTGTTAAATTGAACCTTGCGTTTTATTCTATCTCTATCCTTAGCTATACCCTAGTCACGACAACCTCCTACATGACATTATTCCAGCTCAACCACCATAGGCGACCACAGAAATTTGTCCGGGGGGGCGGCAAGCCTAGAATAAACGGCATGCTAGGGGGGGGCAAACCTAGAATAAACGACATGCTAGGGGGGCAAGCCTAGAAAAAACCGCATATTACACAAAATTTTCAATAAAATTCAAATTGTTCAATTTCCAGGGGGGGGGGCAAGTGCAAGGGCTTGCTCCCCTTCCGAGCGCCTATGTCAACCACACGATTTTGTGCTTGGCAGATCTGTGGTGACAATTCTACTACAATCGCTTTCTTAGATATCATCCATCTTACAAAATAGAAAATACTGTGTTACAGTTGGTGATCCTGCGTTTTATGGTTCTCAGTGGAGTCCCTCAAGGATCCGTTATTGGACCATTAATTTTTGAATTATATATTTACTTCTGATATAGTACCATACCACCTAAGTTCCAATATATTATTTTATGCTGATGATACAAAATGTACGCTAATCCCAATATCGAATATCCTGCAACCCCAAGATCTCCCTCGTACATCCACTAAGCGTGTAGTTCTTTACTTAGGAAAAACAAATCTACGTAAAATATAACACCTACTCAACGCCTAACTCAAAACTGTTTCTTCATATAATGATCTTGCCGTAGCTATAAATCAAGTTTGATATGGATTAATGAAAAGTAAACCGTTCTGAAAACATGTTGAAGGTTATGTCTAGTATGTGAAAATATACAGTGTTTCATTCTAAAAAGTAGTTCTTTGTATGCTCTTGATTTACAGCGCATTGTGTAGAATGGTTGTAGTTGAAAACGCCAAATAAAATTCACACTACCGAATGATTTTAAGAAAAAACAATCAAAGGCACGTTTTTGAAATATTTCATACTTTATTAGCCTGTTATATTTTCAGTGTTTGTTTAACGATTTCCATCCCTGAATATCTTGTAAATGAATGCAGATATCAAAATATGTAGACACAGTAACTTACTTGTGGAAAAAACAGCAATCACATGGTTAACTTCATTGTAGATTCCATGATGTTTGTTCCAGTAAACAATGTTACTGTCAGTACCATAATAGGACATAATGAATTTTTTAATTAAATCTTCTTTTAACAGTAGCAACTATACATATCTTTTACTAGTACTTTGTTTTATAATCAATACCTTAAGATCAATGTCTTACATTTTGATATCATTATTCCAAAGTAACGTACGATTTTCATTAATGAAATAATTAAACAAAGTTGGAGGAAAACATTGTTCATCGTCTTGTTTGTGTTTCACATTCTTCTTAAATTTACAGTTGGGGGCACTTAATTGCCTAAACTATTTAATCAATATATATTATATTAATTAATATTATAGCTATAAAGTAAATCAATTTCATTTTAAAGTTCAAACTTAAGTTTGGATTTGCTATGAAAATACTTTTCCACAATTTATTCTTTAGAAACTTCTCTTACTTATTTTATATAATTTTTTCTGGTATATTCTATTATTTATTTGTCATTATAATTTTATTCTAGACAAGGTGATGTTCAAAACTTCAGAGAAATTGGATCACTTGCCAATTTTCTTATGGTTTCATTTAATTTCACTATCATTTTCTGTTACGTTAATATTTTAAATATAATTTAAATTACTAAAAAACTACTAATCATAAATACTAATCAATATCATAATTAATATACTGTTAAATCCACATAAAGGTTTCGTGAATTTTGTTGGGGACAATTTGCAGTTTGTTTTTTAAATATAATCTTTGATTTCCCCTTTCACTTACATTAAACTACTGCATAAATGCCTTAGCAGTGCATTTTTTTGTACTGCATACATCAGTAACTGAACCTAACCTTTTAAACGACATTTCTCTGTAGAGACTGTTCTGCTACCTAAAATTCAAATTACATTGTAGGCCTGAGTATCTACACTGCCTACATCTCTTATGGTGAATTCTTATTAAATTTGGAAGCAAATGAAAATAATAGCATGGATAAAATACAAGTAGCAATATGGTCCATAAAAAAAAAATCACTTCTTGTTGCTTAAGGTAACTGAAATCCATTCTTTAAACCAGTGCACATTATTCTATCTGAAATCTATCATTGTTGAATTATAAGTCTCAAGTCTCCCAAAGACTAGCATACTTTCACATCTGGTTAGAGCTGATTTTCTACCTTTGTAATGTGATACATGCAAATATTCACTACCTTATTAATTACATCTATTCCGGGTTCTCTCAATTTCAACACAGTATTTTACTTCATAAGTTTGCATTTTCTTTCCATGTCCCATAATTAATTGCACACTTTTTACGAGTGTTTCTAAAAGAATTGTTAACTAGAAATTTACTCGAACTTTGGTTAAATGTAATGGCTGCATATCTTAACTTTTTCAAATTTTTAAAGCAATAACACTTAGAATAAATCAACATTCAGGTACACTTTGTAAAAATAACATTTGGTTGCTATTTATTTATTTTCACGATTATTAAAAAAAATAAGAGAAATGTATTTCATTGACACAGAGTTTAAATAAGAAACATCTTAAGAAATTCCTTATTCATGCAAGCAAATTGAAAAATTGAAAATCTATGATATATAATAAGTTATAATTATGATATTATAATTGCTAATGTCGTCCTAACACCACAAATCTAATAGTTTACAGAAATCTGCAGAATTACAGCAGTGCTTGAAGTACAATGAACCCCCGACTTAATGAAAACCTCAACTAAACAAAAATCAACTTACAAGACAACTTATATGATCTGGTTCAACTTCCAAGAGAACCTACAACAGTCCTACAACTTAAAGAACTGACGACACCAAAATGTCTGGAATTTTCCACTGCCTTTTGCTTACCTTTGCCTTTGTCTCAACTGTGTTTGTGTTTTTGTTTCATGGTTACTGAATGAATCTTTGCAATTTTAAGAAAATACAATACATTTCGATATCATAGTTATATGTGCAAAATTAAAATACTACAGATTGAAAACAGCAGTTAATTTGATTAATCCTTATTTATCAAATGGAACTTTAACAATAAAGAATGGTAATCAATTGTGTAATTCTTTTCCGATTACGTCTGGTATGCATCAAGGTTCTGTGTTAGGCCCTCTATTATTTATTCAGTAGTGTGCGGTGAGAATTTAGGCTAGGGAAGCAACTGCGATTTTAATTGTAATATACCTAGGTACAGGCGCGGATGTACGGGGGTGGGGATTACCTCCCCACAAGTTTTTGATATATACTTCAGTATTATAGGTAAATCAATTTTGAATGTAAAAGTAGTTAATGTTTATTAAATATTGTGCAATATATAACATTTACAAATAAATATACATAAGATAAAAACAAATAATGTTTGTGTAATTATTATTAACTTATTTAAAACAATTATTTTCAAAATTCCCCCCCACCAAAATAATTCTCTGGATCCACCCCAGCTAGGTACAATAAAAAACAGTGTTATAATTATTAAGTTTAAAAGTTTTTCAAAGAAGAACTTTTATACTTTATACTTATGGAATTTGTTGACTATTATTCTTTATTTAAAAAAGTACTACTATTTATTTATAATGCAACTCGATTATCTTTTTTAGCAAAATACTGAAAGTTCTGGTTTTGGTCTGCATTTCTCAACAATTTGTAATTTCCCTCCAAAACTGTATGCAGAAAAATCTAATAATTTACAAAGTGAACAACAAAATGGTCGCGATTCGGATGTATCGGAAGTACTCGAATCTTCCGCCGAAGCAACTGAATTTGCAGTCATGACGATAATGCAATTTTAAATTTGCATACAAAGAAAACAAGTAGAATTATTTGCTTTAAAAAAAAAACCAACTTATATAAATAGAAATAATAAAATGTTTCAAAATACAGTCTCATTCGCAGATTTACATTACTTAAGTAACATTTAACAACCACTAAATCGAACAAATAGCTAAATTATAATAAATAAATATTAGGGCATGTAGCACTAAAAATAATGTGACCTTACTACGATGTACAACATACGAAGGCGAGACTGACCGGCTGGAAAGAAGTGCAATAAGCAACGAAATCGGTGCTTATATGCAGTCTATGTAACACATTAGAGGCGGTATTACCTTTCTGTGCAAGTTTAATGAGCCTAGTTTAAAATAGTACTCTAATTATACTTTTTGCTGTACGGAATTGATATTGAGCTTTAAGTTGATTAAATATTACAAATTTAAATAAACGATAACCATAATTTTATAAAAATATTTTTGTTAGAATTGGTTTTTATTTTTAATAAATTCTTAAGAGAAGCATTGCTTCCATGGACCGCACGCCACTGTATTTATTATATATTTTTCTAAAATTTTAAAATCTTTAGAATTCTGTAAAATACAAGTGTATTTTATATATTATATTACTCACATTAAAATTATAATTTGGTCTCGTAGGTCTTCCTAGTTAAATCGAGTAGCCTTTTGCTAGATTTTGCCAAGAACCCCACACACGCTTTGCTGTTTTCTTCCTTGTCTATTTTAATTCATTTAGTATTATTATTTTAACAGAATGGTATTTAACTTGAAAATAAAAGTGAGTAAAGACAATTTATTATTATTATTATTATTAATACATATATTTTTTTATTTATCATTAATTTTCATTAAATATTCAATATAGTATGCTATGTGTATTTATTAATAGAGAATGGATAATTCTGGGATTTGGAATAAATTAGGACATTTATATGTTATAAACGTCTGGATTTATGAGGTTAGCAACTAGCAAGAACAATACAAGAACAGATTTTCTGTCAATCTATTCTGCACTGGTTTTAACAAATGGAAGGACTGCTGGAGAAGAAATTAATGGAAATTTATAAAAAGAAAGCTATCAAAATGTCAATAACATAATGAAAATGACAAAAAGCAGCCAGACCTGAATTCAAAGGCTTAGGTGCTTGCTCTTTTGTTTATACAAGATAATTCTTTGCCAGCAATTACTAAAATAATATTGAAATATGTATTTAAAGATAATCATTTAATTACAGTTAAAATTCGTGCTAAGATTGTTTAAAATAATAAAGTTGTTAATGTTATTTTAAGTTCCCTACTATTCTCAAGCTCTCATATAATAAATCACACTATTATCAAATTAGAAATACTTCAGTGCTATTGGAATCAGTTGGTTCAGAAGTTGTTTTAATTTATTCTAACAAAACCATGCAAATTTATTCAAAATAGTTAAGGTAGTACATACATGAACTTCCGGCTATCCTTTTTAGCATAGTATTTAACCTATCTTGCTACCTCTCTTAAATTTTCAAATTTCTTTTATAAAATATTTCATAAATTCATGATTTAGTAACTAAAAATCATTTTCTAAAGGTTATATGATAAATAGTAAAGATTAGAAGTGTTTTAACTTGTTCTAAAACCAATAAAATAATAGAATTTGTAGACAATTTATTATAAACTTGAAATCATTATATAGGTGTTATATCATTATGAAATAAGTAATCTGTGCCTATACGACTATACTAGATTGTGGGTTTAACTATACAATTGGCAAGCAAATGCCCGGGCCTTGTTATAACTTATCTTTAGCAGGATTGATTATAAAATTTTGAGATAAAATCTTATTAAAATTTATTTTGTATTTCTCGAAATTACACATTTTTAATTTCTGTTAGTGATATCTTTGTCAATAATATTCTCAAATACATAGTATTATATTCAATCGATTACATGGTGCAAAATAACTATTTGTTATTAATGTTAATAAACTGCATCAGTTCATTTCTGAGACTCCATGAGTGTGCATAAAAGCAAGCTTTTTATTAAAGAAAGCTAAATTGTATGCAAATTCAATATTTATAAGGCATTACTAATAGCTATAAGTGTATGGCATATACAGTTATACAGGTTCCTTATAATATCAATAAATTTTAGATATTATATACACACGGAAGATGAAAATTAGGTAACCCAATAGTAAAGTAGAATATTTACTCATAGATTATTGATACAACCCAAAAGTTAATTTACTGCATACACATACAAAAAAATGTTATGAAATAACATGGAAATTAATATTAAAAATTCGTAAATATATGTGCCTATGTATACAGGGTGTTCAAATTGAAGTCGGCACTATTGCCAACTTTGTTACTACTAAAGATATGATGTTGATTCAATTGCCATAGTAGTAGCGTTTTTTCTTCCAATTACAATGGTAAGATTTTAAAAACAATTGAACTTCAGGTTTTCGAGATATTAAAAAGAACAACATTTTTTAAATGGAATACCCTGTATATTTTTGTACATTTTAAATGATAATTTAATTTTAAACAAAATTTATTTATACTTAAATACCCTAAACTTAACAAATAAACGAACTACAAGCATTTAAATGTACCAGTTCAAGTTGAAATATATATCATGTAGCCAATGAATGGACGATTATTGGAAAGTAAAAGAATACTAGATTATTCTACAAGTAAAGAAAAGTAGTCGTTTTATAAATTTTGTTTAAAATTAAATTATCGTTTAAAATGTGCAAAAATATACAGGGTATTCCATTTAGAAAAATGTTTTTTTTTTAATATCTCGAAAACGCGAAGTTCAATTGTTTTTAAAATTATACCATAGTAATGGGAATAAAAAACGCTACTATTTTGGTAATTTAAACAACATCGTATCTTTAGTAGTAACAAAGTTGGCACTAGTGCCGACTTCAATTTGAACACCCTGTATATATATAATGAGGGTGATGTTTTAAAATTTATTTTGGTTGTCATCAAACGGGATGGAATTCAGATGACTAGGAGACTCGGAATCTGTTCTTCCACTCCACCCGAGATATTATTAATCTATAAGCTTTTTATGCTTTAAAACTTTTATAAACAGCTATTTGTATCTAAAGCGCACTATTTAATTAAGTAATGAAAGTAGCTATAAAGGATCAGAAATAAAAAATAAAGATGCATGTAAAAGAAAATTATTAATAAACCATTTTGCAATGTATATTTAATTATGAATTTTGCTCATTTAATAATATTTGTTGATAATTCTTTTTAAATCGATTTAATGTGATTTGTTTTAAGTAAGCGGATAAATTATTGTATATTTTAGCAATAATGTATAAAAAAGATTTTTCAAAAATAGCAGTAGTATGAAAGGGAGTGTTGATGAAGTCTTTCTTATGTAGATCACGATTATGCACGTCATTAGGCAATTTAATTTTCTCAGTAATAATTTTTTGATACAGACATGCTGCATGTAATAATTTGCGATTTTTCATTTTTGTGTAACTAGAAGTATATTTGATGTTCATTTGCAACATTTGTATTTAGTTTTCAAATATAGATACATACATAATTAATTCACCGCTTTTATCTCATCTGAAGTGCTGGGGCTCCACATAAACTCATATGACAGTGCAATAGCGGTAATAGAGTTATTGTGACAAGTCTGTACTCTATCATTTCGTACTTTATCCTAATAAGCTCAAATACGATTTTAATAGATTTTTAAAGTTCAGTTGTAACAGGCTTGAACCCATGTCCCTCTGACTGAGAAGCAAGATCTCTACAGCTTGACCACGAATGGTGTGTTTTCAAATATAAAAATTAAAAAAAATGAAAATTAGTTTATTATTAATCATCAACTACATTAATTATTATTATGAAAACAACATTCACTGCCTGCGACATGGAACATAAAAGCCTCTTGTGGTTGTATACAACAAAGAATTTGTACTTTAAACAGAAGATACCTATAGCTATTTTCGTATTTAAAAATTATTTGGCAAAGTAGATGAAGCTAAAGCATATAGGTAAGCAAGGCTTTTAATATCCAAGTTGCACAATTGCAAAATATCACGTGGATCAAAGTAACCTCGTAACGCATCAGCAGCAAAACCAAAGATATAGGAATCACATTTAACGTATTAATAATTATTGCAATTAACACACATAATTTGATCGCAAAACAATCCTCGATGGTCTCGAGTTTTAAATGTAATTGTACAAGATAAAAGTACATTTAAGAGCCTTCGAACAAAATATAAAAAATAAAAACTTTGACTAGTTAAGAAAAACTTAAAGCACCATCTTATAACATTTTAAATCTTTCGGTCCAAAACAGTTAAAAGGGTTATTACAAGAATATGAAACTAAAACAGTAGACCACATGTCAATGTAATGTTTGGCACAATAAAAATCCCTACTGACTAAACTTTAACTCATTATATTTTGAAAGGTAAGCATTTTATCAAAAAAGTGCATGATATAAAAGATGATTTAATAAATTTAAAAGTTTTTTCTTATTCAAGTTTCTTGAGAGTAGACTCCTCCCAAGAGTGCACATCTCCATTGGGCAAGAGCTTCACATTCAAAGATGGGTTTCTCATTATATATGCCCATTTGTATGCATGTTTTCTTAGGGCACACTGACCGGGTATTATACCTGCTCTAACGAACTCTCATTCATTTGAAGGATGTTGTGTAACTTTATTGAAGGCTAAGTACGTCCTGGATGCGGTATTTAACAAACGCTCCCAACTTATCCACCCACCCTCCAATTTTTCCCATTACATATTTCTGCAGGGTGTATTATTGGTTTTGTTACATAGGCGAATAGCACATTGGCTCCCCTAATTATTTTAGAAGAAAAGTCACTGTGGTTATTAACCTTTCAGGACACTCCGCAAAGATATATTTTCTCTGTTATTTTAGGAAGGAGGTTTAGGAGAGGCTGCTTTTTCACAGTAGCTGTTTGTTTTAAGCCACTGTAGCTTAGTACCAAGTTGTGTGAAGAAGGCTTAATTTGTGTCGGTTTTATTGCAAATTGCGGGCTCTAAGTCCACAGCATCTATTGACATTACAAGTGTTGCAAGTTCATGTGTAGCGAATACTTTCTACACATTTGTCCTGAATGTTATTCAGAACACATTGATAATGCTTAGTATACATTCGTGTAAAACAGATATTCGTTTTTTAAAATCTGCCACATTTTTTTTAATTTTTGCATTAAGTTTATTAAAACCTAGCGTATTTTTGAATTCTATTGTGATTAAGTATTTAGAAACCTAAAAATGGTTTTTCAATTTATTTGTATAATGTAACAAATAAACAATATTCGTTTAATGTATGCATAACTATTAAAAAAAATTATCGCGGACCATCAGTCCGCAGCATGTATTCATGCTCTAAAAATGTGCTTGTGTTCCGGAAGGTTAAGAATATCAAAACTACTTAAAATTTAAATTTTCTGTACTGTACTTATTATTAGTATTCACTAATAATAAACATAACTAAAGTAGGCTAGTTTAGGTTAAAGTTAAAAATAAAATATTCAAGTAATCCTGGCGTCTTCTCTTTTATGGCGTGATTGTTAATGATCAACCAATTTAATTAAATGTTTAGGCCAGTAATTCTGACTAGACAATGTATACTTCAAAATTACAACAAAATGAAAACTGTTTAAATTAAAACCCATTATCTCATTAGTAAAATAAATTAGAACATTATAGCAGGAGTAAACTTTGCAAATATGTTTAACAAGTAAAATATTCTGGTAGTGATATCTCAGCATCTCACACTCCAATGAAGAAGTGAGATACTTGACCATTAAACTTTCTTATTTTGTTTATTTAATTTCAAATAAATTTATTTAGACCCAAAAAAATATATTTTTTTAACAAAATTGATATTACTTCTGTCCCTTAATAATAGCAGAAAGTTATATGATTAGCTTGTTCCACGTTAAAAATGATAAAAAATACTTTTAAAAAATGTAAGGAACTCAGGTGGTAATTGCTAAAAAATAGGAGTTCTGTATTATTGCTAAATTCTTTTGTAATTTTATCCTTATCACAATTAGTAATTTATTCAGTAATTATTAGTAAACAGTAATGGTATATTTATTGTGTATCGGTGTCGATTTATCATTTTTCCTCCTCACACTATAAATGGCAAAATTTCATTTTGGATAAACTGAAAATTAAAGGTACGATGTTTTGTTTCTAAAGCTCTTTCAAGTTTTTGTAAACATTATAGTAAGTATAGTTTGTTTAATTCTTCACCTTAAATACCATTTGTTACTGTTATTATGGGACAGAGGATGTATTTTATTTTTAACAATTATTATTAATTTATATGAATGAACTGCTGGTTAGGTGCTAATGTCATACAAAATTAACTAAACATTATTTAATTTTATTCTATTAAACAAATACTTATAAATTAGTCTTACCTGATTTTTGTGTACACTATGCGAAAGAACACATTTGGTCATATAATAAGCTACCATGGCATTTCCACCTAAGGCGGCTACATGCGCTCTAACTATGGCAAGAACTTCTGTTATAAAACTGTGGATAAAACCACTCAGTCCACCTTCCTATAGAAAAATATTGTTATTAAAATATCTACAATAATTTCCTAATTATATACCTCTCTTATGGAAGTAGTTTCTCTTATAAAGAAAAAATTTAAATTTCCTAAATAACGTTCTACTTTTCCACCAGGAACATAGGATAATGGGGTAATATCAACTCCATGTTTTTCACGGTACGCCATCTATAGCAAAACTGAATTAATAAAAATATAATTATTTAAAAATATGGTAACCATGAAGTATTTTGTTGTTTAATTGGACACAGATCAATATTCAATAAATTACACTGGCTGCGGTTGAAATTCTTTTTAATGAGGGATTTAACTTTTTCTAAATGGAATTTTGGTGTTGATTTAAAATCTGTAACTTGTTTGGCTAAATTAGGTCAAGTTTTTATTCTATATTAATTTTAAAATTATAAATGTACAAAGTATCAATTTCGTACATAGATACAGTTACTGTGGAAGAAAGAGCTTTTTCAAAGACTTTCGTTTGTGTTCTGCAGCAGAAACGTCTCTCTTGAGGCACCAGCAGTAGCCTGAAAGCATATTCACATCCCAGTAGCCCTGGTACCTTTCTACCATCACATGTACATATACGACGGTGCGTTTTTATATTCGCAGAATGGGGGGTGAGGAAAGTAAATAAAAACAGAATTATTTTTCTTTTTCAATATCTTCTCCCTTAAGTCTAATACATTTCTCAGATCTAGTAATTAATTTATTTATACCAGTGAAAAAAATAATTCATTTTCAATCAATTGTCGTCAAAATACGCTAAAACTGCAGCTTTTACTTCAGCATCAGATGAAAATTTTTTCCTCAAAGTTCTTTCTTCATATTGGGGAACAAATAGTAATGGCTGGGGGTCAGGTCTGGACTGTAAGGTGGATGATTTAATTCCTGGAAGCCTGCCTTGTGCAGGGCAGCTTGTGCAACTCGACTTCGATGAACGGGCGCGTTGTCGTGTAAAAGCAGCGCACCTTACCAGAGTTCCAATTTTTACCGAGATTAGCCCTTTTTTCAGCTTCCCTTTATCCCGAAATTGTCCCTTTATCCCTAAAAACTTCAAGCGGGAATCAAATTGTACTGTTTTTTCTCATTGCATTTATTTTTATCTAGTAAAACAGAAAATCTTGATTTTGAGGTCACCGTATTTAAACATGTATTCAAAATGTTAGGCAAAATGGAATTATTGCTTTGATGGAATTTGTTGGGCGCTAAAATATTAGTTTGACTGATTGGAAAACAAACTTTTTGATTTAATCATATAAATAACATAATAAATATGAAATTGCCTGAATAGAAGAAAAATTCTACAAGAGTTAATAAAAGATGGTATGAAATATTTAGTTTCTTGAAAAGTGAAAATATCTCCGCTATTATTTAATACGCATTAGGAGTTCCAGGAATAAATGCAGCTGTGTAACGAACTTTTTCCATCACAATGTGTTATAAGGTCGGTTGTTCAGTTGGCCATATATCCTATGGTATTACTAAATTCTGGTTATAAATAAATTTGGTGTAAATAAGTTTTGTGTTGTTCAGTACAAAAATATTCTAAGATTGCTTAAACCTCGAATAAGTTGAATGTTGTTGCAGTTTTACAGTTATTCTTGCTATGGTTTATGCTTTTTACACATGTTTTTCTTGTACGTAATAAGTTTTAATCTCGAGTTGTTAAGTTGTTAAGTGTCAGTTGTTCAGTGCGTGGTTTAACTTCCGGTTATTAGTAACTATTTTGTCTAAATTCCACCTTCATTTTTCTTCATTATTTATGTGATATATGCAATCTTTCCATAGTTCTGCACTAACGGTAAAACTATCCTTGATTAGGAAGCTTTATCATGTCAACAAGTGAATATGTTGTATGTATTATTAGCAGCTATGTAGTACTACATGATGTTTCACTTGTGCCCCTATCAACAACAAGATTGTCGTTAAGCCGTAGTTAAAATTGGGTACTAAAATATTATTACGTTTATTTAAACTACAATTAAGATTGTTACATAAATCATGATACCTGCACAGTAATAAGATAGAGCCGGTACATTCTAAAAGAATTATTATTTTAATAAAAGAAATGAAATTTATAAAGGACTTGAGAAAAACTCAAACTAAACCATAACCTCAAAAATTGTCAGTATAAAATTAAGTATTAATATCTTAGACATAGTTGCTGGATTTTTTTTAGGTATGTAGATTGATGTAGAAGATATATTATTAAACATTGTAGATTAATTAATGAGCATTTTGTCACGTTAATTATGAATGTACATTAATTATAGTTTCTTTTTAAACACACAATAAGTTAGGCAAGAATTACACTGCTCATTCACGTCGATTGTTCGAGACCAACCAAAAACACATATAATTTTGAACACATATAACTGTATGCGCAACATCACACTGCTAGACAATTGGTTGTCCACAGTAAACCATGCGCGATCGTCCAGTTTGAAATTCAAATGGATTGGAATTTTGGCCGGTTGTGGTCAACAATTGCATGCGCGTTATCACTTTGCATTTCCTAACACGTGGGTGTGTATCATAACGTAACATAACCTAATTATGTTCAACGATTGTTGAATAGGCATGGATGTTAAAAATATTGCGATTGTGTTTTTCTGCAGTTAGTACAGTCCACGATGAAATTTGGTTTTACAAGCTGCACTAAAGCATTGATGAGTAGGGGATACAATACAAAAAATTATCCTTGTTCTCATTTTAAAAACCTTTTGCAAACCCATGTATCTCTTTCTCGTCTTCTTAATCTCTTCCAAATCATATAAGTAACAATTACATTTTCGGAATCGAAACATTTTATTAGAAAATTAATAAAAGTGAGGTTATGAAGAAAAAACCGTTCTATGTTAGTCAACCGGTTTTTTTAAGCCGGTTGTGAATGGTCAATGCTGGTTGATCGAGCCGTGTGATTCCTACCTTATACTATTTTCGTAGTTGAGCAAACGTAAGTCATAGTGTTTAATGCACATAATTTATGCATAAATTTACCTTTTTAATTTATGTGAATGTGCCTTATATTTTAGCCAATCAACGCGAAGGTCAAGCTTGCCCAACACCTTCCCTTGCTTTATTCTTAGTTGAATTCTACTACAGATATTCAAGTAACAGATGCGTAAAGTTACCACAGATTGAGATGTTGATTATACGTCAAAAGAAGAGGCCTTTTTAATATCACTAATAAAAGAAGTATTAAAAAATAATTGAAAATGCACCTTCATAATAATTAAAACAATCTTTCAATTGTGTAATTGTAAATTACACAATTTGGTAATCATAGAAATTTAATATCATTATTATTCATTTTCATGGAGATTAGGCATTTTTTACTTTTGATTCCCAAATTTGGAGCATTTGTGGTGCTCGCTCCAAAAATGATTTACACATTTGGAATTAGCATTTTTGAAGCCAACACCCCTACACCTCCAAAATTAATCGCTACCAACCCTAACCTTCATAAAAACGCCAATACGTAACCAAAATGATATGCAAAGGCAAATTCGAGTTTTTCACCTTAACCTAACTTAAGCTAATCTAACCTAACCTAACCTACACTAAACCTAACCTAACCTAAACCTAGACTTCCCAAATCTAGCCTAACTAAATTGTGCAATTGTAAATTACACAATTTAGCAATCATATAAACTTAATATAATTATTATTATTACTTCTAATTCCCAAGTTTGGGGCGCTTGTTCCAAAAATGATTTACATATTCGGAATTAGCATTTTTAGGAATCGCCCCTAAGTCTCCACAATTGGTTGCTACTAACCTAAACTCTACAAAAGCGCCACTGTCTAACCAAAATGGTATGAATCAGCATAAAATGATAACAGTTTGGTAAAAAAAATATTTGGTGGGGGAATTCTTTAATTATAACTAAAATTTAATTTAGAAGCCATTTGGGTATTAAAAATGACAAAAGAGAGATTAGTAATCGATAAATAACAATTCCACTGACAAATGTGCAAGCGCCATCAATTGACAACAAGAATGTTATTGCCTACTTGGTTTCATGTTTACTTCGAATTCCAAACAGTATTACAGATTTTGGTTAATTATGTTTTTTGATTGTTGTTGTTCAAGTTCGTTTCAAAAAATCTTGTGCAAAATTTGATGCGCGAAGTCATCTTCGACGCATATGCAACTTCTCATTTTCGTAAATAACTGGAATGATACTCGATGATCCTATTGCAATAGGTAATAATGTGTTTATAATAAATAATTTATTTAGAAGTTGTTTTAGGCCAAGAGCATTTTTGAACCCGGCCCCTCAAAAGCTTACGGCGGCCCTGGCACTATCACTCAACAAATGCTCCAAATCTAAAATTAAATTTTTACTTTCATTGACTCCTTAAATTGCATTTTTGCTCTAATTCAGGAGAGTGCAGTAAATGCCGACTTATTTTCACCCCAAAATTGGAGGTATCTCACCCTTTCCTACTTATTTTCATAATGAACACAAAATAATAAACTTATATGTTTACCATACACTAAACTATACCTCATGGATACCACTTAAAATAATACAGACAGTGCTATTAAATTAAAATGCAATATGCTGGTGTAGTTTGCATGTTGCAAATTAAAATAATCATATCAAACCATTGTATTTACTGTATGTTTATGCAACCAATAATACGTAAGCGCTCAAAATGCGCTAGCCGTTTAACTTTCCATTTCAATTAAGGATAATTTTATTCTAATTGAGTTTTTTAAAAATACAAACGTAAATAAAAATTCCATTAAAAAATATTAAAATAAAATATGCAAAAGCATATTTTTTATAACAAACCACATTTGTTTGTGGTAAAATGCATACGTACTTGTCACAATCAATCACATCAATATGGAGAATATTGCATGTTAATTTATTAGCACTGTGTAAGACAAAGTTAATTTACATGTTTTGCTAGTTGGCTCTTGAGTCTTTGCGGTGATTTTGATCGAAATTTTGTAGATTGAACATTTAAAAGATTGGAATCAATATTGCAGTCTGCATGATCATCTTCTAGATTAAATATCATATCTTCATCTAAAAAGAAAAACATATTATTACCTCTTTAAACAAGATAAACTTTATGTAAATATGAAGTAAACTGCATATGGTTTAGGTAAACAGTATGTTAAGGAAATTGATTTTGCTTGACATTCCCAACAAAATATACTCATATTTAAAAATAAAAATTTCTCATAGGAGTCATCTAGATTCAAAACCCGCTATAGCACATTTTTGGCAGTTTTAAACTAAATACAGTTCTAAATACAGAAAATGCTGATCATTTTAGTGAAATTATCATTACGAGGGTGAGTTTTTATATTTGCGGAATAGGGGGTAAGGGAAGTAAATAAAAACAGAGAATTATTTTTCTTTTTCAGTATATTCTCCCTTAACTCTAATATATTTCTCAGATTTAGTAATTAATTTATTTATACCAGTGAAAAAAAAATTCATTTTTGTCGTCAAAATATGCTGAAACTGCAGCTTTTACATCATCATTCTTCAGTTCTTTCTTCATATTCGGGAACTTCATAGTAATTGCTGGGAGCCAGGTCTGGACTGTAGGGTGGATGATGTAATTCCTGGAAGCCAGCCTTGTCAGGATGGCCAGAGTGGTACCTCTAAATTCAAGGTTTTTTCCCAGTTTTCCAGGTCGTAAAATATCATTTTTCCCGATTTTTTCCTTCAATAATTTACGCATACCTATATGGATGCTCAAATTATTACTTTAGAATTAATAATAACGAAACATAAAACTTCACCTTTTTATTGCCGGAGAAGCCTAAATAACCAAATAATGATCAAAAATGGCTCAGTTTAACTGAACTAGAGCTGTAAAATAGTACATTAAAGTATTAGTTTCATAAGTCACGTTTTTAGCACACGCGTCCAAGGACAAATGCGCTAAAATGTCTTATGAAACGAATACTTTATACTATTTTTTCTATTTGCGTTATTCTTTACATATTTTAAAAAAATAACTTACATTTTGTTTTAAATAAAATTTGTTAAGGAAAAACTTGTTGTTTTTTGTTGGTAAAATTGGGAAAATTCAAATTTACAGCGTAAATAAGTTTGACATTTGAACAGCTGTTCAATAGTGATATCAACTTTAAAATATAAAATATTACCGTTTCCAGTATTCAAATAAATATTTTTTGGACATGCAAACGCGTAGTATTAGTTTCATAAGACACATTTTACTTTATACTATTTTTTCTACGACAGTGTCGTGGAATGAAGGGAATAGAGAGGCAAGGAATAAAAAAGAGTGGGCCAAGAGGATTCACAGAAAAGCTTAATATAGAATGACTTCAAAGACTTGTAATAGATGTATTATAGTGTAGCAATGTAAAATACATGAATGTAATGTAATACCTTAACACCTTAACGGTAGAATAAGGTTATGATTATAATAAAATAAAAAAACTATTTTTTCTATCTGGTTATTTTGTAACTTATTAGTTAGTTTTTAAATAAGATTTGTTAGGAAAACTTTGTTAAGTATTTTTGAGTTAGCAACACTCAAAATTCTAATTCTGCATTTGTTTTTCAAATTTACAGAATAAATAATAGTGAATTCTACTAGTTGCCCTGGTGAGCACCGAACTAGGTTCGTAAATTCGTTGTAATTCGTAAAACGTTGTCGTAATGGATGGTAAAGAAAAAATGCTTTATTAAATTTTTGTTTATTAGATGTTCTAGAAAGTAGTAGTAGTAGTAGCGATGAAGTGGCACTAATACTAGGAAGAGGTGAAAAAAGACCAAAAATAAACAATTATTTTGATATTATTTAAGAATATTATTAGGTACATATTTGGTATTTTCAATTTAAAACAATTACATTTGATTTTCATTGTCAAAAGTGAGGTAGGATTGTTATTATTGTTACAGTCATGAGATAACGCTCAAAGAAATGTTGTAAAATTGACGGTCAATAATGCGAACGCGTGACTGCACTAGCGCTGATTAAACCGATTCGGATCTTTGGTGCATCCAGTCAAATTCAACATAAGTTTGACATTTTAAGAACAGCTTGTCAACATTGCTATCAACTTTAAAAAATAAAATATTACCGTTTCCAGAATTGTTTTGGCCACGCAAAATGCGTGTCCTAATGGCTTCATTTGGACACGCAAATAGAAATTAGTAGATTTTCATAAGACACGTTTTTAGCGCACGTGTTCAAGTTTAGAAGCAGTAGAGATGCTAAGACGTCTTATGAAACGAATACTTTATATTAGTTTTTCTATTTGCCCTTTAGAAAACTTCCCCTATGCGAGTCGTTTTCTAAACTTGGACGTGCACGCTAAAAACTTGTCTTATAAAACGAATACTTCATACCGTTTTTTCTATTATTAGCGTTAATTTGTAATCGTTTAAAAAAAAATAAAATTTGTTAGGGATACTTTGTTAACAGGTGTGATAGTTTTCAACACTGAAAATTTTAATTCTGCATTTATTAATAATAATAATAATAAATGACTTTATTGCTCTTATGTATGTACATCAGTAATGAGAAACAAAAATTAATTAAATATTTAATCATAAGGTCAATCCCAAGGCGAGGTTCAGTTAGTTACTATTCTTCCACCTAAACCTTGATCTGATAAGAAAAAAAACATGACAATGTTAATGCCTAAACAACAAACTTAAACCTAAATTCGGTGATGATATGGTTACCATACTACTTTTCTATTTATAACAGCTAATTGAGAATAAAACATAATTAAGAATAAAACACAATTAGATGCACAACTACTGCCTTTGCTGATTCCATAAATAATTACGTAAATTTGACTTAAACTTTCTAATAGTATAAATCTTCAAATTATCTGACAATTTATTGTACTCATGATAAATTTGATATGAAAAACTTCTCTGAAATAAAGCAGTTTTATAGAGAGGGGGAGATATACGACCACGGTATCTCGTAGTGATATTATGCACATCTGATCTATAAGTAATTAAGTTGCAAAGGTATGGTGGACTTTGATTAACAACAATACTATGGAAAGACACAGCATTTGTAATTTTCTTCGATTACTCATATTTAACCAGCCAATTTCCAGCATCTTATAACTTACATGTTCAAATTTACGTATTCCATAAATGTAACGTAAGCAAGCGTTTTATACTTTTTGTATTCTTTCAGAAGTTACATTATCAATAGCTGGATGATAAACAGGTGCGCAATAATTGAATAAAGAAAGAACAAGCACTTCGCATAACCTCTTCTTGGTATCCTGTGATAAAAATGTCTATGAGGATAAAGTTTTCTGACCTGGGTGTAAACTCTCCCCACGTAATTAGAAGTTTGGTCTTTAAACCTAAAGCTATTGTCTAACATTAAGCCTAAACTTTTAGCTTTAGTTAAAATTGGAATTTCTACATTGTTTATTTTAATAGAAATCTTACTGGTCAAGTCTTCAGAGCATCTTTTATTACCAAATAAAAGAACGGCAGACTTGTTTGGATTGATTTTCAGGGAAAGTTGTAGCGAAGCAAGATAAATGAAATTTAGAACATCATTGACGGTTTTAACAGCTTGTACCCAATCAGAAGGATTAAAAGAATAATAGAGCTGCGTATCGTCAGCATATACATAAACAGAGCAATCTCAAATTGAATTGATTAGTACTGTGGTATACAAAGAATACAGCAGTGGTCCAAGAACAGAACCCTGCGGAACACCACGTATCACAGATAAAGGTTCAGATACATTATTATGTAGCTTCACCTTCTGCTTTCGATTAGTCAAGTAGTTTTTAATTAACAATGTCGCATTTTTACCAAAATTCATGTGCTGCAAAATGTTTAATAATGTATCGTAATTGACAGTATCAAAAGCCTTACTGTAGTCTAACAATACAAGAATAGTGGCATTACCTCTATCACTAGCAGTCAAGATATCATTAGTTACTCGTAACAATGCTGTAGTAGTACTGTAACCTGCATGGAACCCTGATTGTACGGAGGGCAAAATATTATTCTTATTGCCATATTCATATATTTGCAAAAAAAATGACCTTTTCTAATATCTTAGATAAGGTCGATAAAATACTAATGGGTCTAAGATCTTTTAGCTCTAAAGGATTTTTTATTTTTGGAAGAGGTATAATAATAGCTTCCTTCCAACAATCTGGTACTATATTATTCTCAAAGCATTCATTTATATGTGTAATGTATGGCAGAATCAGAGGACAGCACAGTTTAATCATACTGATATTGATGCAATCACTGCCATAAGCTTTAGATTTTATTGAATTGATGATTTTGCATATTGAGGCAATGGAAACCGTTTTAAAAGAAAATTTGTTACTATCAGGTTCATTATTAACAGTAATAGTTAGAGGAGCATTTAGTAATACATTGTTGTCCATTGCAGGAATGCCATTAACAAAGTAATCATTCATCTCACTAACCTCTGCAATTTCGGTTGGAATTGATGAGAGCTTTTGTTTTCTTAAACCAAGAAAATGTAATTTATTCCACAGCGACTTATTGTCGTTAGTATTAGCTAAATGACTAAAGTACGCCTTCTTCTCATTATTTATAGCAGTAGTAGTGTAATTGCGAAGTTGCTTATAATAATCCCAATGCTTAGGCAATTTTGAATTTCTAAACTTTGCTTTTGCTTTATTTCTCAGAGTTATGAGTAGCTTTATATTATCGGTGATCCATGGAGTTATATTTTTATTGAATTTTCTGGTTTTTAATGGAGCATGTTTGTCAAATAACTGCATGATACTAGTGTTAAGATAATTTATTTTATCATTGACATTATTCATATGAAATGAAATGGGATACGGTTTAAGTCAGAATTGAATAAGTCCATATTAATTTTTGAGAAATTCCGTAATGTTACGTTTAATAAGTTACGTTTTTAGATACTTGTAAATTAAAACTACAATAAGGCATATCATGATCAGAGAAATGACATTCAACCACACCACTATCTGTTATTGATATTGCTTCAGATACCAAGATGGTTTTTAAATTTGCGTAAATAAGTTTGACATTTTAAGAACAGCTGTTCAACAATGATATCAACTTTAAAAAATAAAATGTTACTGTTTCCAGTATTCAACTAAATCCTCTTTTGAATGGGCAAATAGAAAAAAAATAATGTAAAATATTAATTATTTTTAAAAGTACATACTATTAAAATTATTTTATTTTTTAATTTTTTGCTGTTCAATGTAATAATGGATGATGTAATGAAAGAGGTAAAAGAGAAAGTTAAAAAAATGAAGGTAGGATATTGGAAGATGGAACCTGTGGAGATAGCTGTGAGTGCATTTGCAGATGATCTAGTAGTCTATGCGAAAAATAAAGACAACCTGCAAAATAATTTAGATATATGGACAAAGGCTTTTGTAACCCTGTCCGCACGTACCCCTAAGCTGAAAACTTATAATTTCGCTTTCTTACAGAAAGGGAGAGAGGTAATCCAAATAATATAAACACAGTTTATAATTATTAATTAAAGACGAGTTTATTCATTATCGTTAATTAAATTAGTAAATCAACTTATAACATTATTCACAACCAACATAATTATTGAAGTTTTATTACTTTCACGTAGAAAGAAGTAATATGAAGTGAGTTCCTTCTTTCTTGAGGACCTTATCAGAACTGTCTTAAACTAAAACCCTATGTAAAAATGAAAACATTTGGAAAACAGTATAGATGACAAAACAAACTTAATTAAATTAACAGTGTACGTGTGTTTAATAAACCCTAAGATAAAACTTACTTTCTTTTGATTAGTATTAGAAAAATGCAACTCTGCACGCCTTGCAGGAAGTCGCCTTATCACATATGAAAGAATCATCATTTTGAATAAAATATAGAATTTCAAAGTTTTAGCAAAAGGGAAATGTTTTACGTTTTAGAATTTCCATTTCCCGTGGGAAACTAAATTTTGCAATTTCTTCATATTAGGTATGCAAAAACTAAATTTTAAATTTTAATAAGTTGTATCTTTGAGTTTATTTAACCCTAAATAAATATATTATTATAAATGCAATTATGATTTGCAGAACTAAGTAAATATAAACTTTAGCTAAAATAGTTTAAGAATAAATGATACAAACCAATGAACTAATCAGGGTAGCTAATTATAATAAATCAATGTAGCCGTTCGGGTACACTTTAGAAGCTAGAAATTTAAAAATAAACATAGAAAAAACAAAAATTAATGTGATAGGAAAAGATGAGGAGCAAGTAAGGGTAAAAGTAGATGGAATTGAAATAGAACAAGTAGAAATATTTAAATATCTAGGAGTGAAAATTCAGAAAAGTGGAACTATGGAGGCGGAATTAAATGACAGATTAGAAGCAGCGACCAAACTATACTATGCCTTAAATAATACTTTTATAAGGAAAAAAGAAGTGTCAAGAAAAACCAAGATAATAGTGTTTAAAACCATATTTAAATCTCTACTACTATATGGAAGTGAAAGTTGGACATTAAAGAAACGTATGGAAAGTAAGCTACAAGCATTAGAAATGAAGTTCTTAAGAGGAATAACTAAGAGGGATAGAGTAAGAAACGGTAAAATAAGAGAAGATCTGGAAGGGGGTACAATAAAAGAAGATATACAACAACGACAATTAAGATGGTTCGGGCACCTAGTAAGAATGGGGGACGAGAGAACAGTAAAGAAAATATGGCAAGCAAGAACACAACTGAGAAGACCTGTAGGCAGACCAAGGAAAACTTGGGACAGACAAGTAGAGGAGGCTCAAAAAGACAAGGGAATCACATGGAACGAGGGGAAAAGAATGGCACGCAACAGGAAAGAATGGGCAAGACGGGTATATGGAGCAGAATAAAATAGAGAAGAATACCGAGTTATTTTTTGCATTACTATATTATTGTATTAACACTGTTTTACATAATGCTTTATTTTTGATATTTTAACCAATGTATTTTAATTTATTTAGTTTGTTTATTAGGAATACGAATTTTGTAAAATTCACCTTAACACCTAACGGTAAAAAGGTTATGATAATATATATATATTTTTTCCTGAAAAAATTCCCGACTTTGATCACTAATTCAAGGTTCTTTCCCGGTTTTTTCAGATTGTGCAAATTCCCGGTTTTCAAGGTTTCCAGGTTCGCTGGCCACCCTGCTTGTGCAGGGCAGCTTGTGCAACTCAACTTCGATGAACGGGCACGTAGTCATGTAAAAGCAGCACACCTTTGGCAAGTTTTCCTCTTCTCTTTCTTTGATGGAGTCCCTTATATATATAGCATTACAGGCCTTCAAGGCCCAAGGCTTAGTTGGAGATAGTTCTCCACTTCTTTCTGTCTTCTGCCTGTTTTTCCCAATCTCTTATTCCCTTAATCGTTCTAAAAGTGTGGCATAATATTCTCCCGTTATAGACACCCTTTTCTTTGTAGTCGATGAGCAGGTTTCCTTCAGTGTCCCAAAATATGGTCGCCATGAGCTTTTCAGCTGACTGTTGCACTTTAAACTTCTTTGCGGGGGTGTACCTTTTTTATGCCACTGCATTGAATCTTGTTTGGATTCAGGTTCATAGTGGTGAACCCACGTTTCATGACCTGTAACAATCCGACTTAATACTCCACCCTGGTCTTAACTGCAGAGCTTCAAAAACGCCAGTGAACATGCCATTCGATCGTGTTTTTTGAGGCGGTGTTAGCATTCTTGGAACCCATCTTGCACAAACCTTTGTCATACCGAGATGATCGTACAGAACTTTAAAAATGGTTGTATCTGATACTCCAACCATTTCTGCAAGTTGTTTCTTTTTCAAACGGGCATCTTCCAATATTAAATTTTCAACTTGTTTCCACAAGTTCTGACATGGTCACCTTGATGGGACGTCCAGGGCGCAGATCGTCTTCCAGTGATTCTCTGCCTTGTTTAAACAAGTTATGCCACTTATATATCATGGTTTTTCCAGGACAAGAGTCCTGATAAACCGCTGACATCTCTTCTATAATGGTTTGCACTGGTTTTGTCAATTACTTTATAACGGCACGATGTTGAACTTTACTCATATGGAAAATCTTGTGTAAATGACAATAACTCAAATACCACTAATTCAATAATAATCCAGTTCGGTATTTATAGTAATAAGACATCAAGCTAGACATTACGATTGGCTTACCAAGCCCCGCACCTCAGCAACCCCCCCATTCCGCAAATATAAAAACACCCCCTCGTAAGTTAAAAAAACAGCTTTATCCTTAATAAAACTGCGTTTAAGGTTTACGTTTTATATCAGTTTTGAATATTAGTTCTCCTGAAGAGTTAAGTGAAATCACTATAGCAGGCTTTGAATCTGGACGACTCATATGAAACCTAACAAAATGAGGAGCTACTCTTCAAAATGCAGTTTTTGAAAAAATTAAAAATCATATAACATAAAACGACACTATTTTCATATTTCTTACTATTTCATTATTAAGCTTAGCATTGTTATGTGAAGAGTACAAAATGTACGTTTCTGAAAAATTGACATGTTTTACTAAAACAACATTTTGAAATGTATCTTCTCAAATATAAATTAACAATTAAAAGCAATAACATACCATTCTTCTTAATAGCCTCTTTAAGAGGTATATGCATATTTTTTCGTTTATATTTTACAGCACTTTGTGACACACCTAATCCTAATGCCATTCCTAAAACAAAATCAATATAAATATTTTTATTAACTATTATTGATAATAAATATTCATACCTAAAACACTTATTTGAATTTCATCAGCTTCCGGCAAATCAACTCGAAATCTTAAATCACATAACGCACATGGAATCATCCTACGTAATTTAAAATATACACTTTGTAATAGCCTATGTACATGCTTTCCTAGATTAAATGGTGGATGGAGTTTGGATCTCCAAATTTGTGTAAACATTTGTAAATTTTTAACTATTTCTAATTCATCTAGACCAGGAACTAATTCTGTATTTACTACATGAAATCCATCTGGTGGACGTGGTTCCATTAAAAAATTCATTATTTCCATATCTTCTGGATCATCAACCTGTAAAATTCAATATCAATATACTATTGTGTATAAATAATTATATATTATTTTGAAATATTTTATATTTGAACATGCTGAACCCTGCTAGCCTTAAGCTTTTCCCTGGAAGCTTTAGTGACTACCAGACATGCTGATTTTGCCCGACAAGCTGACAGGAGCTGGACTAAAGGAGACAAAGAAAAAGCTTATATTTTTGCTGAACACCTCATGAAAGTATTCCAACCACACCCATCGCATCTGACTATGAAAGAAGTTGAAGAAATAAAAACCTACCTTGAAGCACCATACTAAATGTCGCTACCAACCAACCCCATAAGAATATGTGAAATCAAACAACTAATTACAAAGAATCTAAATTTAAATAAAACCTTGGATATGACCTTATCACTAGCAAGATAATAAATTAAAGAATTCCCAGATGTAGCCTTGATGAATATTGTTCACATATAAAATGCTAGTCTAAGAATTGGATACTTTCCACCACAATAGAAGGTAGCCCAAATTATTTTAATTTTTAAGCCAGGCAAACCTGCTGAAGAAGTAATGTCATATTGTCCGAATCAGTCTTTCGTCAATTTTGTCAAAAATCCTCTAAAAATTCTGTTTGAAAATACTCAAGCCACTCCTCAATGAACTCTCAGTTATCCCAAAACACCAATTTGGATTCCAAAAACAGCATGCTACTATTGAACAAGTACATTGCTTAGTTGAAGTCATACTGAAGAACATTTGAAAACAAAGAATATTGTATTTTATGACATTACGGACAGTGGCATAATGGATTGTTATTCAAACTGAAATTGAAACTTCCACACTTATTATCTTAATGACAGACATTTTCTAGTTAAGTACCAGAATGAACTTACATCTTTGAACCAGATACAAGCCGGTGTACCACAAGGCAGTGTCCTTGATCCAGTATTTTACCAGATTTGCATTGCTGATATACCAACATCGAATACTATAACTGCAACCGCATCACACAATCTCCAAATGTCTTTGAATAACCTTCAAAAATGGCACAAAAAGTGAAAAATAAAAACAAATGAAACAAAATCACATGTAACGTATACGATATGCTGGGATACTGATCCCCCTGTCTTTCTAAACAATGTAGAACTACCGCAAAGTGAAAGTGTTAAATATTTGGGCATCCACTTGGATAGGTGACTTTCTTGAACTAAACACATCTTTGCAAAGAGAAAACAACTAGGTCTACAGTTCTCCAAACTATAATAGCTTATCGGGCGAAGATACAGTGTTCAACTATGGGGAACTGCGAGCATCTCTGACATAGAAATACTGCAGCGTTTCCAATCTAAAGTCCTATGAACAAATGCACCCTGGTTAGTAACAAACACTGAGCCAAGTACTGACAGTGCACAAGAAAGCAAAAATCTGGAGTTCTAAATAACTGACACACCTTGAAGTGCACCCAAACCCGTTGGCAGTGAACCTCCTAGATTACAGTGCACAAACATACCGTTTAAAGTGTGTATCATCTATAAGTTTAGCAACTTAGCTTAGCTAGTGTAGTTTCTGCTAAGTTAATTTTTACTTATATAATATTTGTTAGAATCTTAACGTAGGTTTTTGCACAACTTTCATTTATTGCCCAAGGGCAGATTATGAAATGGAGTTTATAAAAAAAATCAAAATAATTAAAACAAATGAAACAAAATCACCACATGTAACGTATACGATATGCTGGGATACTGATCCCCCCCTGTCTTTCTAAACAATGTAGAACTACCGCAAAGTGAAAGTGCTAAATATTTGGGCATCCACTTGGATAGGTGACTTTCTTGGACTAAACACATCTTTGCAAAGAGAAAACAACTAGGTCTACAGTTCTCCAAACTATAATAGCTTATCGGGCAAAGATACAGTGTTCAACTATGGGGAACTGCAGCATCTCTGACATAGAAATACTGCAGCGTTTCCAATCTAAAGTCCTATGAACAAATGCACCCTGGTTAGTAACAAACACTGAGCCAAGTACTGACAGTGCACAAGAAAGCAAAAATCTGGAGTTCTAAATACCTGACACAACTTGAAGTGCCCCCAAACCCCTTGGCAGTGAACCTCCTAGATTACAGTGCACAAACATACAGTTTAAAGTGTGTATCGCCTATACTGCCGTGCTTAGCAAGAAAGCAGTATCTGCCAGAACTGCTGTGTAGAAATATACTGCGTGGTATACTAATGCTAATAAAAAACATCGTACATTTCTTAAATTGCTACTGTGGAGATACTGCTTTCTAGCTAAGAACGGCAGTATAAGTTTAGCAACTTAGCTTAGCTAGTGTAGTTTCTGCTAAGTTAATTTTTACTTATGTAATATTTGTTAGAATCTTAACGTAGGTTTTTGCACAACTTTCATTTATTGCCCAAGGGCAGATTATGAAATGGAGTTTATAAAAAAAATAAAAATAATTAAAACAAATTAAACTTTCCACTAAAATTAGAAGTGAAAATTTGGACTATTAATATTAATTTAGTCATTTTCATACCTCTAGAACACAACAGTCTCTAGTTTCTCCTGATAAATCTAACACTGATTGATCATCTTCAGGATTTTCATTTTCAGGAGATATTCGACCAGTAACAGTTTCCTCCTAAAATAAATGTTAGACATGAAAGATACAAGTGCATATATAATAAAATTTCATGCTTACGCAAGGTTTTAATTGATATATTTCCTTATTCCTTCTCACAGTATCTGATAACAATTTTTGCATTTCTGCTAATTTCTTCTCATCTGTAGAACGATCACAGACTAACTTTGGTAAGGTGGAAGGAGGTAGTGGTAGTAAAAAAACACCTGTTCCGGTTGCAATACCAACTAACATTTTTATACCAATTGAGATTTTAACTTTTAAGCCAAATAGTGCATTCATTCCCTTTATTTTAATTTTATTTACTAAAATTCTATGTAGTTCATATTCTAGAAATGGCAGACCATCTGAAATGTCTTTTGCACCAGACTCATTACGTACATCCTTCAGTTGTCGACATACATGAGCTTGTATAAAACAACCACGGCCCATGCTTGGTATTCCTTCAGGCATTTCTATAGTAGCCAATAATATATCAGGTACCTTTCCATTTCTGAAATAAATAGTAGATTACAGAGATTAAAAAGCTGAAATGGTACATATAGTAGATGTATCAAAAACAAAAGAAAAGATAATAATTTTATGTGATTTCAACATTAACTGGAAATCTAATCTTATTTATCCCATGAGGTGAAAATGATGCATTAATGATATTGGAATAACAGTGATAAATAAAATGTCCACTCTTGATACCAGCACCATAGGCCACAGTGACGATTCAACATATGATCTTTCCAACATGCCCGCTTGTTCAATGTATTTTACGTTTTGATATGAACACTATACACAGATTGTGTATTCATCCTTGGGTTACAAAAATCAATTGTACCAAAATAGCCAAACAGTATGAATGCAAATTATGTAAATGGTAGTCATATTGTTTATGCAAGTTTATTAAACTAAACCTTGTCTGAAATAACATGTCACAAGACGTAAGCAAACTTGCAGTCAGCTGACCCTTGAAGCTTCATTTAAGATGATGCGCGTTTGCATACCGTATGTGCTTAACTCTCTCTTACGGTTTTCCGGCATGATATGAAATGGAAAATGATACCGATGAAAATTAAATACACCACAATTAAATCAGACTCGTTACTCGCTATTTAAACATAACAAAGCCTAGTTTAAAAGAGGTGTTTGCCCTGAAAAGGGTAATTTTTGAACAGCGTCCGTGGCAAATAATCTTTTTATTCTGCAAACCGAAAAAATTACATCAGCAAACTAAGAGATTTTATATAAACCTCATATAGTTATTAACTATGATCTTCTTTTCGCATCTGGAAATTGCGACTGGTTTCCTTTTTAAAGGAGTGTTTTCTTGATTTTTCGCCATTCTTGAACACTTACACAAACAGAACACTCTTACAAAAGAAATGCAACTGCACAGTATAAACGTTAACGACAACAGATTGCATATACGTGTTTCCGCATGTAGGTAAAGTAGCTTAAGCATTAATTAGACCACGTGCACGCCGACCAATAGGCATCGCTTATGGTTGTTTACGTCTTGTGACAGGTTATTTCAGACGCAGTTTAAAAATACAACTCTCTGGTAACAAACAAACATAACTAATGAGCTTGACTAATAACCTTTCCCCCCAGCTGCAATATATAAGGTATGGAACAAAAGTAAATGGACAAAATTCACTTTATAATAACTCCATTCAAACACGTTTGATCTTGTTGCAATTGTGAGGCATTGTTTTAATGTCTTACCAGTTAGTAAAACACTCAGTTACAATTGGGTAAGGTTTTGTAGTTTTATAAACGGGTTTATGAAATGCTTGAACGGGTAGATATAAAGAAAGTGATAAAGAATTCGTACCAAAGGAAACAAATCTGTCTAATATCCCAGCATTTTTTCACTTTTAGCTAAAGAAATATATAAAGACGGGTGGATTTTAATGGTCCAGAAAATTTTGCAAAGTGTAAAACAAAAATTAAGAACTATTGAAAAAAAAAGATCCCGAAAACTTGTAGCGTTTCCTTTTTATAAACAAGTACTATTCACGATAGTTGCCAGACAAGGTTTACCATGATTGTCCAACACACTCAGTGAAGATGGGGTGGATTTAAAATAAAACAAACTAGGCGCCACACGTTTAAAAAAAAAGGAATTGGTAAACCGCTGGCCTCAATCGGTTAAACGTGAACCCGCAGCTACAGCAACCTTTAAATTACTCAACCTGTAAAGAAAAGATAAGCAAATCTTGAACAGTACTTCTAACTCAAGAAAACAATTGAGCAATTGGAACAGATTCCTTTTAAATTTCATTTATTACCCCAAAATAATACATATGAAAATCCTTAGTGGCTATCACTTGATTGACTTCAAAACAAATCGTATATAAAAATATATGTAAGCTATATATGAAACCAAGAAAAAATTCGTGTGTTATTATCCTGATGCTATATGATGTAAACAAATATTCAATAGTGAAGTAGTATAGATACCCTTGGAGATTAGACGTCTACCTTCAAGTTCACACAAAAAAAATACAAAATAAGATAGTAAGTGTACAATAGTATATTGTGTTACAAGTGCAGAAAAGTGCCAATTTCTCACGAAGATGAAGATTTTGCGGCATTCGACTACGTCTCATGCCGCAATCACACGAGTGAGAAATTGGTGTTTTTGCACGCGTTACACACTATACTTTATCTACGACAACAAAAAAAGTAATAAACCACCAACAGCTAAGAAAGTTTTTTAACCTAGAATTTATACTCGCATTCATATTTTTTACGTGAAATATTTGGCAATAAATTAAGAGATGTAATGTGAGCCGCTTCCACGATGTTTGGAGGTGTACGAGTGTACACCCCAATTTTCCTTCATCGGATTCACTCATGATACATCTAGAATTTTAAAAACGACAAAAGTAAACATTAAATTTGTAAAGACAATAGTAATAATACGTTTACAATTTGTATAATTTCAGTCAATCTACTATTTAGTACTTACAGCTAAATAATTATGTACTCGTTTTCAAAAAATAATTTATATGTACAAAAATCACAATTCGTTTGTCAAGGTTATTAACCTCTGCGCAAAATGTCAAATATTCTAGCATTATGTAGCAAATTATAAATGTTTTCAATGTTTTTATTGTAATTTAGCAATAATAATAAATAAAATTACATTAAAAATTATATAATAATGTAAAACATTAATTAATTTTACGTTTTAATTGAATAACAATCAATGAAACTTTATATAATGAGAAAAAAACATCATTGAAAGGCTTCTTGATAGCTCAATGCTTACGCTGTAGCTACTAACTGAGCGATCCCAGTTCAATTCCCCGGGTCTGACCTTAGTTTTTTTCTAGATGGATTTCCATTCGAAATATAATTTAATGTAAAATATTAATTAAACAAAATAAATTAACCTTTATCTAAAATTTATAACATTTTATATTTCAAATAATTAATAATATTATAAATATTGCAAGTGGTGACATCTATGGCGTTTTAATAGAACTACGGATTATTGAGAACTCCTTCCTCACATACTTTACCATTGAGTTTGGAGATTATTTTCAATTGGTCGTTTTCACGGTTACTAGATTGTGCGGAATATGTAACTTTCTATGGTGGTCATAGATAAAATTAATAGGATTATAATACACCAATAATTACTCAGGTTTTATCTATGTAAACAAGTTACTGGTATTAAAAAAAATATATATTTAAATATTGAATGTAGTCCTTGGTACAAAAATAACATAAATCTCTGACCTTGTCAATCTCGTGCTTCCACTGCAGCTACCATACCATAAAAAAAAGGTTTTAATCAATTATCCATAGTGCCATACAATGCCACCAAAAACAAAACTAAATGGATGAAAACGCCTCATGCACCAGTCTTGGATAGCGTGCATGAATTTATAGCCTCAACGAGTTGGGCGAGTACGGTCCTCTGCGCAAAATTTGCTAGCGCCTATAATTATTGCAACTTATCAGAAAAACTTTGCCATAAACTAAAAGCCTAAAATAAATGATTGGTGGTAATAAAAGTAATCAATTTTGTTGGAGAAGGCTTAGTGCTTGAAAATAAGCGAAATCTTTGGGAACTTAAAAATGCGAATAAGAACCAACAACGTCGAATTTAGCTCCAACTACATTTAAAACTGTGTTGATATGAAAAACCCCATTACTTAGGAATCCACCACAACAGAATTATTCAAATAACAATTTAAATTATTATTAATTTAATTGCACAAAACTGCGAGGTGTAATTACAATTTACTAAACAAAATCAACACAATTCGCAAGTGTTCACCTAAAGAACGATAATCTGTGTTCAAGACTCCATGCTCGAATGCCCTATGCGTTCGTTGTTCCTACACATCTGCCGAAATAATCAAAAGATAACTGGATTTCAATTGAAAATATTTTCTCGCCTTAAAATGCTAAAATAATGTATTAGGAAATTTTAGAATATACAGGACCAGGTTGAGGAATAGTATTTTAAAATACAAGAAATAATCAAAATTAAAATAACCCGTTACAAACTTTATGAACATATTACTAATGGGAACTTGGTAGTCAGATACTATTTGCTGTATCGTAGTAAGTATGCTTATTATTTTTCTTAGTGCTGTACCTATCCAGTGCCGCCCTTTGGATTTTGAGGCCCCGGGCACAAATATCCAGTGGAGCCCCAAGTAAATGAAAAAGTGTTGATTAAAATAAGGTAACTTTTTGCGGGGCCCCAATAGTGGTGTGTTATAATGCTTCTTGTAACACCCAATGCCCAGGCATCAGGAAATTAAAGGTGTTTTAACAGTTCTTGACGTCAAACTTAACAGTAAGGGCGCGTCATAACGCCCAGGCGTTGTAATACTCCGAGAATCTTAGATAACTTTATGCGTTATAACCCACCACTAGGCCCCACTAGCTCCCTGGGCCTCGGGTATACGCCCGATTGACCGACCTTAGGGATGCTTCTGTACCTATCACATATTTAGTTACAATGGTTGCTACCTGAATCGTTATATATTGATGTAGTTTTTTGTAATGTTCAGTTTTCTGATGATTGTGTAAAAACTGAAATCGCGATAAAGATAATAAAATTTATTTATCTACGATCACTATAAAAAATTACACATTTCACACACTCTAGTAACCATGAAAATAATCCATTGCTCACACTCTCTAAACTGTACAAAAATGACTATGGGAAATAATTTCCAATTTTCAGTAATTCTATTAAAATGTCTTTTGGAGTTTTATTAGGTTTTTGTGGTCATAGATAAAGTATAGTGTGTAACACATACAAAAACTTTCTACACTTGTAACACAATATACTATTGTGAAACTTAGTCAAGTGTTTATTATTTACATTATCTCAAAACTTGCAATATATTAATGCTTTTTACAATTTTGTGTAAACAAATACAAAAACTATTGTTCAATGAGTGTGAGTTGTTAATTTCTAGACTTCTACAAGATTTTAACAAGAAAATTACAAAAGATGAGGATTAGAAACAATTTTTATTGTACGTAAGTCATAAGCCTTATATCTTTATATTTCTAATCTCTTGAAAAGATTAATTTTAGATTAATATCAAAGAGTAGTTATTATAAGAGGCAAAAGTTGATAAAGAAACCTCAATTCTGAGAGAGAAAGAATATCACTACCAATTTAAAGGTCCCATCGCTGATTCTCGGTATCTTTCTGCTCGCTTTTAATTTGTTGTGATCCCATTGGACAGGAGCACAGCAATGCCAAAAATGGAGGCTTATTCCTACATTCCATTCATTTAAATCTGTCAAGTCAATTAGTGATTCTGTCTGTGAAAGTATACCCATTCATATTTCAACAAACAGTTAATGTGTGATGTTTTTTGGTGATTGTGCGAGTTAAACAAACAATTTATCATTTTATTTATTTAAACCATCAGAAACCATTTGTGTGTAAAATATGCGATTATAAATTGTAATGAAGACGTAATCTTAAAACACACATATTAATTCATAGTGGTGAGAAACCATTTGAGTGTAATTTATAGTTTGTATAATATCTATAATGAACTGTATTTCATACGAAATGTTATCATTAATTGATTACTAATATTTTATTTTTTTGTGAATGAATACCATATATTTATATCTACCAACCAGAGGCGGCTCGTGACTTCCTAGGAAGGTGAGGCTCAGAAAAAAAACTCCTGCTGCAAAACGTAATTTAATCTGTGGGCGGTGCAATGTGTAAATGATGTTAAAGGTGCACCAGATCCAATTTCAGGCAGTTTAACTCTCCGGCAATAACGCTAGCATTATGGTAACATTGAGTAACTAATTTTTGTTTAAGATTAAAGTGTTATAAAAGATTAGCTGTTAGATCAAATAATGCATTTGCAGTTCTATCAGAACTTACGTCAAAAAACCCTAAAAACCGTTCTTTTAAATTTCCATTATTTACAAACCGGACAGTAATGGGGCATTGTGATTTTTCACTAATGTCTGTTGTATCATCAGCAATTGTTGCAAAATAATTTGCATTATTAATTTCACTGTCAATAGATTCTCTTAAATAATTATCGCAACAAGAAATTAATTGATTTTGAATAGTTTTTGACTGACCAGTAAAAATGTGAACTTCTTCAGCATGCTCTCTAATTTCAACATTGAGCTTAATCAAGCACTCAAATATTTATTTAAAATTGCCACGATTATCTAAAGTAGTCGATTCCCATAGCCCAAAATGGCAATTTCCGAATGCCTAATAAAATTGTAACGTCAATTAAATAACACATAAGTTGCCGATGGTTTTTTACTTTTTTATTGTATAAAATTGTATTTAAATATGCGTGTTCTGGCAAAGCTTCTATAACTGTAGAAGCATTACGTTCAATAATACACTTGAGACCTAGAAATTATTTGCATCTAAAACAAAAATTTGTTACTCACTGCTTAATTAAAATCCCTGACTTTTTTCACTAATATACCTAAATGTTCCCGTAAATACCTTATAAAAGCACCTTATATAGCACACAAGTTAATTACGCTAAAATACGATTTTAAAAAGTAAAACAAAACACAAAAGAAATTGTCTGTGGTAGTATTCGGACGGACGTCACGACCATAAAATAACATTTGATACGAATCTCGATCTTTCATTGATTCACGAAGCTGTGAAATTTCAGCCTCAGTTCTGCCTATAGGAAGAGTATACGATCGATAATCAAGCGGCTGCCCTGCAACGAACCAGCCAATGCATACAGATGCATGAATGAAGCTTGAAATTTTGAGCCTCATCCATTAGAAAGTATCGATAGGATAAATTTATTAGCATAGTAATAAAATAATTGGCGGTAAAACATTTAGATTTTATTTAGTAATTTGCTTTCGTTTAAGTGATGCTCAGCCTCACCTGCCTCACCCGGCGAGCCGCGCCTGCTACCAACCACTTGTCATAAGTTTTTACATTTGTAAAATTTATATACAATAGAAAATTGAATTGAATTGAATAAAGACAACAGTTGGTTTATACTTTTATTAAAATCATCCTTCATATACTGCCCAACTAGTATATGTACGAAATTAACAACCCTGGATGTTAGCTGGTTGAGTTCAGGCATGGTAAATATTTGAATTTGGCGTGCATTTCTGCACAGCCAATTTAAAAGCCCAAGCGTTTCAAGCTCACTGAAACTGGTTGCGAAAGATCAAAGGAGCCATAGGAAGTTTTCCCTCTTATAATAACCTACTGTTTGTTAATTTATTTATGATTTTCTAAAATTAAAAACCAAAAAAAAGCCAGATTTCTTAACACGATGTAACGCTCAAAAAACAAATGAAATTTAAAATTTTATAAAAATTTTAATTAATTGTCCTATTTTATTACCTGCACATAGCACACTTTAATGTTGTTGTTCGTAAAGGTACTGAACTTCCAACATATGGTAAATGGCATACAGTACAAGGCGAAATATTTGTAAAACTTGGAGCTGTTTCGTTCTCAGGGCTTTCAGCTAAAGGTTTTGTACTCATTCCAACCTACAAAAAACTTGTTTAAAAGTATAATTTTATTACAAACATATCACCTGCTTACATTTGATAATAAAACAAAATCAGGTTTTTGCAAAGATTTCTCTCTTTCAAAATCACTGCGGTCTAGAGATGATGCCATTACATCTTTATTAACGTAGTGCGGTTTTGGCTTTATAGGTAAATTACCTACAGTATCACTAAGTTCACCTGTGTATTGATATCCTATAACAGCAGCAGTTCCACTAGCACTTAATACACAAACATCATCACTAAAAGTTAAAAGAAAACATAATTAAACATAAACACAAAAATTTATGCAATATTTACCATATACTACATGTTTCAGAATACCCTAAAACTGCATTGCAGCCTATTGAACGTGCATGTGAACGAATCTCCATACGTAGCTCACTCCACCATGTGTCTCTAGATTCGGGTTCTTCAAGATTTGTTATTCTTTCTAATAGCTTGACAGATCGAGCACTTACAACACCACCTATTTTATGAAAATTAATTAGGATTAATGAATTTTTGATTTTAAATAAAATGATAACATTAAATTACCATTTAGGCAGATTTCTAATTATGACATTACCTAGATATATGATAAAGCCTGATGGATATTTTGTTAATGTTAAAAACGGATATTCCAACATGTCAAAATTATCTTGAAGTACTGATGGTCGTAACATAGCTCCCATTCTCGAAAAGTAACCACTTGGTAATCCATACGACTTATCACTTCCAGTTAAGCTGTTTCCTAATTTTCATAAATAATATTAAATATGGTATGCTACTGTAAGAATATACAAGTAGGGCAAACAGATTATTTTAGTTATCATTCCTTCAATTATCAAGCTGTTATTGAAACATTTATACTTTATGTAACGGGTCAAAATGCACGAACTATGTATAGGTACGGTAAACGGTAAACAGAAATAGGTTTGACATCATGTTTAAAACAAAAATAGTATTGGTAGTCCGGTGACAGATGTGAGCAGAATACACCGACACAGAAATGCAACACTGAGACTTCGATGATATACTCACTTTTCCTAAAGAATCCTATTGCAAGAAATTACCATCCAGAAAAAATACAATTTATATTACTATTTCAATTTAAAACCAAATATAATTTTTGATTTAATAAATTATGTTTGTGAATACTACTAAGGAATGCTTGGTTTCCGTGAATATTAACGTTACTACATTATTGCAAGATTTCTTGTAATACCTTACCTTTAGGTGTTATGCTTAAATCAGAATCTGAAGATCTACGATGCATGAATGGAATTGGATGGAATCTTGCAGGCGACTGTGAAATTTTTGCACCAACTGATTCTGTTCTTTGATGGCCATGATCATTTCTAACAGTTTCAGCTGCAGGTGATCCATTAGTCCTAAGAGAATGGGCTAAGCTTGCATGCATATTGTTACTGCCTATGTCAAGTTCTGAATTGACAGGCATAGTAAAGGATATCATATTTAAGCAACTAGTGGGAGTAATTGTATTATAACTAGAATTTTTATCAATATTAGTAGCTATTAATTCGGGGACTGGAAAAATGGAAGGAATAGATTTGTTTAATTGTTCTCTGTAAATCTCTGACATTTCTAGATTCATTTTCATTTCCTCTTCTTTTTTTAAGGTTTTATTAGTATATAGGGAATCGAATTTATTTGATGAATCAGGTGACTGTAATAAATTTGACTCAAAGTGAAATACATCGGCATGGGTTTTTAAAGATGGAGATGTTGGAGGTGTATATGTTCCCATTATTTTTAGTTTCTCCAAAAGAATAGTTTGAATAGCAGTTTGTACTAATCCTTGATTATTTATATCTTGATCCATAGTTACTGGAGGTATTATAGTATCAGCCAGAATAGATTCTGAAGTAAAATTCTTATTTATTTTTTCTAAATCTGTAGTATCATTAACACTATAATTATCATTATCACCTATTACAAAATGTAAATGATCTGTATCATCAATATCAAAATCTTCTACTTCAGCAAGAGGAGCACTATCGTCTTTCATTTCACATGTTTCATGTTCTATACTGTTTGTCATTTCGATATCAGAAGATAATGGCTCAGATACATTAAAGTCTTCAACATCAATTGAAGAACTTTCAGCAGCTGCCTCTAAATTAATTTTTACCTTTTTAATAATGTTACTAACTGTATCAAATTCCAGATTAGTTTCATCTCTGGCATCTGATAAAGTGTCGTCATCCTCAGAACTAGAAGAATCAGAAGATGAATCATTTGATGCATTTTCTAATTGAATTAAGAATTCAGGTTCTAGACAATGCAGTTCAGACAATGATTTATTCAGAATACCAATACTATCATTATCCTTATCTTTTCGTTTAAATTCTAAAGTAACTGATGAAGATGACGATGATTCTACAGAATTATCATGAGTTTCCGAAATGCAGTCTAAACTACTATGCATTAAAGAACGCACTAATAATTCTGCCATAGGACTTGAATCACTGGTTGATCTTTGAAATAAACCAGGTCGTTTCTTTGGACCCTCAAGTGTATTGATAGACATGGAAGAATTTCTTAAATCACCATCATCTTCTTCTAGCATCCCAGAATCTGAAAGTTTTGCCTTTAAAGCAGTCATCTTTTTAGATAAAATATTTTGTGAAGAATATTTAAAGTTTTTGATACGTTGTGAAATACCAGTTCCAGGTATACCACGCATTTCTTCCTGCTGTAGTAAAGTTTGCAAAGAGGAAGCATGATGCATGTTATCTATGCGATTTAAAGATTGCGTGGACTTTGAAGCAGTTGTAAAGTCTCCATAAGATAAATGGCGCGTAAAATTCTGCTTCAATGCTGAATTATAATTAACAGGATTCTTATCCATATTTTGAAAACACAAAGAAGATGTATTAAGAGATGGAACGGATTGTGAAGGAATCTTGTCACGGTTTAAATGGAAGCTACTATTATAGCAAAGGAATTGTAAATAACTTAGTGCTCGCCTGCATGCACCACACAGGACAAAAAAATTCATTAGTATTTTTTTGAATTTTTTTCTTATACCTATGATGAAGATCCTCTTATGCACAGTATTAAATTTTTCATTATTATAATAAAACAAAGTATTTTAATTTAATGTACTTAATTAATCTAAAAATTACTATTTGTGTTAAGTTATTAATGTAAAAGCTCGAATAGTTATATGGCAACCTAAAGTTTATGTTAATAAGTAATTTAGGGAAAAAAGTAGTTTAAAACCATCAATCACACACCGATAACTTAAGAAATAGCACATTTAAATAGGCGAAGGTTACAGCAAATATTTTGCCTCCAAAATCTATATTTCTGTAAACTTTATCTAGTTTCCATTTCCCTAATGAAAACTATTTCAACCTTATGACTTTTTACAAAGACAGAATGAGATAAGAATAGTTTTACATCTTACCATTCTTGTTTGAACTATGCTATACTTACATACACTTGGAATAGCCACTGTTATATAAACAAGCGCATGCATATACACATTAGAGTTAATCATCAATTTTCTTCAAACTCAAAGATGGGTCTGGAAAACCTCTAAATGCTATCCTAATTAGGATATAATTTAAAAGAAGTCTACGATAATGCAGTTTAAAATAAAATAAACAGCATTCCTATTTAGAGATGTAATTATTTTTCATTTTCTAATTACTCCCCTTTTTTTCTAAGCCTTCAATTCTTCTAGTTTAGGTATTGCAAGAAATTTCAGAAGCCACTGACGTAGATCTCCTGTCTATCTATTACACTACAAAACACGATTTTGCATCGGAGACCAGACTAGGTGATTCTTATAGATTTTTGAAATATTTTTCAAGTTATGCGAAATTAATTTAGAGATAGACTTTTCAAAATCAAGATGGCGGATCCTTTTCTTCTATAAAAAAAATTAAAATCATTACATATATTTAGCTTATTATTAAATATGAATTAAATTAAGAATGAGATTATGAATAAGATTAACGTCAATACATAAAATGCTTGATATGCTGTCATTCAAATAGAAATATATCTGCGAAAAATTTGTGCACAAGAAAAGTAAACATCTTAAATTGTAGCTGAATGTTGGCACTTTCAAATGCATATGACAAAATTTAATCCTATATTAAATATTCTGCATTGTAACCTTCTGAAAATGGTCAAAATAGGCCTTTTTTGCACTTTTAAGTGCGAATATCTCTAAATCATGACGTGATACGCAATTTTTTTGATGCCATCGAATTCTATGCACAAAAATCTATAAGAATCACTTAGTCTGGATGCAGAAACAAGTGCTATTTTTGTTCCGTAGTGTTATCCTTATAGTACAATGTTAAACTTGGTAAATAAATGTTCTGTTTATTTAAGTTTATCTTTAAATTGTGTCCTTTGGGCACTGAGTAACAGGTAGAGTTAAAAAGAGTTTTCACACAAAGACTTTAGATGCGTGCCATAGAATTATCTTTACCAATAAATAGGCTCCTCTTATTGAAACAAATTTAGTTAAAAGGCAGAGAAATTAGAAAATTGAAAAGGTGAGTTTTGTTAGAATTGGAAAATATCTCGCCTGGAACATTTTGTACAATTTAGGTGTCACACATCCAATAAAAAGCTTCAAATGAAAATGTAGCTATTTAAATATTTTGTATCATTTCAATAAGTTTTATTTAATACTTTGCATGAGGATCCTATTAAAGATATAACAAAGATATCAATTAATTATATTTAAGTGTGTATCTTCTTAAAGGTAACAAACAGTTGCAATTATACATTCTAATAAAATACAAAGTATAAGTCTTATATCCAGTTAACAAAACTCAACAATATTCCTCCCACTTTGAGATAATGACGTTGAAAAGCTGCTTAACATCGTGCATGACGGCTATGCCAATAATTGTAATGATGATGTTGATTGTAAAAATGTGCATCCAATGGCATCACACACACTTTTAAGATAAATTCTTTACTAAGCCTGAGCGTATCCAACCACTTCTGAAACAAAACTATCGTGCAGTGTGAACAGCAATGTAGGTATTCAATAAAAGATTGACAGTCAACATGAATGTGCCACATCAAGGAAAATTTGTGTAATGTGCCACAAAATTCTACATAAAATTTAAAAGTCTGCACCATCATTATCTACCATTACTTACTGAATTTTTGAGAATTTAATTGTGAGACTAACTTTGAAAACGAAACAAGCTTTGGAAGATCAGCTGCAGTTGTTACTCAAGAAAATGTGGTGAAAGTAAGAAACTGAATTTAAGAACGCAATGATATTTTATACTACACAACTGGAAATAATGCATAAATTGAAGATTGGTCCTCAGATAGTTACAATTTTTTAAGAAATCACATTAATGTTAGGAAGGTTTGCTCGTTGATAGATCCCACATTTATTAACAAATGAGCAAAAATGCGCTCGTGTGGAATGGTGCTGATCTATGATAAATAAATTTAAAGATAAGGTAGCTTACAATCTTACAGATGATGATTTTTGGATATGCTGATGTGATTTGCTAACAAAACAGTAGGCCAGCATATAGGTCTGTGTAGGTCATTGTATTTTTTTCGTCACAGTGTACACACTTACTGTAGCACTAAATCCACTTAAAGAACGAAAGATGGTTACCAGTAAGGGTAATTCTTATCATGATAATGCACTTGTCCACAGAACAGCTGAAACAATAGACTATTTACATGAATCTAAAGTTCAGTTGTTACAGCCCACACCTAGCCCTGTGTTATTTTTCTTTTATTTGCAACCACTAAAAAAGGATGTGTCAAAAGACAATTACCAACACAAATATAGCTGTTCAAGAATTTATATTTTTGGTCAGAAACATGTGTCTAGAGATAACGTACGTTGTTGCTGTTTTTAATCTTTCAGCTGTGCTTATAAACAGAAGTAAAATACAAATACACTATTTTGTTTTAACCCATCACTTTGGACAAAAATAAGACAGTTGCACTTAAAAAAAACATAAAACTAACCCATTTATTAACAAAAAGTGATAGAGAGCCTATTATGAGCTAAATGAAGATCGAATAATTGAGAAGTTATCACTCTGATATCATAAGAAAACTTCAAGGCATTTCCTGTGAACTTAGAAAAACAATATGAAAGTGCATAAAGTGGAAGTGTTAAACCAGTAAGAATAGGACTGGTAGCCTACAATTTATTTGCACATAAAGTTTGTTGAATACTGCTTCTCAACAAAGAGTAGATGAGAAGGGGATAGTTATGGGTACCAAAATAAAAGAATTGGATAGTAAGAATCTAATATTGAGGTATGTAACAATATTTGATGCCGTTTAATTTACATCTGTTTGATTCAAATGTTTTAAAATATAAAAATAATGCAAAATTAAAATTTGATACACATTGCTTGTATGCAATGTGTAGGAACGTAATAGCGCATATGTCGTATCGTGACTGCTTCGGCTGTGTTTCATATACACTGCACGCTGCTGTGGCATAGAGAGGGCAGAATCATGATTTGGGGGTGCCTGTCTGAAGTTGGAAGTAAGGTTGCCAGATTGAGAAAACATTCATTATTCAGGGCAAAGTCCAAATTTTTAAATTGCTTTTGAGACATGTAAAACTGAGAAGTGTGCTTCACCCTCATTAGACCCACTTTTTATTCACTCTAGGCACGTGTTTCAACAGCTAGACTGTTATCTTTACTCAACACTGTTTTTCAGTGACTGCTGAAGATGACAGCCTAGCTGTTGAAACACGTGGTCAGAGTGTGTAAAAACTGTGTGTGGTGAGGATGAAGTAGTTTTAGTAAGTTTACGACAGTTGGATTTTTTTTCTCTCATATGTATTACTTGTAAAAAGTATCAAAACTTAACAACTATATATCTAAAGAACTGTTGAGTACCCATCCTTGAAAAAGATCTCAAAAATATTTTCAATCCTTACTCTTTCAAATGACTTAAACAACTCGGATGGGTTAATCATGGTTTCTACACCAAAAATTTGCAAAGTTAACTATTTTTTACCTATCTGTTTCAAGTGATGTGCTTATCCAATGCCTATTGTAACATAGGCCATGTTGAGGTAGTGCAGACACTCTGATATTCAGAGTCTACTTAATTTGATTACGTCCGAGTAGTTTATCACTCTATGAGACAACCGAAAACTAATAGTTGACACGTATTTTGCGATTTTGTTAGAATCCTTTTCGAAATTATTTTATTTCTTTTTTATAATTTGGTTTTCTTTAATTTCAAATTTCTAATTTATTTCTTTTTTACAATTTCATATTGTTGTTTATATTTGTTTTTTTTTTATTTCATATTTCTTATCTAGTTTCATTTTGAATCTCACATTCCTAATTTACTTTATTTGTTCAATTTTGTTCAAGTGTCATGTTGTAAATTAAAATACTCTACTTTAGATTTTGTTGCATTTTGTGTAACATTTTACAATATTTTCAAAATTATAGTTGAGAACTACGAAGAACTGCTGTAAAATAAAAAAAATTTGAAATTTATTAATATTGCTGTTTGTTAACCACTTAGAAGACAAATCATATTTAGATATTTTAAAATGTGAGGATAGTAATGATAACAACATAAATTTTATTTTAAAACATAAACTCCATCTATGTTGGCCAATATCTTTTTAAACAATTATTCAAAACTAATTAATGATAAAGAAGCTATCAAATTGTAATAAACAAAAATTAAAAAACTCAAATCTAATCATTAAATTTAATATTAATCATATATGTAATAAATTCAGTAATTGGCGTACTTTGTTCATACGATGGTATCCGGAAAAGAACAAATGGATTCTCTTCTCCCACTGCCTGTTCCTAGCATAAAATACAGTGGACATTGGTTTTATTCAATATCAAACACCTTTTGACTTATTGTTTTTAGTGTTTTGTACACTTGTTGTAAGCTGCACCCGTCCGGCCATAATAGTACAAAGCTCCAAGTACATGCACAGTATATCAACCTATTCTTCCATCTTACAACCTCAACATTTTCTTACCTCTTTACTTTAGTAACTGTCTTAATTATAAAAAATGTTACCTTATTGAATGTACACTTTGAACAATTTAAGCTTTGTTATATCTTTAATAAACTAGAAATCAAGTTCTGTTGTAACATATACAGTGTGTCTTGCTTCACAACAGACCTCTGCATCTTCTTTATTTGTCATCAGATTAATACTATAAATCTCTATAAAAATCTTAAAAATATTTTATTGTAAACCATAGACTAGCATATACAAATTAAAAATCAAAAACCAACTCAACAATCAAACCAAAGAACAAAAAGTTATTAAAAGTCATTCAAAATAAACATATAAATATACATTTTAAATCAATAACGTTGATATTTACTTAAAACAATCAGATTGGAATTTTTTAATGACAATCAATATGTGGAAATTTTCCTAATTTTGAACAACTTTTCTCAACTCTTTTGCAATAATATAAGACTTATATGTTATATTTTGAATTTTCTGCATGTATTTCTACAGCAATGGTTTTACAATAAGCTAAGTTTCGAAATTATAAAGACATCCATTTTATGTGGCCTTGTAAGTCCAAAAGATTTAGTATTACTCTGATAACATTTAAAATAATGCAGGGTGCGTAATTCTAAAACAAGATACACTTTAGTGGTGGTATCTTATTCTTAGCTCATACGCATATTTTCATATGAATCATTAGTGACTAACATAGGAAGAGATCCAACCGTGAATGCCATATTTACTCGAAAATACGACCCCCTTTTTTTTGTTAGATTTTTGTTCTAAAATGTGGGAGGGTCTTATATTCGAGTCGGTTCTTATAATCGAGTATAAAAAGATATATTCAATAAAAAGTGAAAAGAATGAGTGTAGCTGAGTAATGTTTACCAGTATTTATAACAAAAATTGTATTACAATACAATAACATCTAAAATAGCATTCTGTTGTTTAATAATATAACATCTCGCCCGGTTGCCTGCATTTTAGCCGATATTGATGCACATAACCCTATGCCGCCATTGTGAAATCCGCGAAAAGCAAAGTTTATTGACTGCAACAACTACAGTAATTACGAAAATTATGAAATAATATACAATTATTGTTAGCTTAGCACCTAGTCAGAATCGCCGTTGTCGTCATCATCCTCTGTAAGATCGTCATTAACCTTTATAATATATTTTTTTTATAACAATGGTTTTACAAATTAAGCTTGACAACTGACAGGGTCGATTAAATTAGTGAAAAACCCAGTCATGGCAAAAACATTTCTAAGAAATTCATTTAAGCCTTTCATAGTACGGACTGAAGAATTGTAACCTCGTAAGTATCTACCTGATTGTTAACAATAGTAGCACCTTAATCTTTCCAGTAAGTGTGCAAAATTTTATTATCTATTGGAGTGACATCTGACCACTTTTTGAATGAGCTGCCTACAATTTTAGAAGTTTTCCTGGAATTCAGGTAAACTGCTTCCACAAAGGCTTTGTTTTCGCCAAGAGATAAAGGGAATTTTTTTCATGAACATAACTAACGGAATTTGTTAACAAAATAAAACTGAAAAATGTTCAATATCTTATATTATTTACTATATTTTTAGGGGTCCAATATTCGCCTACAAAAGCTTTTTTTTAAATTTCGCTCCAAAATATAGGGGGGTCTTATTTTCGAGTAAATACGGTAGTTATTTTCTTAATACGTGGAGGTTTACTGGCTCTAAACAATTTGTTTTTTCCCGTAGATATTTAGAGATTACGATGATGCTCTTAAATGAACACAATTTTGAAGTTATTGTGAAGCACTTCATTTAATGTGCAAGCAGCAACATCATATGTGTTATTTTAGTTATCCATAGTTTATTTTATTTATACAGGGTGATTCAGTTACAACTGATATTGTTTAAATGGTAGGTAGAGGAGAGGCAGTAGAGCTAATTTAGTTACGGAACGCAGTCTTGTTTTTAAAAACAGAAATTCGATCTGTTTTGTCTGCATCATAGATCGTAGTTTGTTATTGTTATGTTAAGGTTGAATAACACTAAAGCAGATTTATGTGTTTGTACGTTTTGTTCTTTAAGTTCACGGTCACAACTTTATAACGGAATATTACCTATGTAGAATTTTTGTTAATTCATTACTATTTTTTATATCGTTTTAAAGAATTTGAATATTAGCAAATATGTTCTTTGGAAACATTGGAAGTGAGACGGAAGTACATATACTACAAATACTGTTTTAAAGTAGTTAACATGTAACAAGTAATTTACGATTACGATAACATTATTAGAATGGAATGGTGGATAGATTTAGATGACTTAAAACGTTTTTAAACGTTTTAATTTTTTAAATTTTATTAACAAGTAAAATGAAATCAAAACTAATGATAATGAAGATATTTTGCAATATTCTGTAAGGTCAGGTGTAATTACCACATCCTTCTGACAATGAATCTGCATATGATTTCATTTCTGTTTTTTACAAAATATAGGGAAACCCCCCATTGAATTGTATATGTTATGGTTGAATGACACCAATACAAGATCACGGTCACAGTATCGAGTTCACAGTCACAATTTTGTGAATCTTTGTTATTTAACTACTAGTTGTTTTAAAGAAACGGAAGTAGTTTGAAAGTCATTAATTAATAATTTACTTTCACCTGAAAACTAAAAAAAGACTATTCCTAATTATGTATGCATACATACGTAGTATAGTTACCATTATTATTGTTCTAGGAAAAATTGTTCTAAAGTTTTATTTAAGTAACATTTGTATCAATCGTTTTGTATTATTATTAATCCACTACTAATTAACGATATTTTACACTTTACTGCTATTACTCGATAAGTACGAGTACTAATTTATTTAGTAATGTAATTTATTTACAGTTTTACAGATTATTTAGAATTCATCAGATTTGAGGCTAGGTTTAAACAGAATTTGTTGCTCGTTAAGAGAAAAATATTGAATATAACACAAAAATGCTTATTGCTACTAACAGAAAGTTGTAAATTATAGTACATAGGTACAAAAGATCATTGAGTCAGCATTTACAAATAAAACCTTTTATAAACACATTTTTAAGAACTTCCTGTTATTTGTTAAGCTCTGTTATTTTTCAATGGAATTTGCTTATGTGTTAAATTATAACTAAAATTGAAAGATATTCTAGACTTTACTTATTACTTCACGTGTTGCTGTTGTGAAGTGTTTTACACCCTTAATAATGTTTATTATCAATAAATGTTTTCAGATAACCTGCGACTCTGTTTTGCAAATTTACAGACATTCTTATAGTTATGAATGGATGAACCATTCATTATTGTAACAAAGATTATTTTACGAAAAATTCTCGAAAACACGGCAAATATTTACGTACGTAATGATGATGAATCTCTTAAACAGATGTTTATGACGTAATTTAAATGCCTTTATTTGATTCTTTCTTAATTACAAAGTGATGACCTTCAATAAACACTTTTATTACAGTATTTTTAAAGTGTCAACCTTTGCGTTTGTTAACTTGTTGACATCTGTTATTTAGCGTGTCGAGTATTTCATAGTAAGCAACCAGACTGCCAGGACCGGCTCAAGTTCGGTGAATTATTGAGGGGCCCCAAAATTTTTAATGCAACATTTCTTTTGCATTTTTGTGATCTATCCGCCTTCATGTTTCGCCTCTTAAACCAGTGTGGATTTAAAATGAATCACCGTGTATAGTAATTAGTGCTTTTTCATTGCAAGAAATGTTATACTGATGAGAAATGTATGCATTTGATATGCTTTAAATTCATTCATAAAAATGGTAGTAGGGTTGTAGGTTTAAGTTCGTACTCATTTTACACCCAACCAGCGTCTACTATAAGTCTTAATGGTAGGGGAAGTAGTAGAATAGAATAATATTTTCTCTTTATCGTATCGTTTCATTATCTCATTACAATTTTTATATGCCTATATCAAATGCATACATTTCCAATAGATACAAGTTAGTTATGTCATGTTTATTACATGCTTTCAGATAATGCTTACTAATAAATAATACAAAAACTATGAGAACATGCAAAGTTTCAGAGCATGATTTTAATCACCTAACTAAGTTTAGCCAATGGTAGTAGTGATATGGTAGTTAATTTAAAGCCAGTGGTATTTCTTCTTATATAACTCTTATAAACATTTTACAGAAAATACAGGAAATGTTCTTTTATTAACATATTTAATACTTAACAGGCAATTTTAAACTAACAAATTTTAAAATTTAATGACTTAGGGAAATTTATAAATACAGAAACTAGCTTCTACATGAAGTCTTATTAAATAATTTTAAAACTGTAGTACATTAAACTACAGTAAAACCTTGGATTACGAGTAACTTGGTTTGCGAGTGTTTTGCAGAACGAGCAAAAATTTTTAATGAATTTTAACTTGATCAACGAGCGGTCTTGCATTACGAGTAAAATTTTTAATACATATACACTTTGTCTGCTGACCGTCACATCATCACAACTACATATTATCCTCAACAATTGAAGAATTAGGATCAACGCATCATCAACATCTGTGTAAACATATACGATAAGATAAGAGTGTAAACAGCATCTAATGTTACCTCGACTGTTAAAAATGTCAGCAGATTTTACATTTTAACATTTTATTTGTTATCAATGAATACATACACCCTAATAACGGGATATAATTAAAGATTTGATTATGTTTTAAGTGTCATAGTGTAATGACGTCATTTAAAGAAAAATAATTATGCAAGTTTTTAGTTATAACCCGTTAGAAGTACAAAATAGGGAAAATTAAAACAATTTAATCGAATATGTACACGTTAAGCATCATGTTAGCTCTTCTTAAATAAAATCAATTTGTGACTACTGAACCTTTCAAATTCGTCTGCTGTTTATCTTATCAGTTAAATTACAGAGGCGAGAGCGTGATCGTTTGATTTATTTTTACGTATACGTGTAGTATATGTATTTTCTATTTTTGTATTATTTTTGTATGAATAATAAATAGTTGTGGAACGAATCATGCAAGTTTCCATTATTCCTTATGGGGAAATGTGCTTTGATTAAGGAGTGCTTTGAATTAGGAGCGCATGTCCGGAACGAATTATGCTTGTAAACCAAGGTACCACTGTATTGTTATTTTGAGACTTAGGTTCATGAATAGAATTAGATTTAAGAAAACGTGCATTTTTAGAAGAATTCCTTATTCACAGGAATATTTCTGGTGAGACTTCCTATTCTTGGAAATATTGCTGATAACTACTTGTTACTGATGATCTATAAATCATGAGATATAAGATTATATTCTTTAAGACTCAGAAATTTAATGGAAACTAGAAAACTGTAGAACTTACAGTTTTTAGGATTTAGTAGTGAAGAAATGTGAGAATAATATATAACATTAAAGACTGTGAAACTTAGAAATCAATAACTCCAAGCTATATAAAGCTCAGGAAATTAAGAAAATTAATACTCCACTAACTAAGAATATGAAGGTCCAGAAATTTAAAAAACTAGACACAGAGTGCCTTAAGAACTTAGAAATTCAGAGTTCTGGAGACTATGCTTTAAAAATTAGAAGCCAGATATTTAGTGACTTAAGTTTGTAATCTACAAATTCATCGACTAAATAACTAAAGTGCTTTGTAACTGTAGTTAGTAGCTGAAAATTTGTTGTACAAGTTGTACATGTTCGATAAAATTAATCTGAATTATTTTTCTATTAAAGCTACAATATGTCGAAATTAAACATTTGGATAAAAGTATGGAATCCAACTTTCGCTAAGTTCAGTGAAACTTAAATATTTACTTATTGTACCATAATAGAATTGAAAAATGCCAAAGTAATGTTTCCGTGGGGTATACATGCATATCCTCAAAATTCCCCATTTTCAAAACTAAAAAGATTACTTAAAAATGATTTGGCCAATTGTGATAGTCTTTTTTAATTCTCAATAAACTCTCGATATGTGATCTTTTTCAGTTTTTAGATTTCAATCCCTAACTTGATCAAAAAAATTAAATCAAAGTTCACCTTAAGAAATTGTCTAAAAGAATCGTAGTAATGCAATTCTTCAAGTACTTTCACCTGCATTTTCCTCAACACACGTTCTTCCAAACCAAAGTTCTTGTAATCCGTAGTCTGTCACAATCTCGGACTACCGGTTTAAAAGATCCTGTTTCCCTTAATGAATATGAAGCCTTTTAAATGTTTTCTCCTTTGGTAAAGATCGGTTTGGAAAATGGTCTACATAAAGTCTTCTTGCTTCCACCCTATTACAATGTACCAAACCGTACAATAAATGCATGTTGGAGATCTCTTCGAAAGAATAATCTGCCATTTTTGTGCAATTAATTAGAAAACAATACTAATGACTTAATTAACTGTTACGACTGAAAACAAGAAAGCAGGGAAAAACATTACCTACTTGATAATGGTCTGAAAATCTTAAATGCATGTAACCAGTGAATTTTTTTTAAATTCACTGCTGTAACTCAGTAACAAATCATTATAGGACATATGTTTATCTAAACTTTTGTGTATAGTCAGCCCATCATTTTTTGTTACACCCTGTAAATATAATCGATCCCAGAGTTTGGAATTGTCAGGTTTGACCTATGACATGACCTTTTGACACTTATTTCTTATTAGCTTATTTCTAAAGTGACATTTCTAGTGTAAATAAGGGTTATTTGAGCTGGCAAGTTTGATCACATAACATAATCTTAAGGTCACTCGTTAAAGACAAATTTATAATAGGTATAGAACTAGAAGTCATAATAGTGACTAGCTTTCTTAAATTTTTTAAAAATATTTCATTATATATTTCAAAGTGACATCTAATGCTGATAGTGTGTTTGAATTTAGGATGTATCCCCATCAATAACCTATCAAATCAACATGAATTACTGGTCAATGTCACTTTTTGAAAAAGTAGTAGGCTAATAACTGATTTCAATGACTATCAGCATCATTGACCAAGATGTCTATCCAGTCAAAGACAAATTATTTAATTAAATTTCATACGTATATATTAGCCATTGAAAAAAAATGGCATCTCTACTGAGTCAATATTGTCACCAGCGAATTTGAGAAATGACAACCATAACCAATCAAACATGTCATTGACCAATTTCTGTCTCTCCTGTAACATACACATAATAGATCTGTTAGTCACAGTATATAAATGTGCTAGATGTTTGCATTATGTGCATGTAGTTTGGGATTACAAGAGATAATATACAGTAAAGGATTACATAGTTCACTTATGAATGAGGTGGAGCACAATAAATTTTGATAAAACTTAGGAAACATATTCAGTTAATTCTGACTTCCAGTGGTCATCAAAGGTAGATATGAATGTTTGTTTTTTTTTTCTTTATTTTGTCGAATATAAAAGTCTGAACCAAATGGGTCAAGCTTCATCAAACTTGATTGTGTTCCAACTGGCCTACTTGTGAACAATGAATGCAATGTGCAATTAACACACATTTAACACAGGTTTTCATATACAGCTTAAAAAATAAATATTTCTTCTGTAAAACATTTCCTGTAGGTAATGTCGTTTAGAAATACCCATATAATATTGTAGTAATAAGAATTTTCACATACTTAACATTCTTCAAGTTCAAACAATTTTAAGATATAAATTGAATAGAAATTGTTACTTATGCCTTGTTTCATCAATAATTTCTCAATTGTAAGTACATTCTTAAATGTTATTTATTAAGATTCCACCACCAAATTGTATACATAACTGTTATGCTTAATACTCACTCTTCATTGGTATTCTCAAAAGTTGTCGTAGCTAAGGTAGCAGGAGTATTTCGTAATTTAATTAAAGTAACTGCAGTGCCTATACCACGAACAACAACACCAGATTCCCCTTCTAAATCAAAACATTGACTATAGCCAACAACAGCATTGCCACCTAGCTCTAAAGCTTTTAATCCAATCCTTCTCTGCAATTCTCCAGAAAGTTTGAAAAAAAGAGTTTGCCTAGCTTCATTAGAAGCTCTTGGTGTACGAATTTTATCTATCCATTGATATTCTGGATCATCATTAACAATTAATTCTTCAACAAAACCATGAAACATTTGTGCATGATAACCTTGTGGAATAACAGGTGCTGAAAATATTAGAAGTTTAGAAGAATTAAATATAATATAAAATAAAGCTTTTATTACAGCAAAAAAATTGTACTCCACATGACGATTGACGAAATTTATTAAAATCCGAAAAGAGCTCTACTTTAACTACTACATTTACTTCACCCCGAATACCATGCATAGTATCAAAAACAGGTATCCATCCAGACATAACCGAATTTGTAATATGTTCACTATTAGCAATAGCTTCTCCACCGATAACTTTTGGTAATAAACTCACAGAAGGTAAAAGGAGTGGATTTAAATCTAGATAAACTTTTCCAATAGCATCATTAGCCGAGTATGTATCATGATCCATTACCCTTATTTGCAATGGCTCGTCTTGTAATTCTGAATCATCAACCTAAAACATGTACATTTATTTTATTAAAATATGAGCTGCTACATGCTATAACTGATTTAAGCTAAGCACATATCTAGCTAGTCAGTAGCTGTTAATGTTTATTTTGTACTGTTGACCAGAAGAGGGGTCTCGCTTGCTAATTGAATGTTTGGAAAAAATATAAACAGTATCATTAAAGTCTAATGCAGCCATTTATAGAATTTAATAAAGTTTTATTAATTAATTTTATTGCCACCAAAACTTAATAAAACATTCCTCCTCGCTTCACTTTCCTCGGCCTACCCCAACCAACTTGTAAAACAATATACTGTCTTCTAGAACTTGTATAATAATATATCATTGTCAGTAAAATTATTTCTTTTTCTTGTAGAAAAGCTTTATAAAGATAATAGTTTGAATTTTGACCAGTAAAACCACTCTCTAAGCCACTGTACATCATTTTTTTACTTAAAATAGTGTCTAATTCTATATAAAAGTTGATCTGTCAGATATTGTTCCAACAACAAAAATTTACACAATTCTTTTCCTTTATAATTATAATATAAAATATAATTAGCAGTTCCACCTACACACACCACTGTATATGCTTACAAAGTTAGTTGGCAAGTCAATTTTTAGACAACTAACTGTTATTTGCTATTGAATCAATGCCAAAAGATGTTCCTACAACAAGTCATTTATATGCTATTCATCCATGACTCCTTATTTATTATCACACAAGAGCACATAGAAGATGCCAAAAAAGTCAAAGCACATGTAAAATATATCAATATTAAAAATCAATTTGGTAAATATTTTGCAATGTCTTTACAAGGCAAAATCTTTTAAAAAGCTTGATGAGAAAGCTGAAATAGTGTATTAATAGCTTTATTGAAGTTGGAGATGTGACATTTGTCAGCAAGTTATGTGACAGCTCCTGTATTTAATAATAGATGTAACAAAAACAAACCATATGTATTTCAAAACTTCTTCTTCTTCTTTGCCTGTTCCTCTTATAACGTTGCCAGTGTCGAGGTTTCACTACAGCTCACACACTGTAGCTCACGCACTTGACACACTGTTTATCACACCTACTGCTTAGCCCTGCGTTACTACTTGTTTTATGCACTTTTTTCTATCCATCACAACTCGTTTTGCATCATTCCAATCTAGACATCTTTCTTTTAGTATGGTTGCAACATTTTTATCCCAGGTTGTTGGAGGTCGTCCTCTTGGTTTTTTCCCTTTGCTCTTTGCTTCCCACACATTTTTCACTGTTATTCCTCATTCTATGTAATGACTTAGCCATCTTAATTGATTATTTTGTATACTTTTATGTAGTAGCTCAAGTATGTCTAATATCTGTATTTCTTAGCTTGTCACGCTTTGTAACTCCAGCAATTCTACAAAAAATTTCTGCTGCTTGTAACCTGTTTTTCTGTCTACCACTCAGCACCCAGTTTTCACGGCTGTAGCATAGTGTTGGAATATAAATCTTGTTGTACACTGTGGTTTTTGTTTTCTTTGAATTTCTTTTTTATTGCTTATGGTCTTACTTATTGAATAGTATGGCTATACTATTCAACTAGACTTAGTTGCTGAGTTTAGACAGTTATTGAGTTCAACGTCCAGATTTTTTCTTCTTCGACCAACTGCCATCACAACTGTTTTATGACTATTGATTGACAAGCCATATACTTCTAATTTTCCATTCTACCTGCTAAGTTTCTCTTGTAATTGCCTCTCTGTATTTGCCATAAGAACCAGATCATCAGCATACATAAGTTCCAACACTAAAACCGGTTCCATATTCTTGTAGCCAATACTTATTTGATTTGTGGTGCATTTGCATTGTTTCATAATTTTATTCATTAAAAGTATAAATAGCATGCATCAAAAGTTTATTGCAGTAATATGCATTAATATGTCAACTTGCAATCTTTTGTACATTGTTTAACTCGTTCACTGCATATGACTCCTATCAGAGCTAAGAAATACACCATCCCAGCCGGAGTGTGTGAGACGAGGCATTTTTTTGTTGTGCTGCCAACAGTTCTACACATGTTTGCTACAATTACTAACTGAGTTATCAAGATTTGACTGTGCATCTATAGCTTTGATGAGGCTTACCAAGCCTTAATTATGGTAAGGCGGGGTAGCTGAACCCTAGGATATCCTAGGTAGACCTAGGATCCAAGTCGCAGCTGCACTTGAGGTTGGATGCATCCGAGCAGTGAAAGTCCGCATGATGAACTAGAGGTCCTGGAAACGGACCCCGACAGGTGAGCTCATAAATAGCTCTGGCACTACCCTGGAAAGCTAGTAGAGGGGGCTATGTTAAACAAATATTAGCATTCATGTGCATCCTACAGCGGCGAGGTACCATTGTCGTAATTTTTTTGTTTTTAGAAAAATAAAACCCTTGAATAAGAATCTTGAACATGTATGATAGCTACGTTTTTTATCAGTCTGAAGCTGCACGTTGTTACTACATTAAGACAATAATAGTAACTTTTTTAAAATAAGAAAATAGGGTATCCGTGGGGTATTATGCATTTGGATGGAATTTACTGTATGAAATATACCACAAAGATTTCCATATTCTCAAAATTGTGGTTGAGCTCTTCCGTAATCCATAATGAGCTTTTCAAGTTAAAGTTCTGTGTTACAAAAACCGAATGCCAAGTTTTATGCATTTATTTAAAGGATACGTTAACAAAGTACTTATATAAGCCGGGAAAGATATTAAAAAAACAGAGCATGTGTCATCTATTTTTGATATTATAAAAGGAAGAATAATTGTCGATTTAGCGCATGTGCTCTCTGAGTATGAAAAGGTTATAAAGCATTCTATAAAATGTACCATGGGAAAAATGAAACTTTTGAAAGAGACTCGCGTAGGTTTACACATCTCTGCATTTTTATTGTGACAATTAATTATGAAAAGAAGTATATTATAACTTCCGAACCACTGCAGTCAAAGAAGGATATTAATAAGCAAGTGGTATGGGCAGGCTTGAGCACTGGAATTGGTCATAGTCAGTGTGAAGAGATTTTTACTTTGCTTGATATTCCTATCATGCCAGCAAAAACTTTCCAAAGGAAGACCTCTGAAGTCAAGAAGGTAGAAAACATATAATACTACATGTTAATTTATATTTATTTTTCAGAAGATTCAATAGACGTCATGTGTTCTTTTTCTGTTTTAAGGTATGGACTGAATCTTTATCGGAACAGATGATTTTAGCCGCAGTGGACAGCAAAATGCTATAGAAAAGAATAAGTTCGCGGAAATTAATGGTAAAATGACACCTTACATCAAGGTTATTGTTGACGGTGCATGGTCAAAGCGATCATATCGTTATGGTTATAATGCTCCATCTGGTGTGGTACGATCTATAATTTTAAATATCTAATAGTATTTGTAAAAATTTTAGGCTTGTATTATTGGAGCTGCAAATAACAAAATACTTTTTATGGGAGTGCGCAATAAAGATTGTTCCATGTGCCTATATTACGAAAGAAAGGGCAACGCATCAAAAAATCGTTGAAGGTTTCAACAACAGCATCGAGCAATACGGCCTCGTCTACAAATTTGTAATAGGTTAGCGAGAAGTAATATGTAGGCGAGAAAAATCTGCACCAATTCGCACAAATTTATACATTATTATTAATTATATTGTGATTAAATATACTTAATTTCAGGAGATGGAGATTGCAAACTGCAGTCCAAGGTTCTGTGATAAAAAATGCCAAAATTAGAAAAGCCTTTTAAACAAAATTAAAAAAATTTTAGATCCCACGGTGCAGAAAAGTGACCGGCTAGTATATAATCAAACGACAAATCAAGCAGAAAGATAGGACCTACAAATTCCAGTACGTATTAGATGCAGTATGAATTTATTGTTTTAGGCTATACTCTTTAGCAGCTAAATATACGGGTGGAAAGCAGGTCAATTATTCCAAGCGCATTTCGTTGGCAACGCGTATGTATGCTGCGGCCCTAGCGCATACTGCAGGTCCCAGTTGGCACTTGGGCCCCTGGTCCAGACTGATATCAAATCGGCAGCCCGGACAAGTCATGAGACGGGTTCTTCACAAACGACATAAAAGAAATTTGTGCGAGCAACCAAAAAACGAAGTCATTCTGAAAAACCAGATACCGACTATGGCCCAAATGCAGATCACCCTGAAATCGACCCTGTCATAATGGAAGCAAAATGTGCAGAATTTTTGAATCGTCTAGCAGAGGAGACTACTCATGCCGACGAAATACAAACACAAATAGTCGGGCAGCATGAAAATGTACTGTAGTGCGAGAACCGCAAAAATAGACTTCGTCTAACTTTGGAAGAGTTTACACTGTGGGGGATTCGACATTATGTGCAAATATCGTAAAAAGTATTTTGTACGGCCCAGATCTGAGTTCCAATATTAATCTGCACAAACAAACATGCAGCAATAACAAAATAATAGTTTGAAAATGTGGTCTTTTCATCGACTCAGGGAATCCATTCCTTGGGGTAAGTCCAGATGGCTTGGTTGGCGATAACGGAATTGTAGAAGTCAAGTGTTTACGGTCTGTGGGGGATCAGCCACTTAAAGAAGCGAATTCAAGAAATAAATGTTACATTGTAGAGAAAGATGGTATAATCAGGTTAGTTTAATGTTTATCTAAACCGAATACATTTGTTTTCATAGAAAACTTATTTTCAGATTAAAAAGAACGTACGCTTACTACTAACGACAGCTAAATATTTTAAAAACAAATTATTGTCATTTTATAATATTTACAGAAAAAGATTTCAATGTGGAAAGAATAGAGAAAGATGAGAAATTGTGGAAAGATAAACTCGTTCCAAAACTTACGAAATTCTACAGACTGCATGTTGCCTGAAATTGTTGATTCCCTCTTTTGGAAGACTGGGAAAAGAATTTGAGAGCCGCAATATAGACTGGAAGCACATGATGAAAATATAGTGATGCCCCGATTCATCGGCGCCCCAATGCATCAGCGCCGATTCTCGCTATTTTCCGAATCGGCACGCGCTTTTTTGCCAAAACAAGTTAGGTAAGCAAGTTTTTAACATTCTTAGAGTATTAACATAAAACCAAAGTTATCACATTATTAATTATTTATGAAACAAGCAACACACGTTTTTCTGGGTACACTTGGACCTAAACTATTGGTGTTGTTACATAGGCGAATGGCATGTAAAAACACGATTTCTCAAATATTGGCTCCCCTAATTATTTTAGAGAAAAAGTCACTACAGAAAAGTTGTAGGTCTTACTGAATACTGTGAAAAACACCCCACTATAGACTCTAGTGTTCTGTGTTAAATAGTTTCCAAGATATAAGTGATTTTTTGGTATAGGAAATTAACATTGTAAATCAGAAATTCTATAATAGCAATTACCACGTTAGATTTAGACATTTGGTGTAAATGCAAGAATTATTAAGCACAGCTTTATGGAGCAAAATCAGTCATCAGAATTTTACGATTTCTACCGGTGTGGAATAGATGAGAATTCTTCAAGGAATTTATTTTTATAAAATCTTATTAGCCTTGACAACAGTTAATCTATCAACAGATTAGAAATTATCTAACACAGAACGCTATAGTGGGGTGTTTTGCACAGTATTCAGTAAGATCTATAACTTTGCTGTAGTGACTTTTCCTCCAAAATAATTAGGGGAGCAAATATTTGAGAAATTGTTTTTACATGCTATTCGCCTATATAGAAAAACCGATAATACACCCTGTATGTAAATCTATTAATTGCAGTGTAATCACAATAAGAAATCATGGACTGTCGCAGATATAGTCTTTATAAAATGTGTTGGCACAAATACTATCTTGAAGACTTTAATTACCTCAAAGCGATACCAATCAGAATTCCACAGAGGATTTAATGATTTTCTGCAGACGTCTGTTTTGTACGTAGTGCTTCCGAGCTTTACTTCAACGTATGCATCTGTAGTATCACTGGAACGATCCATTACTGGCAAATTTTTGCCAGCAATAATCTTTACTTTTACTTTTCCAGGCATTTTCCCCAAGGAAAATTTTGATCTGAAATAAAGTGAGGTTAGATTAATCAATTTTAAATATAAACTTACTTTAAAGAGGTTGATACGAACGTGTCTCTTCAATAAATTATTTAGACTTCTTATTGAGTATTTTATGGATATTTTATACATTGCCAAGAGTCCAGGTGCATATTAATTTTATTTATAGCAGCATTAATCTCCAATATAAAAGCTTATATTATTTAATACCTACCATTTAATTATCTTTTATTATTTATTAGAAATGGCACTGTATAGTTCTGAATTTACTTCGTTTCAAAAGTAGAAATACCACATAAAAAATTCAAATAACATACATATTTACATATAAAATTGCTATAAATGTAAATTAAAAGCATGTTTGACACTGTTTTGACACTTTATTTGATTTGACACGAGACTGACCGAGCGCGATTTTTGTTTTCGCATGTGTTTACGTATTTTAATCAGGGTCGGCTCTAAATCAGTTGGATAAAATATGTAAACCGCGTAAACTTCATTCGCTGATGGGAATAGTTATTTTTAGGGTCTTTTGGTTTGCAATGTTTTTAAACATTTAAAACTAGCCATTTAATGCTTTAAATGGCTAGGTCAAAAGGTAATGTAGACAAGTACGAGATAAGCGCCATAAATTCTAGTCCCGGCAGGCTTCTACAAGTGCCAACATGTTTAAACTCGGTTGTGTCATAGTTGATCATGTAAGAGGCCTACACACGGCTAGAAGCGTAATAGATTTTAGTAGCCACTCAAGCATCGTGACGAGTGCATGAAAATGTTGCAGCTAACGAAAATTGAGTACCGCTTGGTCATTAAATTTTTAACAAAAGAAGGGCACACGCCTAATCAATTCAAATAACGTTTAGACAGCGTTTATGGTGATTTATCTCCTTCATATTCCACTGTACGAAAGTGGTCAAAATGTTTCCGTTTGGGGCAAGAATCTCTTGAATTAAAGCCAATTAAAGCGGTAACGCCTCAAAAACTTGCAACATTGAAGAAATGGTATTAGAAGATCGCCGTTTAAAAGTTAAGGAGTTAGCAGTGATGTCTGACATTTCGGAAACAAGTGTTCGCCGAATTCTTCATTTGGGTATAAATAAAATTAGTGCAAGATGGGTACGGCGTCTTCTTTCTGCTGTTCAACGTCAATGTGTGCGCTTGTTTTTAAACTTGTGTGGAGACGACCCAAAGCCGATTTTGGAGTCCATTGTCACTGGAGATTATATATTATGATCCTCTATCCAAAAGGGAATCGATTGAATAGCAGCGACCCGATGAACCTCGTCCTAAAAAGGCGAAAGTCGTTCAATCGACAAAGAAAGTTATAGCAACAATATTCTGGGATTGTGACGGCATTTTACTGATTGATTTTAAAAAACGAAATACAACTGTTAACAGTAAATATTATGCGTCTTTATTGCATAAATTGAGAAACAATATTCGTGAAAAGCGTCGTGGAAAATTGACAAGAAGTGTTCGATTATTACACGACAATGCATCCGTTCATACTGCCGCAATTTCACAAGCTGCCATTCACGAATGCAGCTTTGATGCATTGGATCATCCACCGTACAGTCCGGATATGGCTCCTAGTGACTATTATTTATTTTCCAATTTAAAGAAAGACCTTAAAGGACGTCGTTTTAAGGACGAGAACGAGTTGCAAGCAGCTGTAATTGAACATTTTGAAGGAAAAACTTCAGATTATTTTTATAAGGGCATTGAATTATTAATTCCACGTTGTAATAAGTGTATTGACATTAGGGGAGATTATATTGAAAAATAAAAATTATTATATTTTACCAAATTTATTTTTTCTATATCAGGCCGAGAATTTATGGCGTTTACCTCGAAACTAGTATTCAGTTGTCAAATATTTATTAATATCGATTATTATCGGTTTTTATGTGACGGATTTTATAAACTTTATTCTCCAAAAATATAAATTAACAACATAAGGACTGTCCCAGAAAAAACCGACCACTAACAAAATTCTGACAAACAGTCAAAACACAACATTTTTTTTAAATTATTTATTTAAGCTAACTATGAACATTTATCTATAAACTAACTGGTATAAATAAACTTATTTTCTAAAAAATTATACAACTTTAAATTTTAAGTTGAAACACAGCTTTTTCTCCAGACTAAATTACATTTAAAATCTTCAAAATATTTATACTTACATTATGGTAATACTTAAAATTGCCACAGCCTGAAATCTTATCTTTACAAATTTAAATTTCAAGTCGTAGGTATTGTTTCCAATAGCTTCAAATTGTAAAAGAATAGATAAAGGTTTTTAAGTCACAATAAAATGCGTATAACTGGGCGCTATCTGATTATGAAAGTTTGATAATGATGGTAGTTAGAATAATGACCTGGCACCATTAACTAGAAACTGGAGTCAGATCTAATAAATTTAATTCAACTTTTGTTAGTCATAATCGGTGATGTCAAAGTTAGGTTCGAATAAATATAAATAAAGACTTTCATAATTATATGGGTCAATATATCATTCAGTCTAATTAAGTTTAAAAATTATGTTTATTCATAAACCAAAAAGTTAGAACGAATAACAACTAGTCAAAAAAATCATTACGTAAAGTCACAATACCCTGCATAAGAATTCTTATCAAATGGGAACGTTTTCATACAACAAAATAACAAAAATAATTGATACATAAGCAGTAAACAACTTACACAATGTTCACAAAATTCAAAGAGTCGATAACTCACAATATCCTATTCAAATTGTTTAATTCACAAAACTGTACGAACACCATGTAGGTGTTTATTAAGAAAAAAAATTCACAAAACTAGATCAGAACAAACTTACACTATATTGCCCTTTTACCAACACAGGTATAAACAGTTATCACTAAACTATAGAAACTGGAAACTTCATAAAATTCTGCAATCACTAATAACCCAAAACTGCGAGAATTAAAATTCACAATACTATAGTACAAAGAGGTATTTATTAGTAGAGTTCATTCTTTCAAGTAACCGATACAACCAGACAACTTAGATGAAATTTACTTATTTAATTATCTTGTAGAAGGAAGAAACTGCATTATTAACAGTCACATCCGCTAAAACATACGATTTAAGCTTTATTTAAATCATTATCCGATTTCAAATTATATCCGGACGAGATTTTATTAAAACTGAATTCAACGTGAATTCAACTAGGCGTAGATATTGCAAAACTAAATTGCGACCACCAAAACACTGATTACAGTCTAATATTCTTATCGGGAAACTGTACGGTATTAAGCTTTAGATTTCGGTAGAAATTGATTCTCCACAATCACTGTATTTACTGTACGTTAGCATTAACTAAAACGCCGCAAAAATATTCTGAAAATGCCCTCGGTAATTAACTTGAAAAATACTAGTTCATGGCACGGGGACCGAAACTCCGCCGGATACGTAAAGGCGTTTCGCCCTATGTGTATTCTCTGCTTGCTTCTTTAAACCCTTACTGTAAACTGATTGTAAAAAGTAAAGATATTTTGACGGTAGACGGAATTTTAAGAGGGGTACACTTTCAAATAGACCAATAAGGGAATGACGTGACTTTTTTAAGCCAACCAAACAAGGAATCATAAATTAAGGCAGGAGAGGTTTTAATGATATTTTTCCATAGAATTTCAACTTGATTAGATGGGAATATTTGCAGATTCTCTTTCACATTGACCAGAATAGCTGACAATTTAAATTTTAAAGACTAGTCTATTTGAAAATATTATTTTTCCCACTAACAATATGAAATGGTAGATACTAACACGTGTGGAATCAGTACCTTTATTTAAAATGAGATCCATAAATTCTTATAAAAACAATTTTATTAGTCTGGAATGCTTCTTTGAGATGACCTTTAATATTTTATAGGGTTTATATTATGCAGTATACCCACGGTGATTTTACATTGAAAGAAAATATATGAATACGCCGGACCGCATTTAGGGTTTTTGTTAAATATGCATACAATGTTGCATTATTTGAAAACCGACAGAAACGTAACGTTACAAAGTTAGCCATTAACATTTTTCCACCACTTTGCCCTATGTCATTTACGATTATTTGCGACTGCTTTGTATATTTTTCAGAATCTTGTTCATGGTGGATTGATTTTTTGTTGTTTTTTAGATTTTATTTTATTTGAGCCCAATATTTCTCGATAGGTCTCAACTCTGGGCAGTTTGGGTACATCGCGGTACAATATTGATGTTGTTTTTTTTGTAGGATTGTGAAGCCCTTTACTGTAGTGGCAACTCCAAAAAATCAGGACAAAATAGCACAGATTTATTGTGGTTTTCCATCAGGAGCAATAGTCGTTTTCTCGGACATTCTTCAATATAATCATATTGAATATCACTATTAATATTTCCTGTGTAGTGACGAAACTTTTGGATTTTGACAGAAACATTTTTTCACTTTCCTTTGGGCTCTTTGATCGAATGATCCCCGGTTTCTTCCCGACGCAGATTTCCAGTTAACAGTAATACTACTGTTAATGCACTAATAACATTTTAAATACTATAGTCTTTGGAATATTAAGAAGTTTTGACAACTGTCTGTAAGACATATCGTGATTTTTGGTGTGTGTGGAAAGAATTAGTTTTCGCCGGTCTCCTTGATGCGATGCCCTTTTGAATAAATACAAAATAAATACCAAATAATGCTGCCTAACTTTTACCTACTTAACAGCAACAAGTTAAAAGTACAAATTATTAAACTTTGACATTAGTGGTCGGTTTTTTGTTCTGGGACAGTTCTTATTATTATTATTTGACATTAACACTCTCTCATTAATTAAATAAAAATTAATTATCTACTAACATGATCGGTAACGTAGGAGTAAATCCATATGAAGTGATCCAACACTGGTCGCTCGACCATTTCAGAAAACTATAATTTTTTGTATCATCCCTAATTATCGGTAGTTCAAAACCACTGTTATTTTGTTTTTATTCCTTTTGATTAAAATATGGCAGCCATATTTGTTTCGTGGTACACGACTTTTTTGCGTTTTTTGATGTAACCGTAAATCTTAATTTCTGAAAAACAGTTAATCCAAGAGACCTGCGGTATAAAACATTTCCACTTTTTAGGGGGTCATATGTCCAGATAAAGGTAAAGTCTTAGGGCTGATTTTTTGTTAATTGTACACAGTTAGGGGTAGTTTATGTATAAAATATTTCAAATCTGAAACCTCAATATTTTGGTATTTATAAACTTTTGAAGTTCTCGTATTTTCTATTTTTGGTCAACTTTGGCCCTCAATATCTCCGATGGGCATAGATGGGTTTTTCTTATATTACGTGAGAATGAGGTAGCATATGATGGATGGCAAACTGTGGTAAAAATCTCAACTTTGATATTAGCCTGAGCACAGAGTTATCCTCAGTTGAATACTGTAAATAAATCGTATATAGCCATAAAACTTGACCATTATTAAACTATGTATTTTCAATACATTACCATCTGCATTAATATTGTTGAGTAAATTTGTTTTATTCTAGTGCTAACTAGTTGAGTTATAATAAATTATGTTTATTATATAATCATATGCTATTCGTAAAAGTTCTTGCAGATATAACTAAAGCAATTAATAGCAAGAATACATACTTATATGTATTCCATTACTTACTACTTTTTCCATGTATTATCTTCCCTAATCAATTTTCCTTTCAATCTATGTAAATTATATAATAGTTTACATAAACTAATTCACGAAATCTAAAAGGCCCAACTCATTATCAGCCCGGCTATTAGCCCCACTATCAGCGGGTTGATGTGAGTTTACGTTTGCTGAGATTACATAAAATAAAAAATGAGCCTTATATTGTGTTGTTTATTACCTAATGAAATACATATTACTAGCATCATAATCTTCTTACAAATATATTTGTTTACTTAGAAGTATTATAATACCATAAAGATTTAAAGATCATCTCTTCCAACTGCAACCAACAGCTTGACAGATTAAACTCAAAGCCTCATGGACAAACCGTAATGATACACGGTTTACATTTGCGTAATTTATTATGGAAAGTAAAAGTTGGACCTGCTAAAAACCATAAAAATAAATTTAGTTATTATTCCAGATGTATACACCTTTTTTGTTTTCTCTTAGTTAAGATATTGAGTTATTCCAATCCCTTCACTTTTATGTTTTTTTTGAAAAAAACAGCTAGAAAAGCTCCAAAACAAGCAAAAAGTTACCGCAATTCTAGTAATAAAAGGTTTTAAACAGTTTTATTCAAAACGCAATTCTTTTTATGGTATTTTAATTATTCTTAATCCCAGGAGTATGTTTTTACTGTTTCTAAAATTTTATTGTTTCTTATTAAACAAATACTATGTCTGTAGACATTATAAAGCTAATTAGTAATGATATTTATTTCCTTAGATAATCAACACAATGTAATGTTCTTTTAGTTCCTGTAGTTCCAGCAAATGTAAACGAGCTCATCAACTCCGCTGACAGGGGGGCTATTATACGTGCTGATAATGAGTTGGGTCTTTTAGAATTTGTAAATTAGTTTATGTAAACTTATCTACAACTTACATGGATTGATAGGCAAATCGATTAGAAATACAAGAAAAAGGTACATATGTATTCTATTAATTGATTTAGTTATAACTACAAGAATTTTTACGAATGACATGGTTATATAATAATCTATATATTTAAAACACAAGGCTTATTTTTGTTCTAGTTCGTTTGAGAGATCCACCGTTTTGTTTCTTTTTTTTAATTAAAGCTTTCGCTGTGTAGATTAGTCAACACTACTTAATTTTAATATTTTTTTAATGTTTATATTTTTAGTTTGAAAAACTCTAATATGTTTAATTTGAGACGGGCGAATTGGACATTCACTAGGGGCGCCCTCTCACCTTCCACGGTGTTCAGTTTCATAAGTACTCTTTGCTTATAAATATAAAGGGTGATGCAGCCGTCCACATTCATCATTAATAAGCGTAGATAAAATCCGCATAGTTGAAAATTATGAACAGACGAATTATACAAATAATAGCTGATGGCAATTGCTTATTCAGAGTAGTTTCATATTGTTTGTACAAAAGCCAGGAAATTTGCCAACACTATGTTTATGTCATGTTTTTGAAATATGTACTAATATACGTTTTGAAGAATGTGTTAAACAAGATCGATTTTTGATTTTATTCTTATCATTTCGAAAGGTAGAATTTCCGTATGTATGCATTAATGTAGAATAAACCGGCAGGGAGGAGTAGTAAGCCAGAGAGGAATATATGTCGAAAGAGAGGAGGGTAAGCTGGGAGAGAGGAGTGCTTAGAATTTTCAACTGGTTACGTTTGGATGCGTTTATTTAAATAATCACCTATGAAAATCCAAAGGATTGTAATCACACATCGAATGTTGTATATAGGGAAATCCTTCAATGATTTTGACCGTCATGTCTTGACGAGGTTTCCCTAGTAATAATTATAACTCAAAACAATGTTAGCACTACAATAAAATGAATTTACTTAACGATGCTAATGGAGATGGTAATGTATTGAAAATACATGGTTTAATAATGGCCGAGTTTTTTTGGGTATTTACAAGATTTATTAACAGTTTTCAATTGAGCATAATTCTGTTCTCAGGCTAATATCAAAATTCGAATTTTTACTACAGTTTGCCATCATATACTACTTTATTCTCACGTAATATAAAAAAAATCCATCCGTACCCATCGAAAATATTGAGTAGTACCAAAGTTGACAAAAAATAGAAAAGACGAGAACTTCAAAAGCCCATAAATACCAAAATAGCGAAGTTTCAGATTTGAAATATTTTGTACATAAACTACCCCTAACTCTGTACCATTAACAAAAACATCAGATCTAAGGCTTCACCTTTATCTGGAAATATGGCCCCCTAAAAAGTGGAAATCTTGCAAAAACGTTATTAAATTTCGGGGTTAAATTACACGCATAAGTAAGCTTTCTACGAAAATTATGCTTTGACTAAAAAATGTAGTCCGATATGTGCACAGTATAATGGTTTTTACCGCAGGCCTTTAGGACCAACTGTTCTTGATATATCAAGATTTCCTTTTACATTGAAAAAAAGCAAGAAAACCTCGTACACCACGAAACAAATATGACTGACATATTTCAATCAAAAGAAATAAAAATAAAATAATAGTGGTTTTAAACTTCCAATACTTAGGGGTGATAACATTGATGATATTGATAGAGACTGTATCTAACGCTCAATCACAGAGATTGTTAGAAGTATCCCGCTTTGGTGATTATGAGGTTAAGGTGTATCCTCACATGTCACTGAATACATCTAAAGGAGTAGTTTACTGTCGGGATTTCCTAAATTGCACGTTGGAAGAGATAAAAGAGGGTTTAAAACATGAAGGTGTTATAGAAGTTAAACGAGTTAAAAGCAAAAAGAATGGAGAACTTGTCGATACTCCTAATCATATCCTTACGTTTAACACACCTAAGTTACCGAGAAGCATTACCGCAGCCTTTTACCATTTAAATGTAAGACCCTATATACCCCCTCCTGTCCGTTGTTATAGGTGTCAGTCGTTTGGTCATGTATCCTCTAGTTGTGATAAATCTGAATTATGTATATGTGGTAATCCCTCACATAAAGGTGAACCTTGTAGGGCAACCCTTTAGCTGCCCTAACTGTAAAGAGAAGCATTCTGCAACATCAAGGTCATGTCCGGTATTCAAGCAAGAGATGCGAATACTGGAAATTAGAACTGTTCATAGGGTATCATATACGGAAGCAAAACGTAAGTCTAATTCCTTCACTGTCCCATCCCAATCCTATGCTCAAGTTACCACCAAATTAGAAGCAGATCCTTTACGTACACTAATTCCTGAAATTAGAGGTATTATTAAAAAAGAACTGGCAAAGCTAACTAATGCTCTCTTAGTAAGAACAACTACTACCTCCGAAATCGCCAGCAGTGATGAAGAGAGAAATAATAGTCAAATATCTACTCCTAAAGTAAATTCAACTATAGTAACAGCTTCTACAAGTACAGTAATTGATGCTAACACTGGTGTAAAAGATAAAAGGAAACTTTCACAACTAAGTAATAATAATAATAATAATAATAATAATAATAATAATGCTTTATTGCCCAACAGGAACACCCATTTATAGGACAAAAAAATTACAAGTTCAGAAACAAATACAAATACGTACATGTTACATTTGTGTATTTAACTAAAACAATAACTTAAATAACTAGAAGAAAATAAGTAGACATATTACAAAGAATCAATAGCCACGTTAATGATTTCTCTCTTGCTGTTATAAAATAAATCACATTGGTGAGCGATTTTGTTAAATGATTTGAACATTACATGAACAGGTGATTTTATAAGTACATTTGTATACGCTCGAGAACAAAAGAATGTTATTTCGGATCTAGATTGTAACCTAGGGATATAAAACTGCATTTTATGCAAAAGTTCAGGACAGTCCACAATGTTATTACATATATTATACAAGAAGGCAATTGCCATGCACATTCTTCGCTTTTCAAGGCTATGAAATCCTGTGTTTACTAATAAGCTGTCATAAGGAGTCCCTCTTTCTGGATACGTACCATATGTTTTATAGCATAAATATTTCAAAAATTTTCTCTGGACACGTTCAATAGCTAGGGTCTGATTAATATAGTGAGGATGCCAAATTAAGGATCCGTATTCTAATTTAGATCTCACATAGGAGCAGTATAACTGTTGCAGAGCTTTCCCTGAAGTAAAATTATGACAGTTTCTCATTATGAATCCGTATGATTTCAAGCTTTCAGATATTTTACGAGATATATGAGATTCAAAACTAAGTTTATCATCATAGATGATGCCTAGATCTTTAATGTTGTCACACCGACTAAGTAAAATTCCATCGACGTTATACTGAAAAGCGATAGTTGACATCTTCCTTGTGAAGGACACTATTTTACACTTTGTAATATTTAGGTTGATATTATTACCACTACACCAGTCTTTAATTTTTGATAAGTCATCTTGAAGCAGAAGACAATCGTTGATGGAGTCAACTTTGCAGTAGATCTTCAGGTCATCCGCGTAGCATAGGTTGTTGTTATTAATTATTTCACTAAGGTCATTTATAAACAACAGGAATAAAAGGGGTCCCAAATTTGAACCTTGAGGAACACCCGAGGAAGCAATGTACGCTTTCGAGGAAGCCCCATTGTATGATACCACTTGCTGACGATTTTTTAAGTAGGATCTAAAGAAATTAATCAGAGATTCGGAAAAACCAAATTTAAACATTTTGCCTAGTAATATATCATGATCCACATGATCAAAGGCCTTGGAGAAATCCAAGTAGATAACATCCGCTTGTCCTCGTTTATCAATAACTTCGGATATGAACTGAGTTATAATGGCCAGGTTGGAAAGTGTGGAACGACCAGGTATAAAACCATGTTGTTGTAACGATATCTGATTCCTTATCTGTGAATAGACACGATCATAGAGTACTATTTCAAATAGCTTTGCAAAGTTTGAAATAATTGAGATAGGACGATAGTTGCGCACATCAGCAGGATTACCATTTTTTAAAACAGGACAGACCTTTGCATATTTCCATTTCTCCGGGAAAGTTGATGTTTTCAGGCATAAATTATATATGATTTCCAAGGGGCCAGCCAGTACATTTATGCAATCCTTTATCATAAAAGATGGAATAGAGTCAGTTCCCATGGTGCACTTGTTTTTTAACTTTTTCGAAGCATTTAATATTTCGTCAATTGTGATATTTTCAATGACAACTGGAGAATATTGATTAATATGAGGTGATAAGCTGTTATCTAAGGTAAACACATCAGAACCACGATCTACATATACACTATTAAAATAGTTAGCAAAAGCGTTCACTATCTCATCGGGACTCTCATATTTTTCATCCATATACTCCATTTTACCCGGTATCCTTGACTGTTTTTTCTTGCTATTAATAAATGACCAAAAATTTCGAGGATCTGTAGATATAAGGTTTTGAGTATGATTAATATATTGATCATAAGCTTCTTTAATTTGCTGTTTCACAAGAGATCTTAAACGTTTAAAATTTTCACCATCAGATTGAGATGAACTAGCTCTATATTTCTTAAGATATTTAGATTTCAATTTGATGTTATTGATTATTTCAGATGTAAACCACCTGGGATAGCTTCTTTTGTGAGTTTTATATAAGGGAACGTATCTATCCAGTATTTCATAAATCTTGCTATAAAAAGCATTAACGGTATCATTTACTTCTTGGAATTCGTATAAATAATTCCAGTCGCAATTCATTATTGCAATATATAATGAATGGTAATCAGCCTTTTTAAAATTGTAGGCTTTACCAGGGTTACTAAGACAGAAATTGTTATACCGGGCTCTTGCACTTTTGAAAGTACCTGTCAGTGCTGGGTGATATAAATCTTCATCCACCATTGGCGTAATATCATGTTCAACATAACACTCGAGATTACAGAAAACTAAATCTAATAACCGATTATCAACATTAAGAACATTGTTTATTTGAGATATATTAAATAGCACAGAAAAGTTTTGTATTAGCTGAGACTTTTTATCATTGTTAGGACTACTGAAGTGGGGGGCGTTAAAATCTCCCAGGATAATACGATTATCACTGTTCAGATAGTGTAGGCTTTCAAAATTTTCCAAAAACGATTCAAAATCTTCACAACGTACATCAGGTGGTATATAGACTACAAAGACGTAAAACATTGTACAGTTAATAAACAGTTTGCATCCAACAATATCTATATTATTAAAACTGTTTATAAATACTGATAGATCTAACATTTCAGATTTATATTTCTTATTACAAGCCAAAAGAACACCACCACCTTTGGTTTGTCCGGTTAAGTGATATCTTCGGTCACAGCGATAGACACTATAGTTAATTGGAAAAAATTCAGAGGTTAATATATCCTCATTCAACCAGGTTTCAGATAAGCAAATTAAACAATGTTCCATATCACTAACATACGTAAAACATCTTTGAAGTTTTGATCTTAAGCCTCTAACATTTTGATAATAAAATGAACAGGTGTTGTTGGGCATATCTAGTTTAAATTAACAATCGTAGGAACTCCATGGAGATATTTAATTTTGTAGGTACTACCATTCCCTGAATTATTTTTATCCACTAATTGTTGTTTAATAGTTTTATAGCGATTTATTTGCCTTTTAGTGCGGTCGAATGATATTGAAATATGTTTATAATTATCGTTACTTTTTAGTTGCTTTGCATTTTTAATAAAGTGGTGAACATGGTTAACATTATGCAAATTTACTTTTAAGGGACGTGAATTCGATATATTGTTATCACGCTTACCCAGCCTGACCGGCTGAATGTTCTGAATGTCGATATCGGGCTTGAGAAATTTTAATATATTGTTAACAGCAGATTTTTCGGCGGCTAATAATTCATTATCACGTAATTTTGATTCTTGCTCCTTGACTCCAAATATTATTAAATTAGTTTTCCTTTTTTGGCGCTCATCAAGCTCCTGGACAATTTCTTCGAAGATCTCATCATTAATATTCTTAGAGCTACTTGCTAAGGTGTTAGATCTAAGATCTTCAATCTGCTTTTTTAGATCAGTGACAATATCCTTCAACTCTTGGAATTCTAACCGTTGTTTTTTACAATTATTGCAGTTATACGAAAGACGCCTATCTCTTACGGATAATAATTGTATTTCAGCACGCGATAGTCCAGAACACGTTGTATGTAAAGGTTGATGACAGCTATCGCAAACTAATTCTTTATTTGAATTTAGCGATTGTTTACAAACAACACATGCACTATCCATAGGCATTTCTATATTATTACTTAAACGAATAAAGTTGTAATTACCAAGTTGTAATAATACAGAAGATGAACGAACTATCGAATAAAGCCTGGAGTCCATCGAACGGGCGATATTAAATAAAGTCAAAAAGAAAAAACGAGGCTGGCCGAAAGGCAAACCCCGTAGAGGTACATCTTCAAATATTTATCTACAATGGATTATAATACATTTATCTTACAGTGGAATTGTCGTGGATTTTTTAACAAATTAAGTTCAATTCAATTAGTTTCAAAATATAACCCTGACTGCCTCTGCATACAAGAAACTAAATTTAATTACAATCAGAACTACAAACTAAAGAACTATTTTCTACTACGAAAGGATGCTACAGATGGAGAACGTGCTCATGGAGGCGTTGCCATGCTCATAAAAGAAAATATACCTTACAGCAACTTGTTACTTAACACCGAACTACAAGCCATCGCAATGCGTATAACTTATCCAAAGCCTCTTACTATCTGTAATATATATTTCCCAAGCGCACCATGGAGTACTGAGGAGTTCGAAGATCTGGTCAGTCAGTTACCCCATCCCTATGTAACTTGTGGGGATTTTAACTCGCACAGCTTCACGTGGGGGTCTTATAAAAACGATAGACAGGGTAGGGCTGTTGAGGACCTAGTTGACAGACTGGATATATGTCTTCTTAATAATGGTAATCCAACACACTTCGATGTATCGACTGGACAATTCAGTGCTATCGATTTAACTCTCTGCACTCCATCTTTATCGACAACTTTAGTTTTTTCTACGGACCCAGATCTACACTTCAGTGATCATTTTCCGATTATTATTAAACCTTATGGTTTATTAAAAAACCTAGTTCTGTCAACGCTCCCACGGCAATTCCACAAAAATGGATTTTAAACAAAGCTGATTGGAATGCATATAAAGAATGCGTAGACACGTTGATGGCCTCATCTAATACAGAATTAACGATGCCCGACATCACCAATTTTATAGTAGAAGCAGCAACAGTACATGTCCCAAAAACAAAAAGTATTCCACACAGACGAGTAGTTCCATAGTGGAACGAGCAAATCCGGTCTTTTGTTGCTGAAAAGAAACGAGCACTCAATCTTCTAAAAAGAAACACTACTATTGACAACTTAATAAACTTTAAAAGAGCTCGGGCAAAATGCCGGAAAACCATTCAAGCAGCGAAAAAGAAATCGTGGCAGGAATATGTATCTAGTATGTCCACTACTACTGATGTTGGTAAAGTGTGGAAACGAACACGAGCCATTGCTGGAAACCGTAGTTGCTTCAATATTACTTTAAATATAAATGATGAAATCATAAGTGATCAACAAGATGTTGCTAACCATCTAGCGCAGCATTTTGCACAGTTGTGCAATATAGAGGCAGCTCAAGTCAATAACGTGGATGATTTCATAGATTTCAATACACCGCAAGAACATGAATACAACCGTCTCTTTTGTATTGACGAACTAAACGAGGCACTTGGAAAAAGCAACAACACAGCACTAGGCAGTGATGACGTCGTAAATGCATTTCTTCAGCATCTATCTGAAAACGCAAAAATGGGTTTGTTAAATATATATAATAGCATATGGAAAACTGGTATTTTACCAGAATCGTGGAAAGAAACCACTATAATTCCCATATTGAAGCCAGGAAAAATACCAACAAGCCCATCAAGCTTTAGACCAATCTCTCTTACGAGTTGCATCTGTAAATTAATGGAACGGATGGTTACCAATAGATTATCATGGCTGCTCGAATCTAGAAAATTGTTAAGCAAGTATCCATTCGGATTCCGTAGAGAACACTCTACGACAGATGCGTTAGTGTATATTGAAAATGCTGTTCAAGGAAGTTTTCTTGCAGGTCTTCACCTAACAGCTATTTTTATAGATTTGAAAAGTGCATTTGATACTGCCAGGCACAGCACAATATTAGAACAACTAAATAAATGGGGAATAAAAGGATACTTACCTAAATTCGTAAAGTCGTTCCTTGATAACAGAGTCATTAGAGTCAGAGTTGGCAATGTTTTATCTGAAAATTATAATGTTAAAAACGGGACTCCACAAGGTTCCTCGCTAAGTGCCACTCTGTTTCTAATAGCGATACAAGGACTGTTAGATTCCATCGACAAAACTGTTCGATACTGTGCCTACGCAGATGATATCGTAATATTTACTTTTGGACAATCTTTCAATAATATTGAAGAAATTGTACAAAATGCACTCACCAAGCTATCCTCGGAGGCCACTAATAGAGGTCTTCAAATTTCTACTGAGAAAACGGTCTCGCTACATTTCTGTCGCAAACGAAGCACCTGCCAACAGGAACACAACGTTCAGATGAATTCGATACCTATTAAAAACGTAGATAATTCTTGTTATTTAGGCCTAATATTTGACTCTAAACTTACCTGGACGCTACACATCAGTAAACTGAAAGCCCGTTGTAATAGTATCTTAAATATACTTAGATGCTTGTCAAACCTAAACTGGGGATCTGATCAACAGACACTGCTGATGCTGTACAAATCTTTGGTTCTATCTCGAATCGATTATGGTTGTGTGGTATATTCCTCTGCCAGGCCATCCCGTTTGAGTATTTTAAACACAATACATAACATGGGAATACGCTATATAATGGGGGCCTTTGTAACAAGCCCAGCAGACAGTTTATGCGTAGAATCTGGGTTAGAGCCTTTATGGCTACGCCGTCAAAGGTTACTATTAAACTATCGTGTCGCGGCATTATATCGCACGCATAACCATATTCGATCATCCTTAGTCAACAGCGCTCTATTGGACCTCTATCAAGTACAAAATACGCGTACTAGACCGGCGACCGTTAGATCCATCGTCACTTCTAGGACATGGGAAATCCCCGAAGCTGGTTTATATTTAAATGCCTACCCTAAAACTTCGCCATGGACCGTACCAGCAATAGATATTCGTTTCGATCTTCGGAAATATAATAAATCCGAAACAGCTGGTAACGTCATTAAAATGGACTTTTTAAATATTCTCGATACATACGGTCAGTGCAACGTATTCTATACTGATGGGTCTAAAACAGAGTCAGGAGCGGGGTGCGCCGTAGTCAACGGCAATAATATATCTACATGGTCACTTTCACCCACTGTAAGTGTTTTTACATGCGAAATATATGCTTTATTGCAAGCGTTAAGTATATGCTGAGAATCAACGTCCGATATTCATGTAATTTGCACAGATTCTTTGTCTTCTCTGTTAGCAATAAGTAACAAATTTAACAACGAAGCTATAGTACAAGACATACACACCTTACTATCAAAACTAATCAGTAAAGGCAAACAGATAGTGTGGATATGGATCCCAAGTCACATTGGCATCTCTGGAAATGAGAAAGCAGATCAAGCTGCAAAATCTGCAGCAGCTCGGATTCAGAATGATGTAAATGTGATTTGCCCAAAAGACGCAAGAACATACATAAAGCAAAAATCAGAACTTCAGTGGCAAGTGGCGTGGAATACAAAGACTACCGCTCTAAAAGATATAAAACCGAGTGTCAAGTTACAACAATCTGAGATTACACTTACACGTATGGAACAAGCAATAATAAGTCGATTAAGAATAGGTCACACCCGATTAACTTCTACCTTTCTATTAACAGAGGGAAGTAGGCCTAATTGTCCTACGTGTATAACTCCACTTACTGTCGAACACATCCTTATCGAATGTAATGAATAGACCAACCAGAGAAGAACTTGTGGTTTATCTGATACTCTACCAGAAATTTTGATTTTGAAAACTGTAAAACTTATTAGTCTGTGATAAAAACTATTATCTGTGATATTTTATATATTTGAATTATGTTTATTTACTTACAAAACTTATATTAGCCAGTCTTATCTTTACCAATTCATATATATATTTTTTTTATAGTTTTATCAATGTTTTGTATGGTATCCTATTATATATTTTCGTTCGTGCTTATTGTGTCTATTGTTGTAGTAATTTGTTAGTTATATTTATTGTTCGTACCGATTTGTTACTTATTAATGGCAATTTATATCAGTGATATTGTATAGCAAAAGCGACAAATGACCCTGGCAGTCGAGTCGCTTATTTAAAAAAAAATTAATAATAATAATAATAATATTAATAATAATAATAATATTAATAATAATAATTATAATAATAATAATTATAACCCGCAGGGTGGCTGAAAGCGGGCAGCCATTGGGGAGTAGCGCCCGCACGGGTACCAGCTCAGTACACCTCGTTCCAACACACATACCTGCCCGTAAACACAACCATATAAACACACAGTTTTTTAAAATTTAACTTAAACACACTTACACTACACACGTACAATGCATACGGGCAGGTCACCAACACACATACTCATTCCTTGTTTGACAGCGTGGGGAACTAGTAGCAGTCTGGGACTTGGGCTCGCCTGCTAGAGGGTACAGCGGATAAAACTGGGTTCCGGGGAGTGCACTCCCAGGCTGCTAGGTAGTACAGGTGCCCGGGTCGGTCTAGCCAACATGGCCTGGTTGCCCTATCAACTTGCGAAAATCTCGCTTATGCCGTAATGCCAGGTGGCGCCTGGACCGGGAACCTTGCGGTATAATGCGGGGGCTCCGTCAAGGCCACCAGAGTCGGGTTCTTTGGAATCCTTTGGCTGTTGCTGGTTCCTTAAACTGTCAAACACAAAAGGAATAAAAACCATGCACACTATATATACACGCACAACTTCACACTCTGGTGTCGGTCATGGTCGCCATTTTGTGTCAGTGGGAAATATAAATTTATGGTTTTTCGACTTATCGCGCCACCCTTATGTTGGCGACACTTCATTCTTGCTGTCTCGAAATATCAACTGTGAATTTGTTTCATATTTGTTAGTTTCTGTTTGAAGGTGGTTTGTGATCTTTAATCTCCGTTGCTTTTTACTAATTCACGCTTTCATCAATAAAAACAGTTCTTTTTAGAACTAAATAATATATTATTTAATCTAAATTATATTTTGATTCACTTTACTTAACAGGAATTCTACTCTATGGCGCAATGGCGCAGCCATGGGGGAGGGGTTTGGGGGTCGAAACCCCCCGAAATTTTTGTATTTATCATAGATTTTGCTTATTTTCTTTATAATATACATAAATAAATAAGATAGTATATATTACGCAAATATACTCAAATAAACCCCCCTCCCCTGAAAAATCTTTCTGCTTATGCTGAATCCTTGTGATTCTGTATAATAATTCTGTATAATTATTATTGAGAATAAATATTATATTATTATTATATAAAAATAGTTAAAGTCCTAGACTTACAGAACCGATTGAAATTAATTTAAAGTTTTTAATATGTGAAATTAATCACAGACACATGGCTGACTAATGAAAAAAATGGAGATTGAGTTGCAAGCAGGTTAGAATAAAATGGAGAGATGTTCTCTTTGATATGTCTTTTAATCTACAACCTACGTTTATTGGTTTTCCATCTTGGAAGGGGACAGCTGCCCTCTTGCCCACCCCTTGATACGCCCTTGTCAGGAATTGTCCATCATAAATCGGCTGTAATGGCTTGCGATATGCATTGCGACATAGAAATACATGGTGAAGTTTTTAGAAGGTGTAGGGTGCAGAAATATTTTATTATTTGCACGATGTTGAATTTTAATTGGTTGAATTGTGCTCGGAAGGCTAATTTAAGGTTTCTATGCCAACGCTCAATGTCTTTATTAGCTGCCGGGTGATATGCAATAGTCTTAATATGATGAATCCCAGTAGCTGTGTTAAAGCTTGAAATAACATGACCATCGAATTGACGGCTTCGATCTGGTGTTATGTTAAAAGGAATACCAAATCTAGCAATCCATGATGACAAGAGTACACTGGTAATAGTCTCCACAGAGATATCTTAACTATCAATTATTGTGACGAGGTAGGAGTCATTTGATGAGGGAGGTAATAGTCCAACAATGTTTACATTGATGTGGGTAAACCGTTTTGTTGGCTCACTATAAGATCCCAATGGGCTGGTTGTATGTTTAGATACCTTTTATTTTTGGCAGGCAATGCAAGCTCTAGCCCATTTAGCAACATCACTCTTCAAAGATGCCCATATCATTGGCAGGGTGGGCTAATAAGGTCGCATTAGCTAATTATTGTTTCAATTCATTGAATGCTGTTATGGCATCGTCAGTCCACTGTATTTGACGTTTGTCATTTTTACATCTTTAGTCATATTAACTAACGGAATTGGCGTTTTGGCAGCTTGAGGCAGTGAACGACGGTATAAGTTTACCAGTCCCAAAAAATCTTCAAAGATCTTAAAGCATAGATGGATGAAGATAGTCAAGTATGACTTGTGCTTTTCCTTTCGTTGGAAGAACTTTTGGAAGAGACATGGTATCCAAGAAAATAAATTTCTGAAACATGGAATATACATTTAGAAAGATTAATACGTATATTAATGTCATGATCATCTAAACATTGAAGAAACTTCTCTAAATGGAGGATGTGTTCTTCAGTTGATGATGGTGTTATAAGACAGTCATCTAAATAGGCATAGATAAAATTTAGATCCCTTAAAATATTATTATGCATTTTCTGTTACATATTTATTACCAATAATTATTGAAATTGTTTGGCTAAAAAAAGTAAAAATTCTGATAAAACGAACAAATAAATGAAAATAATCAACTATTATAACAACTTTATTCCTCATCAGAACTTTGAAATCGTGTATTAGGATAGCAGAAGAGGTCGATGGTGGTATCCTGGGATCTGGTATCTATGCATTTATATATTGGTGACAAACCGTATGTATACATTGACGACTTAAGCTGCAATATCATTATTAATAGTTCTGCTGGTTATCAGATGGCGGCTAGTTTTTACACATTTTAAACAATATTAAACTTAGTTAAATTAAAAATTTATTTTAAGTTGTTTTATAACATTTCTTAATACGTATATAACAGAAAATGCATAAAAGATAACTTAACAATTATCATTAAGAACATTAATAAGAAAATAACGGAAGCAGGTGTGTTTCCTACTAGTTCATTAATAATATTGCTACTGGTTACTAGATGGTGCGCAGTTGCTACAAATTTCATACAAACTCTTTAAAATATTTAAAATTGAACTTTATCAAGGTATTATCTAAGTTAAGATGTTTATGTGACAATTATTGACAATAATATTGACAGAGAATGCATTTGTGGATGCAGCATTTGTCAAAGTTAACTTCATAATTTACAATAAATTAATGCTTTTTACAATTTTGTGTAAACGAATACAAAAAATTTTGTTCAATTTGCCAGCGCTGTCAATTTTTAACCTCTTGACCTTCTTCAAAGTACTCCACTAACTTGTCATGTTTTAAATCTCGGCCTCGAGCATAAGAATTGACCCACGTCAATTGTAACGCAGCGCGCTTGTAACGACTATTTTCATATTTTATGACGGTTATTAGGTTATAGAAAATTTTTTTATTATACCCGAAGAAGATCTCAGATTATAGCCACTGTGTGATCGTCTTTCTCTACACCCATAATATTATAAAATATTAAAAAGAACTTATTCGTGCAAAATGTGAAAAGCAAGATTAATTTTAGAATAGTAGGTTAAGTATTTTACTTTTCCTAGGCCTATCCAAACCAAAAGTATTTTAGACCCAAGGGGTAAAATGTGACGTTTTAGCAACTGGTAGTAGGTAGAAAATGTCCACATTCTATATAGGTTATAGAAAAAATAATCTTTACAATTAAAAAACCTACAAAAAGAGCCATAGCCAAATAATTTTAAATAAAATAATGCAAACGCAAAACTTTTAATAATTGGTTGCTTGACCTTTTAAATTTTTTGTCTGTAGTGAGCTTCAAATGTTGACAGTTCAGAACCACTATAATTTTATTTCAAAATGGTGAACGTTTTTCTATCGTGACCAATGTCATTTTTGCCATTTGTAAGCGTCGACGGTAACATTTTTTTATCTCAACTGCGGTAAGTCCTAGGACAACAAAACAAAACCATGGTGTTAGGAACCTTACAGACTACAATTATAAGCCTGTGTACTATTCTAAAAATGATACCTTCATAATAAATTCTAAGGTCAAAGTTTTGTATCACAATCGCTGAAAATGCTATTTTCAGATATTTTTTAAAAGAAAAGGTAGTTTGTTTAACACTTGAGTTTTTTGCAAGTACCTGTGTACCAATAGTCTATGTCATAATTGTTTGGAGTTTGAGACTATATTTTTGCTACAGGTTCATCAACATTTAAGTTTTTAAAATTGTTTCTAACTTCAAGGTTAAATATCTCTGGTGGGCAGTTATTGAAAAGTCATAGGTAACCTCCGTTAAAATTTGGAGTTGAAATTGAGATTCGAGCGGTGTAAGAGATACGGTCTTCCAAAGGTCCTGAAAAATTCAATAATTTGCATTAAGTGAAGTATGCCTAATTTAATTATTTTAATAAAGTATATACATTTGCACCATATCGTTAACGGTTTAGGCAGCATGAACCACGAAAGTGATTGCACAGCCATTTTTTCGTCGCTTTGCTTAACTACAATCGTTAATGCTTGACTCCATTTTATCAAACATTTATGTTTGTTGTTACATACCTGAACCTTCCTCGAGAGATATTCTATATAATAGTGAAAACCGCATCAAAGTCCGTCCTCGAGATTATCCCGAACGAACAGACAGACAAATTGACACTTTATTTTATACTAAATATGTATAAAATAAAATGACTTTCTATTTTAAATTGCCAACTTATATACTAAGTAGGATTGGAATAGAAATTCATATGAAAATTACGTGCTTCCAATTCATTTTGCATGCTACAATAAATATTACATAGTAATACACGATAAATAGCATGTGCTAATTATGGCTGTAGGTCAATTCGACCTATACAATTCGACGTTAATTACGTACTCCATGGTATATCATTAGTGCGTTAAAATTAACACGTAAAAAACACTTGTTAGTTGAGTGGACTTATTTATAAACGCCATTTTTGCTTAACTTTACTGATAAGTGCGGTTTGAATTCTATAGATGTAACAGTTATTTCTTGAGATTAATGTTAGTTCGGTACTTATATTTAAGTCCAAATAAAGTATTTGACGTATTTAGAGATAGTAAGTCTTAGCTGATAAGATAACAAGAATCTCGAAATGGTGATGTTACCTATAAGTTATGAATTGCGAATTTCACACACTTTCTTATTTTTATGGGTTGTTTATAACTGTAGAATTAATTAAATATATTTTTCTTGTAAAATTATATAATTAGAAATATTTATATAGCAATTTGCATAATACTTAAATCGCCAGAATTCTAAATTATATAATGTTCATTGGCACATAAATTTCACGTGATAAGTTGCATGTAATACAAATATACTTTTCACTGAGTTTTATGCATCACAATGGCATGTAAATAATTTCAGAAACGACTCACATCTTTGCATGGAATACGAACATTAACTACGTTCGTTTCGCAGACCTTTTATGTTTTTTAAAACTCGGAAGATGTAAGTTGTGGCATGCAAAATTTATGTAACTTTCATGTAAAGTCTCAACTTACAATAAAACAGTTTCTATAATTTTAGAATACTTTTCGAAATCTTCTGCACTTTCTTATAGAGATATTATAATTTAATTCGAAAGTCTTTCGTATGAGATAAACATGAAACATTTTACCCAACTAGGAGGATGGCGATGTAATTCAATCGGCAACCGCAACCGTGCACGTAGGGGGTGCCGGAGTAAGCATGTGTTCACGCCAAACATGGCAGCTGCACTATGCTTCTAGTTGGATAAACTCCTCGGTATATTAAATTACAGACAGAACGACTATGACTCTCTTTCATGACTGGACCGGTCTCGGAATCCCGTCCCGTAATTTGGGGATGGGTAGTCGCAGATTAAGCTTGGACACTGGAGTACGTGGAGAATAGTTAGGTCTATCCTGCCAGTGGCATCACGACACGAGCGTCTCGGGCCACATGCAATCTGGCGTTTGTTTGACATCGCAGGATTTGAAATTTGACAATTTGTTTGCTACCAAGGTAGCACACAAAATTAATAGCGCCAATTTTAAAATTTACTTGCCGCTAGCTTCCAGAAAATACCTACTTTAAATTCCCTGTAAAATAAATCTGTTTTATGTATATAAATTAATGGTAAGATGAGAAATGTGTCCTGGCTAAAAGGATTTATGCAAAATATTAAAGAAAAATGAAAAACGTAGTATCCTTTGATAATAACCTTGAAATTTGTTTTTTACAAATTAAAAAAAGTGCTTAAGAAAAGTCAACTTTCATTATTATCAATATGCAAAAAATCATATTTATCATTTTGTCATCAAGGGCAAAAATATGTTTAAGAAAACAGGATAGGTATTTATTAGGTTATGTCATTAATTTTAACTTAACAGTAAAATTTATTATTATTTCAGTCAGTATGATGAGTATCTAATTATTTTAAAAAGCTGGAAAATGAAGCCCCAGACGTAGCAAATAGATATTTACAAAAGATCTCTCTAATAAATGGAATTGATACATACACTATAAGAGAATATCAAGTTAGTTACGCTGCTGCTAGTTTCCCACCGTGTCAGGTATTGACATAGTTAGTTATCTTGTTTTAACAAGTTTTTATACCAATCAGCACATGAAAGCCTATAAGAGCTTAACATATTTTGAGGCTGGCTTCGTGTTGAAATGTGGGTCATTCTAGATCAATGAAGAAATAGTCAGTGCAAATGTAAGTAGTAATAGATGTAAAAGTGTTTAAAATTTTTAGGTAGAACATTCACAATGAATGAACGAGCCTGCATTAAAAGTATGGTATATGTGCAATGCTGCTGATGGTGGCGTTAATACTCCACATCGTACATGCATGGCATCTTTATGGAATGTACCAACAAGTAAAGTTGAAAGTCATTCAATTCGAGACATTAACTTTGGCAGAAGTATTGCTAGTGCTACAATCAATGTGGGAGACATTGTGCCTCTTAACGAAAGCCAAATAATAAATCTACTTTTGAACATAAGTAATGCCGGAAGTAATGCCGTTCTGGAACGTGTTACGGAGCCTTTTGCAAGTGAGATTGAAGAATCACTTCTAAGATATATTCCTATAAATCCTTACAAGGAATTATAGTACAATAATGAATATGAACATTTAAATATAAATTTAAGTTGAAGTGTAGTTTTAAACCTTATTTTTAAATAAAGAAGTACAATTTCTAGATTCATTTTTTTTATTGTAAAACATATATTTACAGTTTTAACTTAACATTAATATACCGGGTACCACACGGGAGTATTTTAGAACCCCTTTTGTTTAGTCTATATATTAACGATGTTAGTAATGTCATTATAAATGTAAATTTCATTTGCTGACAATATGGTTGTGTACATTAGTGGGAGGGATAATATTGGTATTCAAAGGGAAATAAAACTAAATTGTTAATTATTGGTAAAGGGACTGGATATCTAAAGGTATTTAATAATTTTGGAGTTAATGTTAATAGTAAGATCGTAGAAACACTAGTGTCATAAATATTTGAGTATTATTATTGACAAAAAATTAAAATTTGATGAACACATTAATTACATTTGTAAAAAGATTTAAAAGAAATGGGGTTTTGGGAAAATGTAGTGATTATTTGTCAACTTGATCAAAAAGATTGGTTTTTAATACTAATACATTTTTGTTTTGCTGCTACTGTTTTATTTATGGGGAATAAAGGAGACTTGAATTACAACTTCTACAAAATAAAGCAATGAGAGTAATACTTAATTGCAATAGATATACTAGAGTGGAATACATGAGTACATTAGGGTGGGTTAACATTGAAACTTTTATTAAAATTCAGATTGTTTTTGTACATAATATGGAATTAGGGTTATTACAATATCTGAGAAATTATAACTCAGGCGTAGGTCTGATTTCCATAACTTACGAATTGTAAAGAAAAATAAGGTTTTATAGACATAATAAAAGGTTAGTTATTCGAATGCATCACAATTCTCGTCTAAACCCTCGAATAACAACGGATTCAGATCATATTGATTAAGATTAATAAAAAAACTAATCATCATTAATTTAATTGACGTTAAAGCAAGATTAAAATTGAATAACATTAATTAATATTAGGTCCATTATCGTCATAGTAGGATTTAATTTAAATGTTCAATTATTTGCAAATAGAATATTCACTTGTCTCCCATGACAATAGCAATAGTTTTGGTAGTAATACCCTAATAAGAATTCTTATTAAAGGAAAATATGGACATAAATTTACAAGAAACAATCATTAGAGAAAATGGTACAGATAATTTTCACATAAAACTTACTCTAATCAAACAGATTATACGTTAGTCCTTCTTTATTCTTTAAAATTAAAATTCTTTAAAAGTTCAGAAACATCACTTGTACAACAATGCCCTTGTTTCACTTAACGCTAGTTACAAAATACCTCACAGGTTATAGATGAAAAAACAGGAAGAACTTGGAAAGTATAATCGCTGATACCGTTTTTATTTACCCAAGATCAACGATCTGAAGTCCACGACAATTGTTTCTTAATTGCAATTTTGTTAGCAATCCCTTAATGAATAGCTAAAACCATATAAATTCAACAACAACTTCCGTTGGTTATGAAAAATTATTGAAATGACACTTGTTGGTGTCTCAGGATATAATCATATTAGTTCATTATTGATTTTAATACGACACTTCTTTTTATGCAGTGTGCCAAGTTATTATGACAAACCGGATCGAAAAGATTAGTGCTTTGTTTTCAAACTTGACTAACCCTTGAATTACTTTTAAGGGTTTAAACAAATAACTCATCGGAAATATTTTATCTGTAACTAAGACATTTCATTACGCGTTTTAACTTTAAACTTATTCTAAAATTTCAATATTTTACTAGAGAGTCTTTATTAGTTAAATTGATTTTCATAACTCGAAAAATTTAAACTACGGTAAAAGCCACTTGCTACACTTTAACTATACATTAACGGGCACTACCGGATTATTGATTCGGTAGAACCTATTTTGAACATCACACACGATTTGTTTATCGAATTCTTTCAAAGTTCTCTTAATAACCATTCTAATCGATTTGTACTAAATTAACGTTAATAAAATTCTATACTATTATTTAATTTAATGCGTTTAACTGACACCAGTACTGTATTCCATTGCCTTCGGCTAAGTGACCGCACGAGACTGGGCGCTCGACTCTCTAAGTGAGACTTCTATGCGAGACTGCCTAAAATTAATAATGCAACCCTATAACTGAACTTGAATTTTGAAGAAGGAAAAATCAAATACTCAATCAAACACGAGGCTAAGAAGGAACTAGGAGGGAAGGAATGAAGGAAGGAAGGAAGGCTAGGAACTTTCTGGAGCATTCTAAATCTTCGAGGGGAATTCAGTGGACTTAAAATCTGCTTCTTAGGGTGTAACCTGATACTTTGCATGGGCCTCAAGCCGTTCTTTTTTTATTTTTGTGCGTGCAGAAAAATCTAATCATATAAATTGAAGATAAAGGCACGTCCAGGATCTATAAATTTAAACTAAGTGTTTTTTTGGCATTCAGTTCCTTTGTTAAAAAGACGATATTATTTCGGGCTATTTTTATAAACTTAGTTTTGTCTGTATTGTAACGTTCTTTTTCAAAATAATAACACAAGTGCTGTTTAAATCGTCTATTCACAAACAAATATTTATTTCTATACACTAACTATAAATTAACACTATGATTATAAACCATTAAAAACTATTATTTACAGACTATGAATTTCTAATACAACATTTATATTCACTATTTATTTTGTAATACACAGTTAATGACTTGCTGTTGACTACTTCTCTTTTATCCGCGAATCCGCTTTTATACCCTCATATAATCGCACCAGAAATCGCTGGAACCTTCTATGTATTCCAGAAAGCGCTAGAATAAACCGCGTCTGGTTTACATGCTTGTGCGATGCGTCATTCTCTCGAATGCAGTAGAACACACCATTTGTTGCTCGAAAAGAGGTTCTTTCTTTTTCTCTCTTGTTACACTGCCCCCCCTCTTCAAGTCTGTTCTGTCCCAGAACAGGTTTTATGCTCTGTTTCCTGTAGAACGGGTCATGACGATATCGACAGTCTTCACCTCGACTACACGTTCCATTACGGTAGAAATAACAGTCTACACTCTTCGTTGGCCTTAATGCGGGCTGTGAGTCAAAACTACAGACGAAGATCTTGACGTCCGTACCTCTAAAGACAACTTCCAGCATGTTTCTAACGATTCTCCAATCCAGCTGGTCCCGCCCACAGCCGAGTTTGGGAACTGCCAATTTGTTAATTCCCCTGGTAAGCAACTCGATTCTCAAATTCCATAGTGCCCTCCACAAGTCGGCGTAACTCGGTTTCTGGTAGTAAAACTGCTTGGTTACCAAGTAGTAAATGGATCGGTCATGATCAGGCAAGCGTAAGGATTTCCCAACAGAGGGATTTTGTTCTCGAAGTTCATTCAGCCGTCCAAATTTATTTCTAAACACTACTGCGATCCCCCTGGACATACGGAGATCCGCGGAGGCACAGTGGACAATGGAATAATCACCAGGGACCCGGAAGAGATCTTGTTGCATCTCAGTCGTGACTCCGAATCGCGCTTCTCTAGTTCCAGAGAACGCAGCCATAAATTCTCTAAAGGTTGGCTGATCATCTTCAGGCCTTACGGTATTGATAGCCACCTCAGCCTCATCTTTCCGATCCGGGACTGCGTCATTATTTTCCTCATAGTGCGCCAGACGATTGGAGTGTACCACCTTTGGTTTCCCCCTTGGCAATTTCTGGATGCGATAAATCAAGTCATTTATTCGTTTCTTCACCTGGTATGGACCCTCCCAATTTCGCTGTAACTTTGGAGAATAGCCACGACGCCTTTGCGGGTTGTATAACCAGACAAGCTCTCCAGGTTGAAACCCTCCTTCTTGGGCTCTCACATCGTACGTAGCCTTCATCCGGTCACTCGCGATTCGACTATTATTTCGGGTTCGGTCGTGAATATCCTCCAACTTCTTCTTTAAGTTGATGACACAATCATTCCCGGCTACCTCCTGCTCTATAGGTGGAGACCCAAATTCCAGATCACACGGTAACCGTAACTCGCGTCCAAACATCACAGACGCTGGTGACTGACCGGTTGTTTCGTGGACCGATGCACGATAAGCCATCAGGAACAGATGCAGGTATTGGTCCCAGTCTCGTTGATGATCGGAGACGACCTTGGCCAAATATTTGCCCATTGTTCGATTCATGCGTTCTACCATTCCATCGGACTGCGGATGTAACGGTGTGGTCCGAGTCTTGCGAATGCCCAACAATCGACAGACTTCTCCAAAGAGTACAGACTCGAAATTGCGGCCTTGATCCGAATGCAGCTCCATGGGCACTCCGAAGCGACTGAAAAACTCTTTGACTAGTACGTCAGCAACAGTCGCAGCTTCCTGGTTTGGTAGGGCATATTCTTCTGGCCATTTGGTAAAATAGTCCATTGCCACTAAGATGTATTTATTCCCATCGTCGGTTTCGGGAAATGGTCCGGCAATGTCTATAGCTATTCTCTCCAGAGGACTACCCACATTGTACTGCCTCATAGGTGCTCTTCGTTTCCCCAAGGGTCCGTTGCCAGTGGCACATAGTTCACATTTCCGGCACCACTCCTTCACGTCTTCTTTACAGTTGACCCAATAAAAACGCTCCCTAACTTTCTCCAAAGTCTTTTTCACACCGAAGTGTCCTCCGGAGGCACCGTCATGGAGATGTCGCAATACTGTAGCCACTCGGCTTCTTGGAACCACGAACTGATACCTAATGGTGGTGCCATCTTCACTCTCCAGTACTCGCTTCAGGAGATCGTCTTCCACCTTCAAGGACTCCCATTGGGCCCAATATGCTTTGAGCGTTCTGTTAAAAGGGCTGACGGCCTCCCAGGCAGGTCTTTCTCCCACGCGCTTCCATTCCAGTACCATTTTTAGTTCAGGATCAGCCTCCTGCTGTCGTTGCAATTCTTCCGGCAACCAATTGTCGTTGACGATGGTAGTCCTTAATACTTGGCAAACCCTCTCTTCCAAACGAGAGCAATGACGGCAATCCGTTGGACAGGGTCTTCTTGAAAGAGCATCGGCATTTCGATGACTAGTGCCCGCTCGATGTTCGGTGTCAAAGTCGTATCCTTGTAATCGTTCGATCCACCTTGAGACCTGGCCTTCAGGATTACGGAATTGTAGAAGCCATTTCAACGCTGCATGGTCCGTCCTCAATAAAAACTTCCGTCCGTACAAGTATTTGTAGAAGTGCTCAACGGACTTCACGACGGCCAATAATTCTTTTCTGGTCACACAATAATTCCTTTCGGCTTTCGACAAAACCTTACTAAAATAGCCGATGACCTTTTCTTGTCCATCCTGTATCTGAGAAAGTACCCCCCCAATGGCCAAATTACTTGCATCTGTGTCAAGTATGAATTTCCCTTCTGTCCGTGGATAGCTCAATATTGGTGCTGTTGTCAGGGCACGCTTCAGCTGTTGGAAAGCTGTTTCACACTCTCCGCTCCAAACATACTCGCGCCCATCTTCAGTTAACCTTGTCAGAGGTTTCGCTATATTGGCAAACCCACGAACGAAACGCCTGTAGTAGGTACATAACCCAAGAAAACTACGAACTTGGTGTTTATCTTTCGGTGTTGGCCACTCTTGAACTGCACGAATCTTATCGGGGTCGGCTGCCACTCCATTTTGTGATACGACGTGCCCGAGATATTTCACTTCCTTTCTGAATATGTGGCACTTTTTCGGACTCAGTTTCAGATTGGCTCCACGTAGTCTTCGGAACACTTCCTCTAGATTTTTCAAATGTTCGTTGAATGATTTTCCGACTACAATCACATCATCTAGGTATACCAGGCAGGTCTTCCACGACAACCCTCTCAGGATGGTCTCCATTAGACGCTCAAAGGTGGCCGGAGCGTTACATAGACCGAAAGGCATAACTGTAGACTGCCATAGTCCGGAACCAATAGTGAACGCGGTCTTCTCCCGGTCTTCAGGTTCCATTTCAACTTGCCAATAACCGCTCTTCAAGTCCAAAGTCGAAAACCATCGTGAACCAGACAGGGTATCTAACGTGTCGTCGATGCGTGGTAAGGGATAGCTGTCTTTCTTGGTCACGTCATTAAGCTGCCGATAGTCCACACAAAATCTCGTTGACCCGTCCTTCTTACTGACCAGGACCACCGGTGATGCCCATGGACTGCTGGATGGCTCGATAACCCCTTGTTCTTCCATATCAGTAATAATCTTTTCGGCTTCTGCTCGCCTTGCTAGAGGTAGACGCCTCGGCTGCTGACGGACAGGCATAGAGTTGCCTGTATTGATTTTATGTTTTACTATATTTGTTCGTCCCTTCTGGCTATCGTCAAGAGCGAAGATATCTTGGTATCGGTGAACCAAACCCTGTACCTCTTTCACTTCCGTTCTGTTAAGGTCTTCGCACGAGCTAGTAACCATACCCACTAATTTTCCACCATGGTCTTTGGGCACTGGTTTTGGAACATCAGCCATACACCTGGCTACTCGAAATACTGGCACACACTGTCCCACAAGGGTACTCTTCTTCAATGTCACGGGATCCACATTAACGTTCATAATTCTCACCGGTACTCTCTTTCCAACCTTGATCAGCGCTTTTCCCACCAGTATGCCACTATGGATCTTCTTATCACAAACAGGCTCCATCATTCGCACACATCCTACCCGAAGATCTCCATCCAAACCCGCCTCGACAACCATCTCGCTTTGACCCGGCAATATCACATCTTCAGTCAGCAAAACCCTTACAACCGGATCTTCTCGTGGGTGCAACGGAAGTTCTTCGTTACCGACCTTCAAAACACCCTCTTTCAAATTCAACGTAAAACCAAATTTTCTCAGGAGGTCCATTCCCAATATGAAGTCATCAGTGATATCGGCTACCAGCACCTCATGATCACGTTCTTCACTTCCAATGCCAATCTTCATCTTCACCACTCCGCGTGTTGGTATCACTTCACCTGTTGCTGTACGGAGTTGAGTAGTTGTTGGTAACAGCTTCATACTTGTTCGTAGAACGTTAGGGCGTATGATGGATTTTGTCGCCCCCGTATCAATGAGTAGTGGAACAGTACGATTAGCAATTTTCCCATCTACGAACAAACTACTGGTACTATTGTTTGATGTTACGGCATGGATGGTGATCTTCGGGGCATCTCTACTCAAGGTCAACGTTGGCCCCCACTCGTCGACCTTTTTTAGTTTTCCGACTGCTGAACCTGTTTTGGTTTGTTGAACGACGTCGTATGTGACCTTGTTCGCCGCAATTCCAACAACGAGGCCCTCGAACTTCTTGATGATTCTTCTTACGGCTTTCTTCCTTCCGAAGAACTCTCAGTACTAACTCCTCTAGGTGATCTTTAGAACCTTCTTCTTCCTCCACAACGGCCCGAACACGCCCGTGACCTCGGGACGCTTGCTTTGCAGCTTCAAATTCTAAGGCGTGAGCAAGCGCATCATCAGTTGTTCTTGGTCGTGCTAGCCTCAATGATTGTTGTGTTTCCCCGTCTCTTAACCCATCAATGAAGGTCTGCACAGCGAGCTGTCCCAGAAATGAATCGGGTGCCGTAGGGTACGCCAATCGGACAAGCCGCGCAACATCGGCTTCAAACTCCTGCAGGCTTTCTCCATTCTTCTGGATACGATTCTTCACTTGCGCGTGATACACTTGTTGAAGATGCGCGTCTCCATATCTCATCTCCAATCTAGACACTAACAATTGATAATCATTTTCCTGTCCTGCTGGGATTGTTTGCAGGACGTTCAACGCGTCTCCACGCAAAGCCACAGTTAAAGAAACGGCCTTTTCCTTGCCTGTCCATCCGTTGGCCCCAGCGGCCGCCTCAAATTGTTTGTAGTAGGTGGACCAAGGTATCTTTCCATCGAACGTGGGTGGTTTTACTTTTATCCCTACGGCAGGACCCCTTTCTTCTTTAATTTGCTTCTTTACTTCATTAAACTCAGAAGTTGAGGGAAACCGTAGTTGCCTCATTCTATCTTCCAACATATCGGTTATGTCGTCTTTCTTAGCTGTTGATGGTAATTGCATTTGGGCTATTTTCTCTTCTACCATCTTTATTACCCTATCTTGTTCCGCCAATCTACCTTCCAATAGTCCTAACGCGCTGGCATTCTCCAAAAATTCTTCGAAAACTTTATCTTCCAACGCTTTGACATTTTCCAACAATTCTCCTTTAAGCCTTCTAGAACTGTCTTCGGATTTACTAGAATTCTCCAGTATTTCTTCCTTTAGCATTCTAACATTTTCTTCGGCCTTTTCTAGTAGTTCTGCAAACCTTCTAGAATTCTCTTCGTGTTTTTCCAATACTTTTTCTTCCAGCGCTTTAGTATTTTCAAGTAATTCTTGTTTAAGCATTTTAGAATTTTCTTCAGACTTTTCCAATAGTTCCTCTTTTAACATTCTGGAATTCTCATCGGACTTTTGCAGTAATTCTTCTTTTAAAATTCTAGAATTCTCTTCGGACTTTCTAGAACTTTCTTCCATTTTACTTAACAACAAACTAGTATCAATTGCGGGTCCAGGTATTTCGAAGCGGTAATTTTCAGGATCTTCCTTCTGTTCTAAAAGCCATTCTCTTAGCCGATTTATCAAAACTTCTTTCTTTCCATTACTATCCAAGTCCCTCTCGTCCAATTCCCGTTTTAAATCTATTACTAAGAGATCTTTTAATAGTTTCATCACCATTTTGTTGAAATTAATTTTAACACTAAAAATTTATTCTCACAGCACTTTATTTAATTATTACGCGATTTTATTTATTTTAAAACACCACACCTGACAACACTGTAACGTTCTTTTTCAAAATAATAACACAAGTGCTGTTTAAATCGTCTATTCACAAACAAATATTTATTTCTATACACTAACTATAAATTAACGCTATGATTATAAACCATTAAAAACTATTATTTACAAACTATGAATTTCTAATACAACATTTATATTCACTATTTATTTTGTAATACACAGTTAATGACTTGCTGTTGACTACTTCTCTTTTATCCGCGAATCCGCTTTTATACCCTCATATAATCGCACCAGAAATCGCTGGAACCTTCTATGTATTCCAGAAAGCGCTAGAATAAACCGCGTCTGGTTTACATGCTTGTGCGATGCGTCATTCTCTCGAATGCAGTAGAACACACCATTTGTTGCTCGAAAAGAGGTTCTTTCTTTTTCTTTCTTGTTACAGTATTTTCGCTACGAAAAACAAATTGTAACCGTGGAAATGCCTTTGCAGTGAACTTTGATATTTACGAAGACGTCATTTGCTTTAAGATAAAGCCTGCATTTTTATTCTAGAAACAATTTCATCTGTATGAACACTTCGAGTGACCTTTGATATTAGAGAAAACACCCTTTGTAATTCGAAATATCGTCTACATTTTTAACCCAACTGAAATATGTTGAACTATACAGGACCATACTAAGATTTCTTTAATATTAATGCATATAAAGTTGCATTATTATAAAATTGGAAATTTGAACACGTTACAGGCTCACCAAGCCTTTATTGGTAGGTCGAGTTGGCCAGATTCTAGAGATATCCTAGCCCAAGCTCAGCCCACACTTAAGATGAGCTCGACCAGGCAGTTGGTAAGTTCGAATGCTGGACTAGAGGCAAATGGTAGGTCTGAGCACGTTAATAGCTCCGGCACTAATCTGGAGAGCTAGTAGAGGGTGAATAGTAACTTAATTCTCACCAGTTCCTGACCTTACCCCCATAATCTGCCCATCCTCGAAATGTCTATGATCTGAGAATTTGCAGATAAATTAATTCCGATATCTTGAATATATTCCGACATATTGACAAGAAATAATTTGAATACAAATGTATTTTCCCTTCGCCAGCTATGCACACCTGTAGGATATTCACGTCCACTTTTGATCATGCCGAATGTGATCAAATCTATAAGTATTTTAAGAGACCTAGAAACTATCGTAGCTATCAACACGGACAATATAGTATAATATAAAGCGTAGGATGAATATCTTTCAACATCAATTACCTGACAAGACGTTTTGTTCAGTGATAATTCGTTCTGAGGGTTGCTGGCGCCATGGATCTGTTAGTTTAACCCAAGGGATGTATGTATTTAGATTGTAGGTTATCCAAACTGTATAGTTTAAGTATAGCATCGGCCTACTTTTGTTTCTCTAACGATTTGGTATTTAAAAAGTCAGTATTTGCACGAATTAGTAAAAATAAGGTGAATAATTCGCAAGAATGTATCAAAATTCATGGAACGTCTTTTATTTCTAAAATATGTCTTTATCAAAGTTATATTTTCGCAATATTTGGCCAAGCTTAGTATTGATATTCTCAAATTTTAATTGCATCTGTAAGTATGTATGCAGGTAAAATAGAAAACTTCATTATACAGTGGTATTAAATTAAAATGTAATATACTCTATTGCTCTATATTGCTTTTCAAAATAATCAAGCAAAAGCATTAGGTTGAATTGGTTGATTACTGCATGTTGTACGTATGCATTTTACTAAGAACAGACGTGGTTTGTTATAAAAAATACACCTTTGCATCTTTTATTTTACAATAAATGTCATTTTTTTTACTAAATTCAACTAATGTTAAATTATCCCCAAATAAAATAAAAAGGTTAAACGGCTAGCGCATTTTGAGCATTTATGGATTGTTGATTGCCTAAACATACAGTAAATTCAATGAGTTGATATGATTATTGTAAAATGCAATATAGGGGAGTATATTGCATATTAATTTAATAGCACTGTATAAAGACTTAAAGCTAATTAAATGTTAAATGTTTAATAGGATGTAATATTGAGTGATATCTGTTGTATTACGTAAGTACAAAAGTCAATGTAATTTGTCTCTGGTGTTTATTGATCCTGTACCCATCACAAGCATCTTCATATTCTGAAATTATATTGAATCCTCTAGGCTTTATTCCATTGTTCAGTTACAGCGTCCTATCTAGATTTTCACAGAAAACATATTTTATATAATAATGTTTTGAATAAAATTGTTTAAGATCAATATGAATGGTCAATTACTAACACGTTAGTTAGTTAGTTTCCATTATATATGATGTTATATTAGATATATTTAGTTACTTAATGCTAAAAATACAAATTACTTCCTACCGTTATATTTTAATATGCAGGTACAGGTATAAGTTAATTTAGTTTATATTACTTCTAATAAAATTACATTTTCGCTTAAATTCGCTATTATTTTTTAAATTTTTCGCATACTGTGGTAGTTCATTATATAATTTTAACCCCTTATAAAGTACAGTATTTTATGAGGACGATTTTAATGAAAAGGTAATCTAAATCTATTAATATTACGATTGTTATATTCATGGTATTCCATGTTATACGTCATGAATTTTGACATGTAATGTGGTAAATGCCCGTTCATTATTCTAAAAATTAAAAACAGGGTATTATAATAAATCTTTTGCTTTATGGTGAAGAAATTTTTTATATCCATCATAAGGGATATTCTAGTTCCTCTGTTAGAAATAATAGAACCCAGAATAAGTCTCATAGCTCTGTTTTGTAATTTTAAAGTCTTTGCATATCAGTTTCCTTTATTAAAAATATAATGGAGGCACTATACTCAAAATATGGGGCAATAATACTCTTATAGACTAATATTCTAGATCATATGTTTAATTTATTGCTTAATCTACCTAATAAACATATCTCTTTAGCTGTCTTCTTTACAACATAATCTACATGTTTGCTAAATTCTAGCCTATTATCTATCATAAATTTTAAACATTTCACATCATCAACAATTTCTATATTTTCTCCATCAATGTTTACCCCATGTGTGTTTAGAGCATATCTTGTTTGATATTATCATAGCTTTAGTTTTTGAAGTATTAAGTTTTAGTTTATTAAGTTTTAACCAACTTGTTACAATTGTCAAGTCTGAATTTACCTTTTTATCTCTAGGTTAACATCTGTGTCCGCTGTTGTTATTAAGGTATCATCTACAAAAAGATTTATATCACAGACATTAAGTTGCGTGTCTATATCATTGATATAAAGTATCAATACTAACGGACCTAAGTTTGACCCTTGCGGTACCCCCACATTGCATTCTCTTCTGGATGAATTGACTTCATTAAACTTGATAATTTGATGTCTGTTAGTTAAATAACTTCTAAACCACCTATTGGTTGAACCTTGAATCCCGTAGCTTTCCATTTTTCTTAATAAGATATCCCTATGTAAGAGTAATGATGAAAACATATCTAGATAGTCGGAAGAAAATATGCCTAAATTTAAAAATAATTTGCCTGAGAAGGATTTTGTACAAAACGCCATAAGGCGAAAATACGAACACGCCTTTGCCAAAACAGGAGGGTATACTACCATCAAATATCGTCAACTATGACGAAACGAACTTATCAGATAATCCAGGGAGAAAATGAATCATTACAAAGCGAGGATGTTGTTATCCCGCATATGCAACTCTAAAGCTGCACTGCCGTATTGTTTGCAGCAACTGCTGATAGTAAGGTGCTACCCCCCCTATATAGTATATAATAAGGCTCAGAACATTTACTAATCACGGACAGTTGATAGAGTGAAAGGTGTCAGAAGATACAACAGAAGTTGTAGCGGTTGGTGCGATGCTATTAGGTTTGGCGACTAGATTACAAAAGTAGCCATTCTTGTGTTTAAAACTTGCCGGGGAAAAAGATTCTCATATGAGATAATCTATCAAGTCATTTTTCTTCAAAAACTGTATCTGATTGCTTGCAACACAATATTTCCTTCATTTTCTTGTCAGAAAATTCAAACCAAATGACTCAACCCCTCGATGTCGCTTTCTTCCGACCCCTGAAAGCAGCGTAGAGAAAAATCCTAGAGAAGTGGAAGATGGGCGAGGGAAGAAAGGCAGCGACCATACCAAAAGACCGTTTTCTATATTTTATCAATTTTCGAAATTGTAATAAAAGCTTTTTAATCTATTAGCCGTGACACCATATTTTTCCTTGTTGATAAAGCAAATACCATTTTATCTACTGAGTCTGAAAAGCCTAAAACTGTTATTAACCCCGTTTTACGGTATAACTGGTGTAACTGAGCGTATCGTTTCGTTATTTTGGACGTTTTCTATTGTTTTGGCAATTTGTTAATATGGAAAATGTGTATACCAACAAAGTTTTATATCATTCTTTGATCAACAAAGACAAGCTTCAAAGGCTTAACAAGTTGTATGATATCACTCGTATATTTTTACATATTTTGCGAAATGGTATAAGTATACAGTATACACATAAGTATACAGTAAACAACTAAAATACTTAAATAACCTATATAAATATTTGAATATAATTAATTTTTTGTCATATATTTAGTTGAAACTCGACGTTTAAAATTATCATATTTAGTGTGTTTATGCTGCAATTAATTACTATATCAATGTTTTCAGGCAGTTATTATTAAAGTCGCAAATTTATTTTATTTACTTTATTATAACATTGTAGAGTAGTTCTACAAAATTTATAAACACTACATTAATTTTCTTGAGAACCTAAAGAAATTCAGACTTTTTGTTTAACACCGTTCATAAGATTCTGGACAACCCTTTCCATGACTGTTTGTGAATGTTTCTTTCATTTCATTTTAAATTGCTTTTCATTAATTACTACTTCATTGGTCTTCTTTAGATTCCTTTCAACTATTACCCAATATTTCTCAATGGGTCTGAAATATGGACATTTTGGGGGATGGTATCTTTGGGTACTATTTGTACATTATTGGTTCTATACCAGTCTTGAGCTAATTTTCCATAATGAGATATTTCAAGATTCGGCCAAAATAATGCATTTTCTTAATGCTGTATAATGAAGAATGGTGATCTTTTGTTTAAACACCCTTTTACATATATTTGTGCTGTGTCAGATGGGCACGTTAAGCAGTCAGTCTCAACAATCACCTAAACATCTTTCTGTGGTTGCCGTTAAAAATAAGCGCCCTATACCGCGCACTAGTATGTATTTGCTTCAGTGGTTTGGCAATGTTAAGTACAATTAACATTTATACAGTACAATACAACAATTTCTTGGTTAATTGTACCAACTGTTAAAAAAATTGCCTTTCTTACCCTATGAGCAGATGTCCTTGCGAAACTAGATATTTTTTGGGAATTTTAAAACGTATTTTTGGTCTTATATTTTTTTGCAGCAATTCCTTACCATGTCCAACATAAAACTCTTGTCCAGGAAGCTGATCAAAATCTGATATGACAGACGTTTCTATCATCATCATCATCTAATACTATACAATTGCATTTTGTTAAATATTGGTAGTATGATTTTCTAGAACGCGGTTTAGTAATCTTTTTTTATTTTCTTCGCTATCTGACACTTTAATTACTTTATACGATCTAAATCCGTGCATTGCTTAATTTTCAGCACATACGACTGTGAACAACCATACTTGGCAGCCATGTCTCTTACGGAATTAGGAATTTCTTTAATTGTGGCCATTACCCCCTTAGACAAACTTATATTAAATGGACCACTTTTTCTTTCTTTCCGACTTAATTTGAGAAATGTTTTCATTTTTTTCTTAATTTTGACACTATTAATTTTCTTACTTTCAATTCAGTTGGCATTTTATCGGATTTTTTAAAACTTTGAAACTAAGCTATTCTATACGGCAAAACAACAAGAAAATTTATCATACTTACATTATCATAGATGCTCGAAATATTTGCCACAGCTTGAGATTTAACTCTATCTTACAAATTTTAATATTCAGGTCGCAGGTATTGGTTTTCCAGTTGTTCCATTTTGTGAAAAGGAGTAGATAAGGGTTTAGAACACAAATAAAAACACTAAAAGGGCGCCATCTGATTATGAAGCTTAATATTGATGTTTAATTAAGCCTGATTAGATATTAAATTCATTAATCAGAAAATGAATTAAATATAATAGGTTTTTGGATAAAAATTTAGAAATGTTTAGAAAATTTTAAAATAAAATTTGAACAAAACTTTCATAATTATATGGTTCCGTTTAGATCCTTGATATAAACTAAAAACATATTTATTGAATAATAAAAGCATAAAATAGTTCAGACATAAATAAAAATAATCAAACACATAAAAAACACATAAACAATATAATTTTATTAAACTTAAGATTAAGTATTTAGTAAATAGTCGTCTACTACTTCAGAATTATTAAACCAAAGCAATTCAAAAAGGCAATTTGAATATTTGCCCAGAATAAAAATTGTTAGAAATTTTAATGAATATAAATTTCCCAAAAATTCAACAAGATCCGAAAAATATCCAGATTTATTAACCGTGAAGTATTCCAACATAATTTTAAAAGCAAGAATTTATTTAGATAAGAAATCCTTTGAAAAATTTGACAAACACATATCTATCAATTTATACTAAAGTAAATCTAATTAAATATTACAGAAATTTATGAATTTAAATTTCACTACGGATAATGAACTAAAATTAAATATACTGAGAGCTCTCTTCTTGTAGGGAACAACAAAATTCACTTATTCAAATAATCCATCAACAAAATTACAATGATAATTAGTTCTTAAAGTACAGTACCTTAAACCTTTGTTTATTTGCCTTACAAAGCAAACCGTGCTGGTCAGACAGAAGTTGGAAAAGCCTCTCTTGGAAAGAACCGTGGTTGATTCTCGTTGGTTTTAAATTGCAGTTTGACAGTAGAAGGTCCAAAAAAATACTTTTTATAATAACAATAGTCAATCATCCATACGATTTCAGCACCAATCTTTGTTAAACACAGTTTAAACAATCATTTTATTATTGTTTGTTGTTTAGAATTTATTCACGAGGAATAAAGGTTATATCTTTAAACATTCAACGGATTTAACCCCAGTAACACTTGTCACTAATTAAAGTTCCTTCCGTAACAAAATAACTATCTGTCTTTATCTGCAGATAAAATGAGAATCCATAATTTAAACTATTAACCAGTTTACGTAATTTTTAATAACAAAACTACACTTTCTTTTTAACGCAGGCAGAAGGCGTAATTGTTTTTAATGGTTCATTACAAATAAACCAACTATAAATGATTATTAACGAGACTGTATTAGTTAATCTTCTCAAACAAAAATTCTCAAAAACCAAATAACTTCGAAAGTTCACTTTTACCGCAAATCACAACTAAACTATACGGGAACTGTACTCAAAAATTGCATTAATTCTGAATAATTAACGCTAAATTATAATACGATAAGCTCGACCCCAGAGTCGACTGACTCTTCCCAAGGATGGGCCGAAAGTTCACTAATATCGACCCTCATTACTACAGGATCAAACGGAAAGTCTGGCTCGAAGCTCAAGCGGGAAGCAAGCCAGCGACGCTACCCTATAACAACGCGAAAGATGTTAACATGTGCCACCCTTATCATCCGCGGAGTAACTATATTTCTTTGTGCAATAAGGAGGTTTTTACTAGCGATCGCGCGTCAATCTCGACCCAAAGACCAAAAGTAGAGCCCGAAGCCAGAAGCGCGGGAACACGGCACCACATGTGCTACGAAACCCGCTGGTAGTGCAGTTTTTCGAAGCTAATACGCAAAAAGCAAGTTGAATTTCGAACACGTGCACTGTCACCTTCTTGAACAAAAGAGAAATTGATCCCTTGCTGACATATTCCCAGAATGCAGATGAAAATGTTTTTATAAAGCGGGAAGACTTGAGTACGTTTTATATTTTATCAAGGTCTTTCTAGTTCTTTTAGCAGCGCAACCATTATTACCGGGGAACAAACAAGATAATAAAAATATTATTTATTGCCTCTGCACTCATTGAATTTGTAGAAATTTAAAAACAGTCGTTTAAAATGTTCTTTGTAAATATATTCTTACGACAAAATTTTAAATAGAAATAAAGTGCAGTTTTACAGGACCGAACTTTAGGTTTTTCTTGTAAATATACATGCAAAATTCACGTACTTAAGGCCGATAGAAAATGTACCGTTACAACTTGAAACAATTTTATGTACATTTGTAATATTATCTTGATATTCAGAAATCAAAATATGTCAACAGAAACAAAATCCATCATCTTTGCAAGCGTGTTATTAATAATAATAATTAATAACACGCTTGCAAAGATGGCCAGATTTCTTCGTGGACAGTCTTTATGTAATCTGCAACATTCTTCCATGCTAGTATATCTATTACATTTTAATATTATTCTTAATGCACAATTTTGTTCTTTTATTGTTAATTTCATTGTTATGTAGGAAGTATAGTATACTAGCACAATCGTTGAAGTGGGGAAGTATTTGTTTTATATATTAATAACTAGACCACCTATTAATAGTTTGGCTAGATATACCCATACAATTTATATTTTTTGCAACTTTACTAATAATAGTAATTGCTAAGCTAAAATATCATTAATTGAACAACATAATGTCACATCTCGAACTCATTTAATTATATGATCTGCACATAAATATTATGGGTGATTTCGAGAACAGATTTGTTCTTGGTAAGTTGATATATAATGTTTTAGTAACACGAGCAGATTAACGAAGAACTAAAAGATTAAGTTTTTCTAATAGATAGGTACAGCCATTTTTGTAGTGTATAGTTCTATATAATTAATATAAATCTATATATTTAAAACACAAAGCTGATTTTTGTTCCAGTTCGTTTGAGAGTTCTCCTGGGCAAATTTGCTTGATTCTTTTTTTATATTGAAGCTTTCGGTTTGTATATTAGTCGACACTACTTAATATCTGTATTTCATTAAGTTTTATATTTTTAAATAAATAAATTTAAAGCATTTATTTTGATACGCAAGAGCCTGATCTTTTGTTTTTGTACTTCACATAAATATGTGGTAGCAAAAGGCACCAAAAATTAATATAGTTATTAGGCCGTTATTGTAGGAAAGTTTAAAACAGCTTTGCAAGTGATCGGATCTAGCCAAACTATTAATAGGTGGTCTAGTTATTAATATATAAAACAAATACTTCCCCACTTCAACGATTGTGCTAGTATACTATACTTCCTACATAACAATGAAATTAACAATAAAAGAACAAAATTGTGCATTAAGAATAATATTAAAATGTAATAGATATACTAGCATGGAAGAATGTTGCAGATTACATAAAGACTGTCCACGAAGAAATCTGGCCATCTTTGCAAGCGTGTTATTAATTATTATTATTAATAACACGCTTGCAAAGATGATGGATTTTGTTTCTGTTGACATATTTTGATTTCTGAATATCAAGATAATATTACAAATGTACATAAAATTGTTTCAAGTTGTAACGGTACATTTTCTATCGGCCTTAAGTACGTGAATTTTGCATGTATATTTACAAGAAAAACCTAAAGTTCGGTCCTGTAAAACTGCACTTTATTTCTATTTAAAATTTTGTCGTAAGAATATATTTACAAAGAACATTTTAAACGACTGTTTTTAAATTTCTACAAATTCAATGAGTGCAGAGGCAATAAATAATATTTTTATTATCTTGTTTGTTCCCCGGTAATAATGGTTGCGCTGCTAAAAGAACTAGAAAGACCTTGATAAAATATAAAACGTACTCAAGTCTTCCCGCTTTATAAAAACATTTTCATCTGCATTCTGGGAATATGTCAGCAAGGGATCAATTTCTCTTTTGTTCAAGAAGGTGACAGTGCACGTGTTCGAAATTCAACTTGCTTTTTGCGTATTAGCTTCGAAAAACTGCACTACCAGCGGGTTTCGTAGCACATGTGGTGCCGTGTTCCCGCGCTTCTGGCTTCGGGCTCTACTTTTGGTCTTTGGGTCGAGATTGACGCGCGATCGCTAGTAAAAACCTCCTTATTGCACAAAGAAATATAGTTACTCCGCGGATGATAAGGGTGGCACATGTTAACATCTTTCGCGTTGTTATAGGGTAGCGTCGCTGGCTTGCTTCCCGCTTGAGCTTCGAGCCAGACTTTCCGTTTGATCCTGTAGTAATGAGGGTCGATATTAGTGAACTTTCGGCCCATCCTTGGGAAGAGTCAGTCGACTCTGGGGTCGAGCTTATCGTATTATAATTTAGCGTTAATTATTCAGAATTAATGCAATTTTTGAGTACAGTTCCCGTATAGTTTAGTTGTGATTTGCGGTAAAAGTGAACTTTCGAAGTTATTTGGTTTTTGAGAATTTTTGTTTGAGAAGATTAACTAATACAGTCTCGTTAATAATCATTTATAGTTGGTTTATTTGTAATGAACCATTAAAAACAATTACGCCTTCTGCCTGCGTTAAAAAGAAAGTGTAGTTTTGTTATTAAAAATTACGTAAAATTTTTCCCCCCGCTAACTTCGCTTATTTAACAAACAATTTTAAAAATAAAAAAATAATACTTTTTCATGAAAGGTGATATATTTTCAACAAAAAAACTATAATAAAACGAAAGAAATATCAATTATTTCATGTTTGTACAACGATGTATTTTTTTCTAACTTCGCTATCATTGCATATAATTGATTAGTTCGTTGTAAACGCTAATTGCAGGTTCGTAGAAAATACACTCTCCTTTATTCCTCGGAATGTGAAAAGAAACGTGCTTTAATTTTGTTGTGCAGGTGTTTTAATTGAATAATTAATATAAATATTTCTTATAATTAAGTTGATTTTATACTGTAAAAATATGTGTGCGAAAATAAACTTGGTAAATTTGAAAGGGTAGAGGGTGAGTTTTTTTCTTTTATTACATTATATGTACAACACTCTTAATTTAAATCACTTTGTAGGATTTACAAATGCTTTTAATTAGATGCGCTGTTCATTTACTGACGAACTAGAGGTCGTGCATTTTTCATTTACTCTGGAGCTCCAATGTCTCGCGTTTTAATAATATTCTATAATATTTTACTAATATATTTAACTTTCGAGTAGTCATAAAATGTTTCAAGAAATTTACGATTAGGTTTTTACTACAAAATGTCTATATATAAATAAAAAATCAGTTTTTCACAAATTTATTATTTATTATAAATTTATTATAAACAGCCTTGGTAGTGTAATGTCTGGCGTGCCGGACTTTTACCCAAGCGGCCCGCGATCGACTCCCGGTGCCAGCAGATCTGGTTAAGGTGGGGGTGGCTTGTTAATCGGGGTTAATAGTGCTCTAAAATCCTGTTCCAAAATAATTGAAAATTTATGGGTTTCACTGTCACTAACAGGTGGTAAGAAATTGCATATATGTTGTGTATATGTTCCACCATATGCCGTTTTAAATAACTTAATTTTGTATTTTCAAAAATTACGAGAAATACTTGATAACGAAAAAAATGATATTTATATAATAATTGGAGATTTCAATTTCTCTAATATCCAATGGCAATTTGATAAATCGATAAAAAGTCTTGATCTTGTACTATCGCCTTCTTTAGATATAACCGTTAATAGATGTGATCTTCCTTTAGTGTTTGAGGATAATCACCATCCCTCTTTAGATATAATTATAAATTTAAACTTACCTAAGTTAATGACTTGTAATACTTATTCTTATTACAAATTTTCGAACGGTGATTACAATAGTATCAATCATGAATTAAATAATCATGATTGGAATAGGATTTTTTCTGTCTCCGATGTCGACGTATGCCTTAATAATTTTTATGACATTATTGAGCAACAAATTCAGGCGCATGTACTGCAGAAAACATTCAAAAAATCTAAATTTCCTCCCTGGTTTACTCCTGAAACCATAAAATTAATAAAACAAAAAAAGAAATTTCATCATAAATGGAAAACATAAAAATGTTGATAATTATGTAATTTTTTCACGTTTACGTCGGGATATCAAAATTAACATCAATAGCGACTATAAAAACTATGTGAAAAGGGCTGAAGATAACATTAAGTTAGATACAAAATATTTTTGGTCTTTTGTAAATAATAAAAAATGCACAAAATCAATGCCGCTGGAAGATCTTCTCAGGTTATCCGTCCTGAACGATGAAAATATACGCTTAGCAATGGAAAACATAGAGAATTGTGAAAATGCGAGTACATGGGGGAAAAAACAAATGGAAACGGTTATGCTCAGGTTTAAATACTTGGATGAGAGAATTAAACAAACCCTTGTTACAACAGGTGAAGGATTTAGTAATAGCTTATCCTGCAAAAAGCGTAACCTGGCGTGAGGTAACTCTTTTTTATTGATTGTTTGTATTTTGCATATTTTTTTAGTTAATGTCGGCTTTCAAGGGAAAAATTAAGACGGGCGCTGTGATCAACAACAATATCTTGGATCCAAAAAAGTTTTTCAGGGAAGCACACAGCAGCGTGCAGTGCATACGAAACAGTGGAAGCAGTCGCGATACGAAGTATGCGCTATTACGCTTGTACGTAATGTGTGCGAGCGTGATAGCGCATACGTCATATCAGGACTGCTTCCACTGTCTCGTATGCACGGCACGCCGCTGGAAGCACAGTCCATTTTTGTGAAACAAATTGAAGCTACCCTCCGACAACGTATGCCTAACATAAAATTCAATGTCGTTTTATGTATTGGTTATAAGATAAAAAAAAACGATACGATTCACCCCAAATATTTTAACACTTCAAACTTCATTATATCGAGATCCAGCGACCTTATTTCTATTTTTAAAGAAATGGAAACTTATTTATTATCTCAGGTGTGTATATAAAGGTTTTTAAAAACACACACACACACACACACACATTTTAAGTAATTTTTTCTTTTTTTACAGAAGTAGTCCTTTGAAGAACAAGCTGCATCCGGCGGCGACAGTTTTAGTCGCATTAATTCTTTGACCGTAAATATTAATAAATATTCCCTTTTAGGGTTATACCACACTGGCGATTTTTTATCTTGCAATAAAAAATCCCCAGTCAAAAATTGATTTGCACACTGGCGTTAAAAAATCATTAGTATTTTACTCATTTGAAGTTGACGGTTTTTTATGAAGCAGCTTGATGGATGCAACCGTTGAAATATTTTAATTATTAATATTATTTCTTATCGAAATCAGTTACAGAGACGTTTTTCTTAGACTAATGGTTTTTAGCGTCCGTGCGTTAAATAGACCTTAAGCAAAATATGTAAATCTAATATTACCCTTTAATGAAGTAAGTAGCCATGTACACTCATATCATTGCTAAATTTATATTATTTAAGCCTTCAATTTGTAGTATAAGTAGGTAAAAGTATATTATTATTTAATATAAGAACTTGATATCCCCAATGAGGGTACTTACAATGTGTGAGTTTTAAAATAATAAAAAAACCTTAAAACTTGTAAGCGACATTTACATTAATTCTTAATACAAAAACCAACTAATTTATTATAAGATGTGTTAATAGTGGTATTTGTAATAATTCCTAATAAAATAAAAAACAATAATTATTTTTTTAATTTCGTCTTAACATTTTCAAACATAAATATTAATTATCCAATTAAAACGCGAAACCTATTTTTAACAAAACACCTACACCGTCTTTCTTTTCATTTCACTCATATGAAACGTTGAAGATGATGATGATGATGATTTGATTAGATACATAATCTGCTTGCTGTATAAAAAATGAAATTTTTTTCGCAAGATCATGCAACTGAACGAATAATTAGTAAATAATACATATATGCAGGATGGTTTGTATTCTTAAATTAACATTTCGTTTTTGTTAAAGAAATATTGCATAATACAACAAGAGATTGAGGAAGGTTGCGTCGGATTTCATTATCGAAAATACTTTCTTTGTAAATTAAAATATATAAAATTGTTGTTTTGTTTTTTGTTTGTTTACCTAAATGTCACAAGAACTGCATTTCAACAATTAAACTGAAGGTTTTAATTTTCTTTTATTATAAGATGTGTGCGTGTATGTTAATAGTGACATATTTCTAGTAATTCCTAAACCTGAAAAAATTGCTTCCATCTTCACAATTAAAACTAATTTATTATAAGATGTTTGAAATTAGTAGTACATCCATCTTGACAATTAAGAGGAAAAAACTTTTATTAGAATTTGAGTGTTTCAACTATTTTTCGCTCTTCATTTATAATAATGGATCACTGGTTCTGTTCTTCATTAAAACTCTTTTTACAGAATCACCAATTGCGAAATTTTTAATAAACTATTTTTTCATAGAATGGTTCTTTAAATAAAATATATAAAAGTTGTTTGGTTGTGCGAAAACTGCATTTATTTCAACAATTAAAATTTTAACCCGTACAGTATATCAATGATATAGAATGTTTCTTTAATTAAAATAAATAAAATTGTTGTTTGTTTGGTTGTTTATCTAAAATGTGAAAACTGAAAAACTGCATTCATTTCACCAATTAAAATAAACTGAAGGGTTTTCTATTATTATTATTCTATGCCAGTGTTTTTAATAAGATAATAAATGTTTTGTTTGGTTGTTTATCTAAAATGTGAAAACTGAAAAACTGCATTCATTTCACCAAATAAAATAAACTGAAGATTTTCTAATATTATTATGCTACGCCAGTGTTTTATTAAGATAATAAAAGCACACTCCTCAATTAATTAGTATAAAACGAGCATTCCCGGATTATGGATGTAGCATTTGTTTGTTTTGTAAAACTCAAACATACATTATACCGCAAAAATTGAGGAGTTTATTCTATGAGGTCTTCCTGCTCCAGCGTTTGTATCCATTTACAATATCGAAAAAACAGACGCACGTAAGTTGAGAATGTTATTTTAATTAAGGTGCAAAATTTAATGTTTATTTTTGCAGCTTCCAACGTCATTCTATGCAATACTTGAAGTAAAAACTGGTGACATCATCCATGAAGAGAATGTTTATTTTTAATTTCATGTCAGAGAAAAAGATGCATTCTTCCTTTAATTATTATTATTATTATTGTATTTTGTAGGCTACTATTTTTTAATAATTGTATTAAAGAAAATAGAGAGAGAAAATCTGCAATACGCTTATGTTGTTAATAATGTATTTACATCTAGCTAATTCAAAACGACGACGACGACGATTATTGTATATTAGTTTTTTCATCCCCCTTTAATAAAATGTTTACCCCCTGCAATTTACAGCATCACCACCGCCCCCTTATTATTTGATTCTACGGAACAGCAGCGAGGCGACGCAACCACCAAGCCTCCGCCAAATTTTTCAAATTAACCCGTTTCAACGGTCCACTGATCCACTGGGCCACTGGGCCATCGCCCACTGGAACACCCCCCCCCATAAAACCATCACCCTGTGTAATAACCATGACAGGTACATTTGGAAAGGGGAAACAATGGGTTTTCCCCAACTGTTAAAAAATATACCGAGTGTTCCAATTGAAATCTATCGCTTCTATCGCTTCTGTCGCTCTATCGCTTCTATATTCTATCGCTCAGAATCGAAACGGGAGCCCGGTACGGAAGCGAGCCAGCAAGTGATAACCAGAACAACGCCTTTTATATATCCTTTGCGTATCTCTTGGTATCCCTTACAACCCTAATATAATTTTTATATAAATATTAGTGTATATATTCTTAATTAATTAGCATATTTTGAACATACCTAGTTGTTATTGGGTTAAAACAATAATTTGGATAAACTTCTGTAAACCGTAATTTTAACTTGTGGCCATTTTTGAGAAATCTTATCTCGTCGCCTTTTTGATATTCGAAATTCCTCTAGCCTTTATCTAACCCCAGCAAGTGGCGACCTCGATTTAACTTTATAAATATACCGCGCCCGAATTTTATTTTTGAATTTAGTTATTAAGAAAACAATGTACATATAACAATTTTATGTAATAATATTCTATTAACAATAAATAATTATTACTACCAATAATAAACGAGATTTTATTATAAAACCGGAAGTTAGAAAAAAAGACAGATACTCAGAAAAAACTTAAAAAATAAGAATACTAGTGAACACCACATTTCATTATCTCAGTTAATTCAAAAGTTATATAGGTTTATAAAGGGGGCAAAATATAATAGGACACGCGGTATAATTACACATAATTCACACGAAAGCAAAACAACATAATTACCTGTGTTAATCAAAACAAAAATAAAAAATATACACATAAAATGACGTTACCGAGACTGTACGTGTTAAAAATCCATAAACCGAAGTATAGATTTTTCCTGCCTTTCGTGCTATTAATCTTAGAGCTTCGTGGCCATGGAGACTTTTGATCAGGATGATAAACTACAACATAGCAAACTTTCAGCCAATTTGACCGGGATCCAATTTCCATAAGAAACGTGTGGGGTCCTTTGTACACGTTTACAGATCTAAATGTACTCTGTTGTATTTTTAGATTAAAAACTTTTAATTAATAACTTCTGATTAATAAAAGAATTACTTGAAAACGCCTACTTTGATATACTAAACGTAGTAATATTTTATATTTTATAATGCTTTATTGGCAGCCAGTCCTCAAAATACAAAATTATTATAATCATTTTTCTTAACAAACACGACAAAAACAAGCTTTTGTTTTGTAACTTTTGTAAATGGTGAATTATGTATGTATCTACTTAAGTTAATAAACTAATTGTTCAAAGGCGTCAATTAATTTTGTTGTTACACACAATTATATTTCTTCTTTTACTACCATTATTATAACAAGAGTTTTCAGTTTTTACACAATTTACTTGCCACAATAATACAATTTTATCGAATACATCCTTACTTGTTTAATACTGCAATCGCAGCGATGACGGTCGACAAACCTCGGCGATCTATAGTTTGTGGGTGTGATATTCGAAGGTAGCTGAACAACTTTAAAAAGCCGACAGGCGAGTGGATCTACTGTATAATATTTATGCTGTGGCACCATTATATATACGGAGAGGTTTATAGAGGAGGACAGAATCCGTGAGACAATAGTGAAAATTGACCCAAAGTGCAGTGCTCGAAGTCACCCGAATTTGAGATTTTCTAAAAGGAAATAAGACCGATGAAAATAATAAATGTTACAAAGTAATAAAATATATATTTAATTAATAAATTAAATAAATAACTGATAATTAATAAATGAAATATTTCAATTAAATACAGAAATCTTTTTTAACAAAAATAATTACGAATATACGCAACCATTTTGGTTAAAACTTTTTACACGACAACATCGTGTAACAAGTGTTTTTGTTTGCCCATTGGATGAAATTTGATTATTTGATAAATAATCTTTTCTTTATTAATAGACGATTTAAACAGTATTTTTGTTATTATTTTAAAAAGAACGTTATAGTACATTACAGTCTTTGCAAGCACATACAAATTATTTACAACCTGTCTATAAACAATCAATAAAGGTAAAGGGATTAGTTTCAGTAAGAAAGTACAGTTACGTATGGTGCCTCGTCAGAGCATTCTTTGTAAGTGAACTTGCAGTTTCTATTCAATTACATTCTTAAGGTATTTTTCTTAAAGCCTAAACAGAATGTTTTTACTTAAAAATTCATATTGAATCTTTTCGTCGTTTTCAAGGGTAAGGGTAACCCGTAAAGGGTTCCAAGAAAATTTTAAAAGTTTTTGTAATGGCAATAGTTCACTTTCATTGTTAATTGCGTATTTACTAGCTTTCTGAATTTGTTTCATCTGACTTTTATTTACCTTTACCTATTAAATTTATAAATAAAATGTTTTCTATTGAGCTTCAAGATGAAAATAAACCAAATCGTAGTTTGAAATTGTTTTAAAAATGTTGAAACGGCCCCATGTAATTATTACCTCAAACAAATTCCCTGTAAGATTGGAATTCTAGAGGCCACATGCAGCATTTAGAATGTATGCACGGATCGCATTGAAAAAAATAGTGAAAAAGATATTGTACCTTGTACCTCAAAAAATATTAAAAATAAACAATCAATTTTAAAATTTTGCAAAACAAGGAATTTGAGTGAAATTGTATGTATCTCAATAGGTCGCAGAAAATGGATAATGGAATATCAATTCGAACTATTGCTAATAATATTTATCGTTTTCATATTCAGGATAAAAATTTTCTTAAAAAAGATATGAACTTACAGACTTACCGACAAACTATACAACACTGAACAGGAACGGTTTTGGCATAAAAGAGAGAGAAAAAATAATTTTATGTTATAAGAATTTGTTTTTGTACTGTCGTGCTTTTCATTAAATACTTACAGTTATTTTCCAGTGAGAACTTTTAGAAGAAAGTGATTAGAGGATTAATTAAAGCAATTTTAAAAATGAATATTTGGATTTTTGTGTTAGGTACATACCTATGTGAAATTACTATCCGGGTTCCGGGATTCCCAGGAATTCCAGGGACTGTTGGAAAAACAAGTCTCGAGTCCCGGCAATAGCAAAATTGTCGAGATCCAGAAACCCTAGTCTTGAGTTATGCCCTTTTAATAAAGTGTACAAAAATGAGGGAATTTGTGGATGTTGGTGTTTACGTTTTCCTTTAATTTTTGATAGAAAGAAAGAAAGATAGAGAAATGAAACAAAAACTGTTTTAAAGTACATCATTTGGGCTTTAAAATGATGGGTTTCATGGCATACTTTAATATGAAAAAAAATATATTGGATCCCTGAAATCTTTGACCTTGAATTTTTCAGAAAACATATAAATAAAAATTCTGAAGAAAGTTGGACATAGAGGTGCATTTTTTTTTAAATATGTGTGCCAAATTTCAACTTGAAATCTCAATGGGCTCATTACTAAATTATTTTAACAAAATAACAATGTTCAACATTTTAACATAAATAATTTTTTTCAATATTGGGAACATTGGAGTTTTGTTTTATAAATGATTACTTTTTGTTTTGGATAATTACAATGACAAACCTGTAAGCAATTCTTTAGAATAATTTGACAACTGTTGTCATGGCTTAATAAGATTTTATAAAAATAGAATCCTTGAATTCTAGAATTGTAACATTCTGATGAGTAATTTTGTTCCATGAAGCTCTGCTTAATATTGTTTATTGTTTCCAGCCTTACTTTGTGGAACTCCATAATCATGAAATAAATAAAGATTAGTAAAAGTTTCACAGTTTTATTAAAATATAACCTGACAATATTGTTTCGACAGCTATGCTGTCTTTATCAAACGTAATATAATTATAAACAAACACGTCGCTAACGTAGACATATTACATATCTATACCATATTTTGGCCAAATATCAGAAAAAATTGAACATATACTAAGAAAAACCAACAATTATAAAATAACATTTAAAACCAACACTAACACTTTTTCATTTTTATTTAATGCTAAAGACAGAACACATGATATCATGAAATCGGGCATTTACCGTTTAAATTGTTCTTTTTGTAGTTCGGTATATATTGGGCAAACACTTCGAAATTTTGACATAAGATATAAAGAACACGTACGTCATTACAAAAATAAACATCCTGAAAAATCGAATTACGCCAAACACCTTTTAGAACAAAATCACACAATGACTCCTCAAAATAATATTAAATTCCTACATTTTTGTAATAACAAACGCAAATTAGACATTTTAGAAGCCTTTGAGACATACAAACACAAACTCAGGGTACCTTTAATGAATGAACAACTTGAGCTCAGTAATTCTCCGTTACTGGAAGTATTAGATATTTAATTCTGATTATTATTATTATTTTATCTAGTTATATATTTTTGTATCTACCTTAGCGACGTGTTTGTTTATAATTATATTACCTTTGATAATGACAGAATAGCTGTCGAAACAATATTGTCAGGTTATATTTTAATAAAACTGTGAAACTTTTACTAATCTTTATTTATTTCATGATTTTCTCTGCTTAATAATTTTTGCATTTACATCTAATGTTTTTAATTGCCTAAGACATTATCATATTAATAGAAATTCACAAAATTTATTAAAATTCTTATACCTGACAATATTAGTACTATACTAGGAGTCATAATTCACCATCAATGGTAAATATCTATCTTTTATTAGTTTATTTCTATTTCATTTCAGAATTATGGAGTTTTACGAAGTAAGGCTTGAAACAAAAAACAACTCAACTGTAATTCACGTAGACAAACATCCTCGTTTATAAAATTCTGGGAGAACTGGAAAAGCATTTACATATAATTTGGTAATCTCATATTCTTCTTGTATAACACGCTTAATGTAATATATAATACTAATTATATATTTTATGTACATAAAATATCAAATTAGTATTTAATTTTATAGATTTACCACACACGTAAGTATAATTTATGCAAAAGTTTCCTAATGTTAAAAATAAAAATTTCCAAAATTTCACTAATTCAGCGAAAGTAAAATTATGCACAACTGAGATAACTGAACAAAAATTAGTAAACGAATAAAGGAATTCTTTAAAATGTTGAAATGATTTTGCACTTTCACAGTAAAACACAGTGTTTTTTTACTGAATGATCCAAAGGGGCTAATAGTTTCTGTAAAAAGTAATAAAATAATCTCGATTCGTTTTTCGGTTCTATTGATGCCCTTGATGTCTATCCAGATGTGTTTTAACATTTATAGGAATTTATTTGGTTAGTTTCAGGTCAAAGCCCTTTGTGAAGTCTGGATATTGACAGTTTCCACAAATTATAAAATTTCGATAAATCTCATGAAAATTTTTAGTTTAACACCTAAATCAAGGGGGCGATCGCTCAGAAGTTTGCCACCGTACCAAATTTGCCGCCCTAGGTCCGGGCCTCTCCGGCCTATTGGGTATTCCGCGGCTGATAAAAATCACGCTAAAGCAGCGTACTCAAAGTTAGATCTGAAGTGCAAAATATAAATTTTTTAATGTAGCTATTTCAGTGAAAGGCTTGCTATTACGCAGAATAAAACCCAAGATCTATAGTACAGACGAAGCAGTAATAGACAATCGTAACATGATTGACATAAGAGAACTCTTGATCATATAAAACACCCAAATCTTTAATCTCCGCACAACATTGCAAGTTCACGGCGTATTAGCTATGGACACTAACAAACTGTTATTTTACGTGTAAAGTAACACATTTCGAAAAGCTGTCTCTAGAATCTCTCAAAATAAAGCTAAAGAAAATTTTATTAAGCGCAAAGTGTGTACTTTTTGATGTAAACGATACTTGTTATACTCTAGACTGGATATCTTCCCGAGCATTCCGAGTTATAAGAAGACGTTAAAGTTCTTCACTACAATCTGTATTGCATTTACCTATGGCATTCGTTTAGTAACGTTCCACCATTTTAGTGTGTAATTTAATTTCCTGTCAAATACTGTCTGTAAATATAATTTTCACTTAAGTGCTAACATTTGTAGGTATAAATTCTTAATAACAGTATTCTTATGTCGAGTTCCAAATTCCTTAGGCTATAACTTGAAGGGACTATTTTAAAGTAATAAAGAAGCGGGAAAATAAAGGTTTTTCGAATACGACACTTTCAAAATATACGATCCATAAGATGGAACTAAGAAAAACTCATCTTCTACTCAACAAAAGTGACTTTATATACTTAAAATCTCAGTTAAGTAATTGAAATCAATAAGAACGTATACATCAGCCAATTTATTACGAAAACGGAAGAAAAGAACCTGAGATGATATTCAAATTCTCGCAATAATTCTCTAAAAGGATTATTAGAACCCTCTCTGGGTATTCAAACAGAGAATACATATGCTGTAAACAATAGAAAATAAATAAATTGTTTTTATAGTAAGCTGCATAATATGTATTATACATTATAGGCTTATAGGTAGTAGTAATTATAGGTAATTTGTGTAACATTATTTTAGATTCGGTTTTCCCATTAAGTGATTAATTGTTATCAGTGAAGTTAAAAGTTTCCTTGTTGCTATTGGAAAACTCCAAAGCAATGAAGTGTTTTCTATGCATACGATTAATTATCAGCACTTCACGCTAATGTAACTATCCATAATCTTGGTTGCATTTAATTAACAGATAGAATTAACAAGTCGGTTTTCGTACCTCATACATTTCCCGCATACAAAACCTCTAACGATCAAAGGTGGGAGCGGCCCGAAATCGGCGGGTACCATCACACAGAGAGCAGGTGGAGTTTGTTTTTGCACCAAACGAACGTGGGAAAGCGGTCACAGGAGCGGGGGCGGCGGATCACAGCCGGGTCCCAGAAACGCGGGGCTGACCATCCTCGAACACCAGAATAAGATATCTGGACCGGAAGGAGAGACACGACGCATAACATCTGTTCGGTTGCATTTAATAGACAGATAGAATATGAATTCATAATTTCAATATTTTAGTTTAAGTTGGCCAAACGACTCGTTAGATTTAATCAATTCAACCCGAGGTGTGTGATACTACAAATTTCTTCAAATACTAGATTTTTGTAGAAGCATTATTTATTTAATAGTTTTTATTTTGAATAAATTCTCAACAGGCTTTTTAAGCCCAATTACAGAAAATTAATATAAGTAATTAATGTAAGTAAATACAAGAATACACAACAATACTGAATGAAAAAAAATGTGTATCAATAATAAATTGTTTATTTAGCTAAACTGAATTATTTAAAACTCTTTTCAACCCCTGTACGTTTATGCCGAAAATGTCCAATTTAGCAACGCATTTGTTATTATAAGCCTTGCACATTCGCATAATAGGTGAATTCATATGGTAATTAGTCCTTGGACAATTGTATGAGAAAGATAACACTTGCCGGGTATCGGTGTAAGGAACGTGAAAGTCAATTTGATTAAGTGTAACGTGTTGAAGTTTCAGGATCCATTATAAAGCATTTGAAAATACATTTATTGTAAATAATCTTATGACGGGCCTGTATCTTTAAGTATATTGTCGTTGGATTAAAATTTCAGACGGCAATCAAATTTGTTTGAATAGTGAAAACCTGCTAATAAGTGATGTTCCTCTTAGAATCATATCCGTTTAAAGTTTTTGCTATTGAAAGGCAATTGCCAAAATTATTAACAACATTGTTCCCGCAAACTTCAGTTTAAAATCCAGCTATTAATTTTAACAGCTTTACCAGGGTTCATAATTCTTCATTCTGCAAGAATTTGCATGTAATATAATAATAATAATAATAATAATAATAATAATAATAATAATAATAATAATAATAATAATCGGTTAACCGATTATACTTGCAAAGAAAAAAAGGAGGAAGAGGCCTACTCAATTTACAAATAATGCATGACAACGAAACAAAAAAGCTAAATAAATATATGGCTGAAAGCAAAACATCTGTAACAAGTATATACAAAAAAGTACAGAAATACTCACCTCTTCAGTTAAAATACCGACAGGGAAATGAATACGATAGCTTGACCCTCGAAACAATTGAGAGGGAATGGAAGGAAAAGGCTCTTCATGGTAGGTTTCCAGCCGACCTAAGCGGTGAAGAAGCAGACACGTGTTCTTCAACACTGTATTTAAGAACAGGAGACCTTCATATGGAAACTGAAGCGATGATAACTGCTATTCAGGATCAGGTAGTACCAACAAGATCATACCTGAAACACATTATGAAGAAAAATATAGCAAGTGAAACATGCCGTTTATGTAATAGCAGCACAGAATCAATACAACATATAAGCTCAGCTTGTACTTACCTCGCTTCGAGAGAGTACTTAACTAGGCATGATAACATCGCTAAGATTATACATCAAGCGCTCTGTAAAAATAAAAAATTGTTACAAGAAGAACTACCGTACTATAAATACGTACCTAAATCTGTAGAGGAAGATGCGGACTGCAAGATTCTATGGAACACCGACATAATCACGGATAGAACACTGGCGCATAACAGGCCAGATATAACTATAATTAATAAAACACAAAAAACTGCATTTATAATAGATGTCGCAGTCCCACTAGACCATAATCTTAGCAGGTCATACAGAGATAAAATAGACAAATACCAAGATCTAATCTATGAAATGAGAGCAATGTATGAACTGCATAAACTGGAGGTAATTCCATTTATTATTTCGGCTAACGGAATAGTCAGTAAACATTTTACTGTAAACTTAATAAAACTAAACCTACCACCAAGTTTAGTTCAACCAGCACAGAAAGCCGCAATACTCGGGACTGTCCATATAATAAGAAGAGTCCTGAATCAATAAAGACCGAAAAAGTCTTGGCTTCTACGCTCGACTGATCAAACAAAACAACAGAGAAAGCGGCCAATTTTATCTATAAATTAATTTTAAGAAAATATATGTCTTGGTGACTAACCCGACATATATATATTGGGTACCAGGTTAACTGTGGTAAGGAAAAAAAAAAAAAAAAAAAAAAAATAATAATAATAATAATAATAATAATAATCCGACTTACAGATGGAACAGCGCAAATCCCACATTTGTGTCACAGCTAAGGAAAACTGCAGAAAACCTTAACCAGATCTGCCGGCACCGGGAGTCGATCTCGAGCCGCTTGGGTGAAAGTCCAGCACGCTAGACATTACACTACCAAGGCTGTTTACAGTTATTTGGTGTTTACAGTTTATTGTGATTTATTGTGAATACAAAAGGCATTATAGTGTTGAGTGAGTTTGAGCGGCTATGAAGATTTTAACATCTATTCAGGATTAACTGAGAAACATTATTTCCCAAGTAAGTTGTTTTTAGTTATTATGATAATTTGTATTGACTCATTATATTCAAACTGTTTGTATGTACTGATTGTTTTGACAAATTTTGTTATATTTGAAATAATTTCATCTGATCATAGTAATAAATTATGGTTTCATTGTTTATTAAACAATACTTCTTGACTTATGAATAAACCAGTTTAAACTGAACATGGTTATGATGATGCTGGACCGTTCACTTGCATAAGTTATTAAAATACAGTAACCTGCCTAATAATAATTTGACTACTTACAATTAGTTATTGAATCCAATCAATATAGTCTGAATCCTTTCTTGTTTGCAGATTTCAAGAACGTATTAATGTCTTGCAAGCAAATGGCGCCCATAATCCTTATTATTTTTTCCAAACCTATTTTTCTTTACAATCTGTAAATTGTAGAGACCAGTACCTACGCCTGCGAGATAATTTGTCAATAAGGGATCTTTCGTCGGTGCATTAAAGTACAGTAAGTATCATTGTTCTTTTTCAGTGAATTTTTTTTGAGGTTACAGATGACGTCCATCGTGCGACGTTTGTTTTAGTTCAGTTAAGGAAGAGTGTTACATTGGAGCCCATGCGTGGGACTTTTTGTTTTAGTTCAGTTAGAGTAAGTAAAACATGAGTGTTTCATAAGGTTGGGTCGTTTTACTCAGTCTGTAAAGAAATCGGCAATAACACGATAATCTACGTCGGGAAATTAATATAAATGATAAGTATCCTTCGTACATGTGACACTGCCTAATTTATATCAGTTGACAAAGATTATTATATCAGTAGTTTGACACACACTAAGAATATTACTACTTATAATACTGATAGTATTGATGGTATTGATAGTAGGGCGTAGAGATGATATTGATAGTGCTGGCGATATTGATAATGCTAACGATATTGATAATGCGGACGATATTGATAATACTGACTATGTTGATAATGCTGGCTATGTTGATAATACTTTGGCAATATTGATAATACCGGCTATATTGATAATGCTGACCAAAGACGTATCAAGCAAGGGACAAGGGGGCAGCTGCCCCCCTAGTAGAAAAAAAGAGTATAAAACCCCCTTTAAATTAATGCGTCTGTGTGACGGGCGAGATGCGAATTAGTACGCATTTATTAATAAAAAGAGATTTGCAATAGTTTGGGTTTTATTTTGTAAGACACCATCGTGTTTCACTTTGACCCCCCACTAGTTGAGATCCTAGGTACGCCCTTGAGTAGCAGTATTGAGTTAAAAAATGTTACCTACATTTTTAATAACAAATTTTATTCATTATCGTCGAATATTAAAATGAATTCGTGGAAATTTGAAAATCAAGAAATAACTCTTGGAACAATTTCTTTTTCTGTTAGAAGGTTTAACTAGTTTATAGTAGTATTATACTGAAAGAATTTAATCTGCATTGTCCTGGAATATTACAATAAATTCATGAAAATTTAAAAAGTGGGAAATAATACTTGTAACTATTTTATAGTAGTATTCTATTAAAAGAATTTAACCAACATTTTTACTTATTAACCTTCATTCAGAGTTCTTGAATATTCAAATGAATTCGTGGAAATTTAGAAAGGGGAAACTAATTCTTGGAACGCTATCTTTTTCTATTAAAACATTTAACTATTTTATAGTAGTAACAAGGGCGTACCCAGCGAGGGACAAAGAATAAAATCCTTTTGAAATTGATGCGTTTGTATGACGAGGCGGGATGCGAATCAGCACGAATTTTTTAGCGACTAATAAAAACAATTTTGCAATAGTTTTGAGTTTTATTTTGTAAGAAATCATTGTGTTTTACTTTACCTCCTTCCTCGAAACTAATATGATTTGCCTTCCTATAGTTCAGATCCTGGGTATGCCCTTGAAGCTGACGATATTAATAGTACTGACGATCAAAAGTTCTTACTTTTGTCTTCATAGGCGACTGGGATAATCGGTGTTTTAAAAAACTCGTTAGATAAAAAGTAACAAAATTATAAATTAAACTACAAAAACTACATAATTAGAATTCTAGCAAAACTGTTACGGTTAACATTAAGATATATGTATTAGGTTGTAGTTTATTAAAAAAGAATAGACAGAGTTCAGTTTGTCTACATCCTACTAGTATGTTGAATAATAACCTTGATTTATTAGATTTAGAGAAAAATCCTAATAAAAAAATGCTGCCTGAAGTAAGCCATATTTCTTCACCTTTCTATTTTATTTGTTCTGTTGTATAATTTATTGTTATACCAATTTCCCCAAATAAACGTGAATAATATTGATAATGTTGACAATGTTGGTAATACTGACCATATTGATAATATTGATTATACTGGTTACATTAATATCTTTAGGTTGAACGGACATTTTACGAGGGTTGTAGAAGAAGTCACGTTCCGAAAACATTTTTCAAACCTAAGAAATAACTACACATTCGAACTTACGAATGACCACATCCATATTAATAATATAAATGATATTGTTAATATTGATGATATTAATAATTTTGATAAAGTTGATAGTATTGATTATATTGATAATATTCATAAAACTGATAATAATAATAATAATAAAGTGTTAATACAGTTGTAAAAATTATATATAATAAATCACATGTATGTTTAAAATGTAAAAGACTCAGCAGCAAAAATCAAACAATAAAGAGCATGGGTATAGATAAGAAAAACGCTGATATAAACGTGATATAAACTAATGATATAAACGTGGTTATCGACGAGTCACTAAATCCCAGCTTCGACATTTTATTTAGTACTACAGCGTGATCAATTTTATCGAAATTCTTTAAGATGTCCGTATAGATAACGTCAACTTGGACCTGTCTATCTAAAGATTCAGAAAAAAATTGTTTGATTTCTATCAAATTAGAAACATTAGACCTATTTTTCCTAAAGCAGTGTTGATTTGGGGAAATTACAAATTTAAGGTATGCTGCAAGTTGCGTATAGTACACAATCATTTCGAAGGCTTTTATCGTGCAAAAATGCACAAAATAGAGATCGGTCGGTAATTTTTGATGTTATCTGGACTGTCGCACTTCAAAACAATATCTGATCTCGAATCTTGAGCGGAAAGTCTCGAAAGTTCTTGACATTATAGTCTTGTCGCTTTTTTCGACCTCCATGGTCGATTTCTTATATAGTTTCGCTGACATATTTTCAAAAATGCCCCCCCACCCTACCAAAACCAGCGTTCAAATCTGACCTTAACCGGGAGGTTACATATATATCCATCAACATTTTCAATTATTTTTCTATGTTATTTCTATTATTTTAGGTTTGGAAATAAAGGAAAGGTTTAGGAAGGGTTTAGGAAATAAAAATAATAATACTTTTTTTTACAAGAAAAGTTTATAATATTGAAAAAGGCAAAAACTTGGACAATAATTTTGTAAAAGCGCCATATGTGCGAAGAGTTTTGCGAAGAGCGAACTGGACCTAAAAGCTACGCCAGTGCCAGTTCACTTTATTATCGTTTTGGGAAAGGATGGCCAGTATCAAATCTCGTCCTTCCACTAAATACACCCAAAGAATATAGGCAATAAAAATGAATAAATAATATAGACATTGGAAAGTCCACACAAGTAAATAGTGTAGAATCTCAAAACACCCAGTTATATTTATGTAATTGTTTATTCTTTGTAGCCTTATTTGGTGAAACTGCATAATCATTAAATAAAAAAAACTGATTCACAAATTTATCGTAAACTATCTGACAATTTTTTCGATTATTATCAAAGGTAATATAAATATAAACAAACACGTTGCTATGGTAAATATAAAAAATAGATAACTAGATAAAAAGATAAAAATAATAGAAATTAACTATCTATCACTTTCAGTAACGGAGAATTACTGAGCTCAATCTGTTCATTTATTAAAGGTACCCCGAGTTTCGCTTTTCTATTTTTTTATTTTTTTTATTATTTTAAAGGGTCATTGTGTGATTCTATTTTAAAAAACACCATTTACACAATGACTCCCCAAAATAATAAATAAATAATTTGTGAAACTAATCGATGTTATTTATTTCATATTTTGCAAATCTGTTGAAGTAAAATAGATTTCTTTTTCGCTTTACAAACAAAAAATATATAATAAAGTAGTCTGTTCTTAATTTACAAAATAACACTACATTCTCTTCAAAAATATAGATAGACCTTAGATTCACGTGTTATAAACAAACATTCCAACATATGAATGCAATTCTCTAATGCAAATTGATATCGTCTACAGTACAAGTTTCGAAGAAATTACTTGCGTGTGCATTTGTCTGTTTTTGTGGAATCGAACAAGTCCAGGCATTGTTCCAGGACTGATGACTTACTTAATACTTACGAACTGATACTTCTTTCTTTTACAGATACAGCATAATCTAAGTTTTAAAAACTGATCTGAAAGATCCAGTATCAATGATTGTCTGCAGATCAAAGTGGTTTTCGTGGTACTACTGCTGGGATTCTGCAGTTGTTTCTTAATCTTTCTGTAAAAGCTCATTAATTAACTAATTAGTTTTCAAAATACCAAAATCTAAGCCGAATACGTTACAGACCATTTAAAAAATCAATCAGCACGTTGGCCTGCTTAAATAGACTTCTGTTAATTTTAGTTATCTTTTGTGACAATACATAACGCCGTGGCATTTTTTTTCATTTCGTTGCTATGTTAGAAGTATTTAAGTAAATCAAAAAAGGGGGGCTAACATATTAAATCAAATATAATTATTACAAAAAAAATCAATAATTATTACAATAAAATAAACTTTAAAGTGAAAAAGATTCGAAGTCGCATACAGTGTGTTATAGAAGTTGGGGCATTAATTTTTACTGTTAGTTACCTGTGATGAGTATAATCGATTACCCAAATATTAAAGCAGTTGAACAAAAATCAAAAACTGACCTACCCCAATCGGTCCACGCTATTTTGTTTGACGACCACTGCTTATTATACCTCCATAAACAAATGAAGGAACTAGGTCATTCGTTATCAACACGTCTTGAACATAAAAGATAAGATTAGATTGCAAGGAAGCTCTTGTTACCTTAGCTGTTAAAAATTTACACGGTCAGTTTTTGTTTGTCATTGATGAACACATTTCTCCCTAACAACGGGATAAAATAATTACATTTATTTTACATGCATACAAAATTTCATTATGTTCATATAACATTAGTTGGGGGTTTGAATTTTGAACATTTTGTGTCTAATTAATACAAAAAAGGCTAATTGCATAAACACTTACCTCTTAGCTAATTAAAACATTATTATAATAAATATTATAATAAATGTTCAAAATGTTGTCCATGATTATTTGCACAAAACTGCGTACGTCGTATCAAATTGTTGGTGATCACCGGAAAATTTTCTCTAATCTCCTCTGCAACAGTATTTATGCGTTGGCGCAAGTCCTCAATAGTGTCAATTTCGGACACATAAACTCGTTGTTTCATATGACCCCACAAGAAGAAATCTAAAGGATTCAAATCTGGGCTGCGAGGTGGCCACGATACAACACCTCCACGACCTATCCAACTACCAGGAAATGTCACGTTCAGATGATCCCGTACAACACGACTAAAATGCGGTGGAGCATCATCATGTTGGAACCAAAGTTGTGGACGGATCTCCAATGGCACTTCTTCTAAAAGCCCAGGAAGAGTATCCCTTAGAAATTCATGATGCCCCATTAACACGTTCTGACAATTCGTACGGCCCAACCAGCATATTGTTGACAATTCCAGCCCATAAATTAATTGTAAACCGCCGTTGAAAGTGGGAACGCCGGACAGCATGCGGATTTTCTATTGCCCATTCATGTGTATTGTGGAAAGTGAATATCCCATTGCGTGTAAATGAACATTCATCCGTGCACAATATGGTGCGAGGGAAATCTGGATCTTCCTGATGACGTTGTAGTAGCCAGTTACAAAACTGTTGCCGGAGAGGATAATCGGCTGCACTTAGCGCCTGCACCCTTTGGACATGATAGGGATACATTTGGTTTTCCCTTAATGTACGCCAGACTACACGATGCGATACTGGTAGGTTACGTGCAATTTCACGGGTGCTTAACGATGGATTTTCTTCTATCCTGTCTAAAATTGCTTCTTCTACATCAATTACACGTTGCGGGCGTTGACCACCTCCTCCTCGAAAACGTTGATCCCGCAATGACCCGGTAGTACGGCCTCGCTGAACCACTGCAACAAATCTCCTTGGAGCTGGAGCTACTCTTCCTGGAAATCGTTGTGCATACAGTCGGGCCGCTCTCGCTGCATTTTGATCAGCTGAACCATAACATAACACCATGTCCATTAATTCCTCGTTAGTATACCTGTGGGGCATGTTTGTGTACGAAACGTCACTTGTTCTTTATTGTTTAGGTGTAATTTACACGAGAGCACTACCGTAATTTCCCTAATATTAAATTTAAATTCAATAAGTCAATAACACTACAAAAGTTAGTCACAAATTAATCACTCACTTAAGCACTGTTTAATTTCGCACATAGTATTATGAAAACTAAATTAACAATTGCATGAAGACTGTATGAATTTAATAATTAAATTAATTAATAATTTCATTAATTAAATTAATAATAAATTAATTTCTAAATACGTCTGTTTCGTTAGTCGTATTATTATAAAGTAACCCCTTTTCAGTCAGTCAGTGTTTTAAAAGCAATTAGGTCAGCAACCTTTTTTAAAGAAGCAAAAACGTGCTTCAAACGTAAACATTTAGCTTAAACTAAAATTAATGGCAAAGATACGTGCGGTAATTCCCCGAGATGTTTACTTTTAACCTGTACCTACCATAATTCCAGTGACACCCAACCAGTTTTTGTAAATTAAAATAAAAGCCTTTTTCACGTTTTTTATTCATTTTTTTCCCTTACTTGTATAATGAAAGTTGCTTATTTTTCAATGTACTATGTGCCATTTCAATTAATGCCATAAGTGCCATAACACACTGTATACGCTTCGGGAGGGGGGCTTCAGCCTCACGAGCCCCCCTGGCTACGTGTCTGTCAATATAGAACATTCGTTACTTGATATCAATTAATCATTTATGGAAATTAAGTTTTCCAATTCCAATCTAAAAAATAAATTTTGTAGCAAAAATAAAATAAATAAAAGTGTTGAAATAAAAAATTAAGTAAAAGTAAACTGCGAAGTAATAAAAATCTTCTACACAGTATGTCGCAAATTAGACGACACTACCCTTATATCTTTTTGATTTGTTATGCAATTTGAACCAAACTTCCCTCAAAACTAGAACAGATTTATGATCTACTTGTAACCAAAAGACCATTTGCCCCATTCAATTGCAAAGCTATCTGCGATACCACAGTAAATGAAAAAAGAAGATCTTACTAACAAAAGTTGTTTAGAATTGCCTAAAAAGATTAAATCCAAAATTCCATTAAATACAAAAAAATTTAGAAATTTCTTTAAGAAGCCCAATAAATTTAAAGACAATGTTGTGTGCAAATAAAATGTTGCTTTTAAAATTACTAAAAATAAGATAACATGAATGCATATTTAACAGTGATTGAGAAGTTTTTTGTTTTTAATGAAATGTTGGCTTTAAGCTTTTTGGGCAATTATATCGCAACTTTTGTTGGCAGAAATTTTCCGACAAAAAATGCCTAATATGATTTTTTTATTTTTCCCGTTTATTTTGGTATCGCAGGGGGCTTCACGTTTAAATAGATAGGAGCGAATAGATTTTGGTTACATGTGTATCCTATCTTCGAAAAAAAATTGGTTCAAATTGGATAAAAAATGTGGTGCTTTCCTACTAATTTCCGACACACTGTATATGTATATACAGTCTGTTTGATTTAAAGCGCCCCACTTTGTAGCAACTTTATTTTCGATCAGAAAGGGTATAAGCCATATATATTATTAAATGGCATAAAATTCTCTATGTTTTGGTTCAGAAAATTTTGTATTTACTAAATCGGTATGACCGTGATGTCGTCATCAAACTTTTTAAATTACATTATAGGTATTTTTTTATTGAAATTGACAGAGTATTGTATTCTTTTTTCAAACATAATAAATATTCATACTCTTACATCAGAAAATTTTCAAGAAAAACGTAAAAAATTATTTACGACTAGTAGACTTTGATTTCTGGTTCTCCAATTAATAAAACAGAATTATCTAGCAAGCTTAGGTAAATAACGAAACTTTAGTTGTCCCAGTGGCGTATTTACATATTTTTCTCGGGGGGAGGGAGGGTACTCTATAAAAATTCCGAATCAAAATATGTACTTAGATTTTCACATAACATAGATTTTGACATAAATGACCTGGACTAATAAAAAAAGACCGGGGGTGACTCTAACCCGTTAGCCCCCTCCCCAAATATGCCACTGAGTTATTCTGATAGTTTTTAATTTTCAATTAGAGAAAATGTAGAACCAAACAATACAAAAATAAATAATCAATAAAATAAATTGAAAACTTATTTTACAATTCCAATAATTCCGACTTTTCAATGTTTCCGACAATGGTTTGGCATCCCTTATGATGCAATAAGTTAACGTGATGGAGTCACCCCCTGATTTTTTTTAATAGTCCAGGTCATTTATGTCAAAATCTATTCTGATTCAGAATTTTTATAGAATACCCTGCCCCCACCCACGGGAGAAAATTTTGTAAATACGCCTCTGGAACAACTAAAGTTTTGTTATTTACCTAAGCATGCTAGATAATTCTGTTTTATTAATTGGAAATGAACGCCTACTAGTTGTAAATCATTTTTCGCGTTTTTCTTAAAAAATTCTTTATGTAAGAGTATGAATATGTATTATGGTTGAAACCAGAACACAATACTCTATCGATTTCATTAAAAAATAGCTATTATGTAATTTAAAAAAAATCGATGACGTCTCACGCTCACATCGATTTAGTAAATTCAACATTTTTCAATTCAAACATTCAACCATCAAACCAACATTCAACATTCAAACCAGAACATAGAGAATTTTATGCCATTTAATAATATATGGTTTATACCATTTCTGACCGAAAATAAAGTTGCTACAAAGCGGGGCGCTTTAAGTCGAACAGATTGTATATAGGATGCCATCACAATACATGGAGATACGTATAATAAACTATATAATTTTCATGTGTTTTTTATGGGTATTGTACATACTAAGTATTTTAAAATAGGTATCCTACAACTAGATGAATAAAATAAAAAAAATAATAACAATTATTCTGCGTATTTTTATTGTAAATGCATCTGTCTGGTACATTAACATTTTAACAGATAAATGATTATTATTTATTGTATTAAATAGTCAATAGGTGTTCCAAGCGATAATGTGCTGAAACACGGGAAGGCAGTGCTATACGGTGTCCGACTACTCTTATTTATGTATTTAGATTATAATAATTTTATTGTTTCTACTTTACTTGCAACATACTTAAGTAATAACAATATTATATTAGCCTGTGACAACTATAAGCACGTAAGAAATATTGTCCAATTCCGAAGAGAAATTTCATAGGTAGGAATGTATTATTAAGCAAACGTATTATCAATTGTTTCTATTACTTTTAATTTTTTATACGTTTGCTTAACTAACTCCTTATTTGGTCTGCAGATTGATTTGTAATAAAAAAAATTAACCTAAATATAAAAATGAATTTTTTTCTTCAGAACTGCACGTAATTCATTTACGTATGTTTCATCATTACTTTTTCAATTAAATGAAGAATATACAATAAAAATAGAATTTGGAAGACCCTCGACTATCGTCTTATAAAAGGTTCAAGGTTTTCAAGAGTTTGATTAATTTTAAAATTATATTCATATATCTCTCACAGTAACGTGCCTATAGTAATCATTTACTGATCATATTATTTATAACATTTATTTATTATTTCTAGTTGTTAAAAGTGATTGCATTCCGTAGTTGCGTGTCTTGAGCAAATCGTATTAATTTTGTAAATTATGCTATAACAAATTAGGCCTTTGAAATTTCCTCGAATGTCTAGATAGTTCGCAAATTATCATTAATTTAAAAAATACATCAAATATTATTACAAGTTAATTAATAGTAAAAGAACAATTATTGCTAGACAATTTTATTAGAAATAAAGATTTAATATGAATCTTCATGCAACCTAAACATTAATCGAGTTGTAAAGTTTATTTTTGTTTTAAATTTGTTTTAGATAAACTCCGCCTTCTCCTCAAAATATTTATTGACCACCTTCTTTTGCATATGTGCGTAAAAATTATATTAATAAACTTGTACAGCAATTGGCTGCAGCAATATCTCAGAATCTTTAGGTGCATATTATTCCCAGCACGACTTAATCTAACCTAGCGAAGGGGGGGGGACTGTTTGAAACAAAGTGGTGTCGTCTGAATCCATATAATGAAATACACAAAATGGTTATATCATGTTATTATAAATATACAGTGAACAGTGGCGTAGCTAGAGTTGGTTTCACCCGGGGCAATATTGATGATGTAACGCCCCCCCCCCTTCCTCACTTCAATCGAATATAAAAATTTGTAATCTAAAATCTAATTTATAAGTTAAATTAATTGTTAACATGTATGTAATTTTTAAGCAAAATTTTCAAATTATATTAATTTTAAATTCAGATTTTCAATTGGTGTCACCTCTAAAATGGTGCCACCCGGGGACCGCCCCCTGCCTCCCCTTTACTATGCCACAGATATAACATAGTTGCTATCTTATTATACAGATTAATTCATAATTATGTTAAATAAACTCTAGGTTGCACTATTAGATTGTGCTATGCTGGGTTCAATCTGCACTGAATCTGGAAAAATTGAACATAAGTATGTTTATGCGTGTTTGTTATTGTTGTGTTGTGCTAATGTAGATGTTCATTACTGTAGTGAATGTGTCGGCGATGTGTATAATAAAGTCGATCTGGATTGATTAATTTATTGATAAAATATCTACAAATAATATATTTGTTTATTTTTGTGATGTATAACCTATTAATCCTTTCTTATTTTCAAACCGCTGCCATTAAACGGGTAAATCTGTAAATAAACAGACAAATCCAAGAAAAGATTCATAGATTACAATCAATCAGAACACAAGAAACTAGTTTCATTCAATACATATGTATTTATGCATCGATCTTTTTACTTATTTATTTATTTCATTCGTTTTCTCTTCTCGAGTCATCAATTTATCATCACAAGGTATTTATTATTATTATAAAATTTTGGTGTATGCGATTTTAGTTTTTGAATGGTTTGGTTTTGTGATATATGGCAAAATTTGAAATTGAATGACATACAGATCTTAAAAATATTGTGATCTATTGGGTAGAAACAGATCTACTTTGCTCAAAATGAACTATAGCAATATACAAATATAATTATGTACAACATCTTTGCCACTGACTGTATATATGGTTGATTATATGGTCAATTTTTCATTATTTCTGAGACGTATTATCTAGTTTTGCAGAATAGAAAATAATTATCTTATATGTTTTAACATATTATTGGCTTATACCAGCACTCTAAGTCAATAAACATGTCATCAGAAGTAAGCTGTCTATAGTTTTAGTTTTCTCATAATAGCAGAGTTTTCTAAAACAAAATAAATTAGGACATATCTATGTTTAAATCTATTGTAAGATAATTGTATCGTAACTATGTAAAGCAAAACTTATAAAAAAGGGCAAAAATTAATATTTGAAACATGCACACATAGATACTGCATCAACTTCAAAAGAATCGTCAGAGTTCAGAGAACCTCTACTAGCCTGCTTTGAAGACGTCTGGTTCGCAATATACAAAAAAAAACGAAAAAATATTTATATAGGTAGTGCTCTAATGACTATTTAAATAATTACAAGGGTATTTTTTCTCTAGATGGTTAAAAAATTGCCGGACATTTGGGCGCGGCCGTTTCGGCGCGGGACACTTCGACGCAGGTCACTTAGGCGCAGGGACACTTTGGCGCGAGAAATTGTTTAGTATTATTGTAATGAATAAAATCTGAAATGATGCATAAAATACAGTATTCGATAAAAATGCAGTATAATGAGAAAAAAAACTCAATATTTGCCAACTACAAAAGCTCGTATGTATTGCCAGATTAAAACAAAAATCATTTTTTGTGATACTAAAACATTAAAATCAAAATTCTGCAAATCTCTGCATAAGAGAATAATTTGTAATAAGAATTTAATTTGTTTATTATAAATACTTTATTGTTTATAAAAATATCATGTTTGATAATCATGTTAATAGCTTTTAAAACATCAAAAATTTTATAAAATCAATTAAATGACGTAGGAAAATTGATATTAACATTGAATATCGTACTACTGATAAATACGTGTCCCATTTCACGAATTTCGTCTCAGTAGGTAACAATTATAAATAGATACTGCTTAGTGCTTATAGTCCAGTGCTTAAAGACAAAAAGCACTGGAATAACGCAATTTAACCAATCCAAGCAAAACTATGGAATTAAGAAGGTGTATGAGTGTACATAAAAATAAAAAAGGTTACTCTGATAATAGGGTAGCTTGTCCCAAAAAATTAGACTAATGGTCCAAAAAAACGTTTTGTTTAAAGATCTCCGAAAGTTTTACCCTAATTTGTCGCGGAAAAATTTACATGCACCAAACTGTCTTTCCATCAAAGTGTGTCTGCGCCTAAGTGTCCCGGCGCCGAAACGGCCGCGCCCAAATGTCCTAGACCGAAAAAACTGTACTATTTAACTTTTCGTATATACAAGTATATTCATAAATGAAGAGTCTATTAATAATTATGTTTTTGTAAGTATTTATCTGTTGATTTATGATGTTGATATACAGGATGCTCCATTTCAATAATCATTTGTTGCAATAGTTAACATATTTAAAGAGTAGTCTGTACAATTTAAAAAATAGAGTTAATTTCTTTGTAGTAACATATTTTGACACCTATGTAATCGAAAATGCTACTGTATAGGCCTTTTTTGTAAAGAAACGATAATTTAATGTAAATTTACTAAGATTCTTTACATTTCAGTTATTGCTTTAAATGGCGTATAGTAAAATTCTAAAAATTATCAAAGATTTCTACTATCGAAACTTCCATTATTTATTTACAGTATGTCATTTCAATTCAAATTGTAGCCAGAAATATTTTGTCCTGTAGAGCAATGGTGTACAATTGTTTGCGTATCTAAAAACTATGTTCATGTTTGTAATTTTTGATAGTAATTTACAACGTGTGATGTTTTTCAGTTATTGGCATTTGATGAAAGCACTATTAACAAATTTATCATATAAATTAAGTACTAAATTGCATAAACACTACATTCATAAATTCTGAAAAACGTTTATAAATACAATACAATCTATAAATTGTTCCTTAAACTAATAGAAATAAATTCAAGACATTTAACTAAATTTTATACTTACTTCTGGCATGTTGAGTATTTTGGTATACGAAATACCCAACACTACCATATTGCATTATTAACTAAGTATCATTTTATAAAAAAAAAATATTTTCGTAACTCTACTAATTATACGGAAAAACAAGGCATATGTCAATTAATACTAATACGTAAAAGTATTGTACGATTAACGAGTTAGGAAAAATATCAATTTAGTCACAACAAAATTACAATTGTAAACTCTTTACGTGACTTTCTTTTAATCTTCACCAATAAAATTGGTAAAAACGGCACTGTTTGCAATTCCTATTAATAAGAGAAAAACAAAGTTTATAGATATCTAGCGATATATCATAGCCTAAACCATGGCTTCCTAGATAAATAACTGTTTCACTTCTGTCAGTAGCCACTCAAGCTAACATACCGGAGTTGCCATACCAAAAGTATAGATTTAATTAACAAATAAAGACAATTCTGAAGTAATTGTTAATAATGACTGTAACTAATTGTCATAATGAAATTTTACTTATACAAGATGAGTTACTGGTATTTAGGTCGAAGATATATTTCTTAATGTTGAGATATTACAAAAGATTCAATGATGCAATCATAAACGGAACAAATTTCTGCAGTTACTGAAGTTACTATCAATTTTTGGAATTGCACCTCATATAGTCGTATCAAATGGTTCCAATAAATGATTGCAAATGATTAATTTCAATGTAGAATAATTTAGAAAAATTGATACTATAGAAAAAAGGTCGACATCTTTCAAAACAATATGACAAAAACCGAAAAGGTATAATCAGAGAATACCTGCATAAATTATCCACTATTACTTGAGATTACTGACATTAACTAAATTTATATGGTACTATATGGGAATTACTTAGGTATTGCCTGATATTATTCGCTTGAAATGACATAGCATCGAGCGACTTGAGAATGAACAAATAAATCAAGATAAACAGCATCAATAATTTGAAACTTTGCCTCACGCTGAGTGACATCATATCATATCAGTATTATTGACAAAGTCTAGGCATTACATATATGAATATGGTTATAATTTATCAATATTACGAGAAAATTAGATAATAATTTCAACATTACGAGAAAAATCTTTATTTTGTAACCACATCTATAATTTCTTTATAGAAAAATATTTTATTGAATCATATTATCAATAAGTACCAGATTTGACTAGCAAGTCGAAACAGTTGATAAAAAAAGAGATGGGTTGATAGAAAAAGAGAGAAGGTTTGAAAATGTTTTTATATAACTTAGTTCAAGTGCATAGTGACATTTGGATTCTTAATAAATATATAACTTAATCCAGATATTTAATCAATCGGTACTCAAAATGCCACCATCAAATCATAATACTGGTTACGATGATCATTCAACTTTGGAAACCCCTCATTCGTAAATATATCCATAAACTTTTCAATTTACTTTCGATGTCAAAATTTTAAGAGAACTTGTTAAAGATAAGCTAATGGCAAAATACTTTTATTATTATTAATACTTCTATTGCCTTTACTTATTATTATATTAACATAATCAGTGCCATACTATAGGAGATATTCAAAAGTTTTATTTATCTAGGAAGCTACTCTTTCAGTTAAAGTGGACTTAACATCAAGTCGATAAGAAATTCTGTGCCCTTTGAAGCAAATTCCAATATATTACTTTCCAGCCCAATGAATAGTAAGATCAGTCAATAAGTCCACTTTTCATTGCAAACAATGATTGGTAGTACGATCATATGAATAAAAGGGATTAACAAAGGACTAACATTGATTGAGATTAGCCAAGGTTAGTTATTAGCTAATCGCTCTGAATCTGATCATCGTGCTACCATCCAATACTTTTAAACATACCAAAACATTAAATAGAAGAATGTAATCATAGGATGTCATTAGAACCTTCCTGTGCTGTATGGGGCTAAATATCAAACGTATTAACGAGATTTATATCTTGTTTAACTTGTTTTAATATGTCACTGTAAAATTAGAAAAGATTATTTCACTTCTTTTTATTAACATTTTAATATTGTTTACCCTTGGAAATATTTATAAACAATAGTTAAACTAGGAATTTTTCTAAAAATGTACATATCTAGCATAAACTAGCTCACCATGACGACAAAGGTGATGTTATCCTGTTTCGATTATTAGAAACCGTGCACGTGCTGTTAAAGAGAAGTACTTTGTTGCGTTTAATTTATTAGGTGGTGAAAATTAGCAAAATGGAAGCAAGGTCCAACAATTATTTTACAGTATAACACTGCCTATTATTATTTATTCTACTCTAGTCTAAACATGTTACAGTATTAATATTTGACTGATTGTTTACACGAGCTCACTCGGGGATTTCGCACTGAGTCCACAGTTTCACTATTTTCGCAATATCGTTTGCTGCTGCGGTCGGCCGGAGATGTGCTTTCGTCAAAAACCGGTGAAAATATATCAGGAAATGATAGTGAAACTGCATAGGCCGGACGCGATTGCACTAAGTTATTACCGATTCGGATGGCAGGAACAAAGTCAGACAATTTTAACAATAACATTCAGTTTTTAAATTCACTGTGACTATTATCAATAATGGAAGAAGGTACAAGGCTTCCGCAAAGACCGCGATTAAGTTACTACTGCTTTCAACTTAGTTAGAAATATGTTAGTACCAACATTTGGTTGGAAGATTGTCGACCAAGTGTTGTTAAACCAAGGTGTTAAACGGCCTCACTTGTTTTAATTTAATAATTAATATTAATATTGCAGTTTTAATTATTATGTATTGTACATTTGATATCCACTTTCTTTTAAGTAGTTGATAGTTCCGAAGATTTTAGATTTAATTGCAGCACTAGTTTTGGTAATGATAACATTTGACTGTATGGAGTCTTGGATTACTGAATTAGAGGCACCATGAATGACGAAGGAAAACCTCTGAATCGAAACCGCAGCTGCTAGACTGAAGACGTACATTTAAAAAGTCCGCCCTGTGCGCTCTCATGGAAGCCACATGATTTTATGTTAGCCAGCAATGAGGAAGCCAAATATTAGTATCAGAGACCGTCGAATTTTATGTTTGTTCTATTTACCGCGGTATATTTCGATTATTCTGTCTTGATCTACGTATTCAAATATGTGGGGTGCATCCATTAAAATTCCTACAGTGCCAGCAGTGGTCACGATGAAGAACATGTAAAGTTGCAGTCGGTCGATTACCATGGCTACATACTTCCAGTCCTCCCGAGTCTGGAATCATCTGTTGAAGCAAACATCGAATTATTTGTTTTTTAACTTACCTGAATATAAAGATCTTCGTTGCGTAAATGTTCAGCTATAAACTCAACAGCCTCTGTCGCTTTTGAAGCTTCGGGTGATAACAAAATAGATTCGGAACTCTCGCTTTCTCTTCTACAACTTTCAGAACCTACTCCCACCCCTAAGTCCGAATTGAGCTTCCTATTTATTTTGCAGTTGGGATGATGTAAGTCCGATAATTCCATCACTTCCACTTTACTTTGAGATTCGATGGAACTGAAAAACATGTTGGGAAAAATATTTGTTTATTTAACCTGTTGATCACAGACACAACCTTATTAATATTGTTATAAATTTTGATAGTTTGTAATTAGAAACTAGAGTTCCAACCTTATGTGTTTCGGAATGTCCGCTGGAGAACCGTATGGATTGGGAGGAACGCCCATACCAGGCATTTCCATCATCCATCGTAATCTCGTTTTACGGGGTCGCTTCATTAACAGCATGGCGGGTAAATAATTTAAGAAAACTGAACGAATCCACGAAGGCATTCTGTAAACACAATATGCGTTTTTATTTCAGTATTTAACATTAGAAGAATATTTCTTACCTATGCGTTCTCGGCCCCCTAAAATTCCAATTAATAATAACTACGGTAACGAGGATACTAACGGTGTTCATGATAAACGTGAACAGGAGGTATTTAGCAATGAGCGGCAGCACGAGAGAGGTTGGTGGCAGGATTTTGGACACTAGCAGCAGAAACACCACCAGCGACAGTAAAATACTTATTCCAAGTGTAACCTAAAATAATTTTTGAATTAGAATTTTATTACTTGTTCAACTTTACAAGCAATACCTTTTCTCCAGCTTCAGCTGGTAAATAGAACACGAGAACACATAGGAACGAGATTAGTACTGTAGGAAGTATCAAATTGACTGTATAAAACAGAGTTTTACGGCGAATGATAATATAAAATGTGATGTCCGTTTCTGTGGGATGGTTGCCTTCGTATATGTTGAGGTAGGCAGGAACCTCTATAATATCCCATGTTCCAGATTTCCAATAGTCAGATAAATCCACAAAATTTTTGTTATTGTACAATGCGAGGGAAACTTGGTCACCATTAAACGTCCAAGAACCGAATTTCATGATGCAAGTTTGTTGGTCGAATGGAAAATATGTTACATCTATTGTACAAGAGCTTTGATAAATAGCTGGAGGAACCCACAAAACTTCTCCGTTTGGATAAATTAAAACGTTCGACTTATATCTAACTTCATAATTTCCATCCGCGCTAAAACATAACACAATATCTCAATAGTTACACAAACTTCATTTCACTGCTCTTCTTGAGGCAAAATCTTACTTGTTAAAGAGAACTATGTCGGGTTTCCATACTTTATCCGGGGGTAATCGTAATACTGCTATACCTCCATAGTCTGCTTCATCCCACTGGAGTTGGTAGTCGTTCCAAACCTAAAGAGGCGGAAATTGTATTAGATAAGTGTGTTTACATACTTAAAGGCAACGGTATAATACTCACCAGCCGCAGCCAGACGTTAGATTTCATAATTTGATTTTTCTCGTTCTAAAGAAGTTATTTATATTTAACACACAAAAAAAGGAAATTACTGTATATTTCTACTTACCACGTTAATTAGCTGAACAAAGGCCAGTCCAAAACGAACATCAACTTTTTCAGTCATGTTCTGAACTGGTCGAATTAGCTTATTATATCCTCGAAAGAGATCTCGTACTAAGCGCTCCTCGTCTTCAGAACATTTACCTAAAAGTAATTAATATGTCATTTAAAGTTTGATTAATTTAAAATGAAGAGCTTTGAGCATGAGCAAAGGATAACACATTTTGATTAAGATAAAAAAGTAATTTATTTTACCTTATTGCCTTAGCTTGACTTATTTAAAACAGCGGGACCGAATTTCAGGGGGGCGTAAAAGCGTTTTAAAAGATATTTGGTTAAGGAAACTGACCAGTACAGAAATTATACATTGATGGATATTGATGGTGTTATTCCATGAAGAGATGAAGTCTTTGTTTCAAGTAAGAGGGGAGGGGCAATGTTTACATGTAGCTCAGCGTGTGGCAGTGGGTGTGCCGGCTAGCTTACCTATAACTATGAGGCATATGATGAAGAGTAAGGACAGCAGGACTGTCATAGTCCTCCACATCGCGAGCGTTGCTCTTGGCTGCGCTCACCAAATCATCGAGATCGTACACGGCGACCGAAGTCCATGCCTAGATCTAGTGCGAGGACACGAGTCTCCGCGTGACGTACCACGGGAAACCCTCTCGGATGCCGTCTACACGGTCGTAACATGATGTTGTTTTTGCACCATAGCCTAGCACTAGCAGCTTTTGGCACGGTCACGCACACACCCTTCCAGTCATTCCGATAACGACGGCGTGGAACGTAGTATGACACCACCCCCACGGATTTAATTATGTGGAATATGTCTAGATGGCATACGCTGAAGGCGCAGAAGCAACACGAAGGACCAATGGCTTCCAACCCTCATCTTACAATCGATCGGTTTAGGAAATAGACGCTTGCGTATACGATATTTAGCAGACTGGCGGAGTATTTGGTTTTACGAAATCCTAATTTTATAAGAGGGCGCTTTTCGCATCTGCTTCTACCCGCCACTACATTCATAAATGGAAATTTGTAAATTTTGCTTTGAATTTTTTTTCTTATGTTGATGCTTTTTTAGCTTGTTTAAAGCAAAGAGAAAGTATTTCCAGGTAGTAAAAAACCAAAAAAGGTATTTTTTAAATTCCTAGCGATTATCTTAATTCTTTCGGTTGCTCCGATAGGAATTGTGAGTGGTTAGATTTTTGTAATAATTTTTTAATTTCGGGGATACTCAGATAAAATTGAAATCTGGAATTAAAAATATAAAATGGTTGCAGATTACTGTATGGTTATGTTCAGATTATGGAATTTTCGGGGAGTTTTGTTTGAAATAAAAACAAAGTTTCAAATAGCTGTTTATTTCAATTCATTTAACAAAGTACAATCCATTATGACACAATATTACAACTGCGGTAAAAAAAAACAGTATTGGTCGCATAGCAAATAGAATCTTACTGTTTCAGCCTGGATATTTTGCATACTTTTTAAAGGCCTGCTGTAGTAGAGTATGCGATGCGATCAAGAATGGATTGTCATTTATTTAAACATATTTAATTTTAAACCAGTCAATATTTTGAATTTGTAATTTTTGCAAAGTATTAATAATTTACATAATAACGAAATAAGTTTATTACTATATTAAGAATATTACAGAATTAATTTTATAATCAAACAGGAGTTACATTGCGCGGCACCGACTTAACCAAAATCAGCGTTGCATGAATACTCCTGGTCCAACTGCCTGTCAGCCGTTTTAACCATTAAGAGAGATAGATGACTCTTAGTTATCAGTGCTTAATCTTATTAGATACCATTCACCCACACTTATTCACTAGCTAAAAATATGAATGAGATTTAATGCAATTATAACTACATGTATATTGCCTATATCTGAATGGCGATTATCGGGTTGTGGTTCTGCTAACAATTGTAACAATGGTAAACATGGTTGCCAAGGAGAAGGATGGATTATTTTGGGCGATGGACATTTTACTGCTTATCAAGATGCAAATTAAAGTTACGAGTTGTAATGCAGTTTTACATAATGCATTTTTACGAGATATTGTCTTGTAATAAAGTGGAAGAACTTTAACCATGCAAATTTTAAACTGTCTTGTAATTGATCATTTCTGTAATAGACCAGTATCAATGGACTCTTCCAGTGACTCCCGAATGGTTAACGATTTTATCTAAGAGATTTTATTTAGTTGAGCAACTTCCGTTTTAATACGAGAGTCACATTTAAGGCGAATCTCACATTTTCACAAAAAGGAGATTTGCAAAACCATTTCTGTGCCTCCTAGTGTCAGTTATCAAAGACAGATTAGGTCACACGTTACTGGTCTAAAGATGCTTCTAATAACTGAGCTTTGTTTTAAAATATTCCAATTTTCCACTTTGAGAAATAGTACACTTTAATTTCCAACTTTAGATATAAGCTTAGGATCTTACTAGGTTTTTACGTGACAAAGTTTTAAAAGGATATGTAAGAATTTTAAGTGTTTTGTTTTTACCAACCATTCTCTCAAGTACACGTAGACTTATTAAGTATATACAGGATATAGAGAAATTGAAATTACGCTGTCCTACGTAGCACGCTAAACGGTTAAAAAAAAAGATGAAGCATTTTGTTACTTCATCTAAAAATCTTAACATACCCATCGTTTATGCTGCATTGCGAATTAGGAATCCAATTTTATAGTGATAAGTTTCAAATCGCTACGAGAAAAATATAGTTCGCATTATTTTCATTTGAGTATCTACAGGTTATTCATAAAATACAAATGCCATTAACAAGGTCTGGTGTAACAATGCGAAGCAGAGAGCCGTAATTATAGAAGCTCTTCGCTGCGCGTTAACATCTCACATATGCTCAACATACGAGCGCTGCAGCTGAAAAGCTTTACATTTTTTAAGTTGATCTAAATGAGGTGATATTTATATTTACGTTAATGAATTTGATTCGTAGACATGTGATACAAAAGGTCGATGAAATAAAGTTCTACACAACCATTACGGTGGTTTCCATTTAGAGTCGATGGATGCGAATTTGGTGTTGTATTCTAACAATGTATGTGCAGCGCACGTATGTAAAGCTCTAACTCAACATATAACTCGAATTATCACAGTATGATTGTGTTAATCCTAAAGAACAAGACTGAAACCAAATTTCCGTATAAAAAGACTGCACGAGGTGATAGCGCGAGCATCGGGATCGATACGTTGTTTAGCGCGGCCCAGAACTGAACGAGTTGAGCTAACCATCCACATGCGTAGCTATTGGCTCTTGAGTGTGGGGTTCTGGCAAGGAGGCATAAGAATTGTAGTTCCACACGCGCTTGCTACGACACTATTATGTGGGGTGCAGAAAACAGCACCGCCAGTGTAGCGATGATCGTGAACAGAGTGAATATAATAAGGCACAGTCTGTCGACCACCATTGCCGCGAACTTCCAATCTCTAGTGATGTCCGCGTGCTGGTCCTCCTTGCGTAATTGATCCGTAATAAAACGAATTTCTTTAAGAATCAAGGCCAGTTCGTAATCGGCCCCGAGGCAAGTATGATTCGATACAAGCGATTCGTGCAGTCGTCCACCATTTCCATTGTCTTCGTTTTGCCTATAAAGAAGAGTTGCAGTAATACTACGTAAACCTCGGATGCACAGTAATACAAACCTATAAACTGTACGAAAGAATGCTGCACTCGGTAACGGGGTTGGCGTTCCTCCTCCCCTATGGTTGTGTCTGAAGTCGTCGTCGATATCTAAAACGTTAGCTAGCAAACTTTTCGAAGAGCGTTCCTTTAGTTCCACGTCTTGAAGATTTAGAGGCTTACGGTCCGTAGCTACCGGAACGGGCTTGCTGGGATTATGTTCGTAGCCAAAAGAATCTCGTGGATTACTCATACGCAAGACCCATGGTAACCAATACAAAAAGACAACTTTAATCTATGGAACAAAACTTGTTAATCTTTTACTGAAAAGTTTAATCCAAATTTTAACATACCCACGTCGACATTTCATGAGTGTCCGCATTACGATGATGATAATTAAGAATGAGGATTGTTGACACCACGGAAGACGCAACCATGAACATAATGCAATTGAAATACGTACCTAAAATATAAAACGTAACCATAAGACGATATTACCAATTTTATGATCGATACACACCTAAAAGAGGAACAGCATCCGAAGTGGCCGGCATAGTTTCTGCAACCATGTTGAGGAACACCGTGAGAGATAACAGTATTGTTACTCCCAGAGACAACTTTTCGCCAGAATCTGGTGGCAACGTAAAGCCCAACACTGCCATCGATGCTATTAGTACGCATGGAACTATTAAATTGAAGAAGTAATAAAGAGTTCGACGACGAATTATAATGTAAAACGTAATGTCAATATAAGGCTCCGGACAACAGTTATAGTAAATCTCATTTCTCTTGCCAGGAACACCTGAAAGTTATAGACCATGATTAGATCTTTACCATCTCTGAGGGCATCGTATAATACCCACCAAGCAAATCCCATTCACCATTCGTTATAAAGCTGCTAATATCACCTCCTGTATCGTCCTGGAGTTGCAAGTCGAGCTAAAATAAATTTTAATTTATATAATGCACGAACGTTTTGTGCATTTGTACAACTTACTTGCAAGCCATCATAAGTCCAACTACCAAACTTCATTTCGCATTTTTGATCATCAAATGGAAACCACGTTATGTCAATTTTGCATGTGCTTTTAAATATTCCCGGTGGGACGTATAAACAGCTTCCATTGTTGCGGACCACAACGTTTGTAGGATACGTGCCATCGAAGCCTTCATCAGCACTGTAGAAAGATACAAATACAACGTTGTTATATCAATATTTTACAAAAGCTTTGGTTGTCTAATTTGGATGGTATTTGCACGTCAATACTGTTAACAGTAAAGGAGTAAGGATTCAGCATCGTACCTGTTGTACATAAGAACATCCGGTTTCCAAAGACGATGTGGTGGGATTCTAAGGTCCCTCACTCCCCCATATTCCGACGTATTCCAGCGTAAATTTACGTCATTCCATTCCTAGAAATAAATAAATAACAGCTTAGAGTACTGATTTAATAATGCATTTATTCCAATGATTGAAAATCACCCACTAATATATTACCGTAAGGTTGATATACCGTCACCGATTACCAAATTACTCTCCCGAACAGACATTTGTAATTTGATTAAGTTATGGGCAATGACATTTTAAGTGAATTAACGGCAAAGAGACAAGCGTGCTTTAACCATTGGTAATGCCATGCCTATCCTGTGGAATTTATCGTGCGAGATTTAAAATAAACTTTGCCCGGGTAAAGGGTGCGTCGTCCCTATTTGTAGAGGAACGAAAGGGAAAATTCGAAAACGAGATATAAATCCAAACTTTCTAGTTTAATCGCTTCGATGCATACTGTGTTTATCGTCTATTTATCCCAATGAAAAACAGTTTTGGAATTCCCCTAATTTCAGAGAGTTTGGCAGGATTGACAGGATGACACTATAAGAAGCGAACTCCCAGATCAAATTGATTTGTGGAGAAGTTATACAGTACATGTCTCTATTTTAATATTCCGTTAACTGTCTGTTACATTATCTCAAATTTCAATTTGACTCATTTACTTTGTTCCACTTTAGTCCATTTAAAGAGACGTTGAATAGCGAATGTGGAACATGATTAAATAAGCTAGCTTTTACTCTCACCGTGTCGTTTTATATCGACCCTCGCGTTTTAAATTAAACGGCCCGCGTAATATGCAACGTTTAATGACTAAAACATTTTCAATTTTTCGTTCCCGTTGCGATTTCGGCAATACGGAAGTGAAATAGAGATGTGAAAACGGGTTAGCTTTTATACCCTATATCGATATCGAAATAAATAAGCTACTATTGGAAACTCACCAGTTTTAGCCAGATGTTAGTTATCAGCAACTGATTCTTTTCGTCCTAGTGTTAGAAAAATAGGTCTATTATTGGAGTATTTCATTTGAATGTTATTTCCTCAACTTACCACATCGATAATCTGCATTAAAGTAAGACCAAAACTGAGCTGAAGTGGATCAGACTCGTTTGCAACAGGCCGCTCCAGCACATTGTACTGATCTAGAAGTTTGTGAAGAAGTTTTTTTTCGTTGTGTCCCGCTGACGACTCTGAAATAAATTATAGTGTAACTGAGCGCTTATCTTTCGTTATTGTGAACTTTAGTTATGTGATCTGTTATGTACGGCTCCCTAGAGCCACAACTGGGCCTCCCTAACCTTTATATTGCCTGCAAAAAAATTCGTTTGAAAAACATACGAATTGTTTTCCCCACATTGCTATATTAGAAGAGTAAGATACCATAGAGAATTGTGTTTCAAAAATATAGTGCCCCATCTTATGATTTTAAATTGGATTGTCGATTTTTAAAGGGATTGCAGAATTTAAGATAACCTATTCCATTTTTGTCATTTGAATTGACTACAGATTGTTTTCATAAGATTCCTTTTTGTTGTTGAACGTAATTAAACAAAATTGAAATTTGTAAACCTGAGGGCGGAAGGAGACATGACATCTAATATTAATGTAGACAAAAATAAACCGCACGCATTTTTTTACAGTCTGTTGACTTTTAATTTAAACAAGAGAGTAAAGTTCTTCCCCTCCAGCTTCCCCATTTCAAGATTGCTGTATTTGATATGAGAGAAATACCCGCAGCTTTGTTATAACTAAGACCGATTATAAGGGCAAGTTCTATGTAGAAAATTATCTACACTACAAACAGCTGTCGTTTATTCCTTTGTATTATATTTCTCTGCTGTCAAATGAATTTAGAGTAACGATATAAAGGTATACAGATAATTATGAGTATGTCCTATATTCCAGCTAAAGCAAACGCATGCTACTGACAAGTATCTAGATTAAGGAACATAAAATACATCAACTGGCCAATATTTCAGTTGTGTTTTTTATGTAAAAACAAGTGTGATTCTAGCTAAAACAAGGGCAGGTAGGTACAACATTATTGACTCTAATGTATTGCTGATATGAGGGCAATACTAGACATCTTCAAAGCTAAAAGTTCGGTGAGCTACTACAGTAAGTGTTGGTAGGTAATGGGGGGAATTTAGGGCAATGGTACAAAATCCAAATCGGTGTATTGCCTACCGTTGGGCAGCGACAGGCAGATGTGCAAGAAGACAATGAACGTCAGAGCTCCGGGGCCGCAATCGGATTGACATTGCTGCATGCCACTGTCCATGGGTAGAGTGGAAAACTCGCGCCAGTGCCGTGCAAAACTATATTTAACTTTTTAAATTAGAAATTTTTATTATTGCGGTTCATATTATATTGATTTTGTTATGTTAATTGTATTTAACATTATGGAAGAATCTTGTTAGTTCACTTTCATTTTATACATTTCAGAAATTTATGTTTATCGTATATACATATATACTTATGTATATTAGTACGCCACATACCATACGTACACATGTATATACATATATTTTTATATGTTATCGGTTAAGTTTTTGTTAAGTTACTTCATTTTTATTAGCTGGCGCCTACTTTGCACATTTGTATACTGAAGCCATTGCGGTCGGATGTTCCTCCAGCAAAATGCTACTGCGCTACCGCGAGCCCACTGCCCGTCCCGTGGCGGAAGGGATGCTGTAAAGCAATAGGGGCTACCCTATTATTCTATCAACGGCATGCTTTTGGGAGGAAATGCTCCCAGACGTTTATAAAGCGTCGCAACGCACGTCGTCTCTAATCGCGACCGATTTTCCTGCAGATCAATGAAGGGCGCATGGGCATACCGGTGCCGCATCACGTTATATATATATATATATATATATATATATATATATATATATATATATATATATATATATATATATATATATATATATATATATATATATATATATATATATATATAAATATATATATATATATATATATAGTACTTACAAATACGAGAATACGAGGAGTCATCCGCGAGGGGAAGCTCTGTGTATATGACCCTAGGACAACACTTTTATGTGGGATATATGCAGTTTCAATGGAACATTACGGCGAATTAGGAACCATGGGAATATAACAAAAGAAAATATATAGAAAAAGCATTAGCCCGTACATCTTAGCCTTATAAAAAATTAATATCAGAAGTTCAGCAAAATGGAATAAAAGTTTTATTTTCCGTAAAGCAATTGCATGATGTTTTTATCCCCTCCCTTCTAGTATATATGGAAAAACTACTAAATACCAACCAGGAACTAATAATGAGCTCACTTTACCCTTTGCCCTATTTAGTATCGGTTTGTCCTATTTACCAAATTATCGTCATCTGTTAATAATTCCTAATTTTTGTGATCAATGAAATTTTCTATCAATGTGTCTTCTCATTCATAAAAAGAAACGACTGACCTCTTTAGAAAAAAAACCAAATAGAATTTTTGATAAAGGTTTGATGTTTTTATAAATATTATAGACTCTATATACACGCATCAATGCAATACATACACCTGAAAACAGGTATTAGGATTTTCAAAGAGCATGAAATCGGTTTTACACAAGTGTCCTTTGAACATGATCCCTCTGGATTTATTAAAGAAGAAAGAAAAAACACATAAGAAACGGAATTCTAATATTACCAAAGCCCCTTTTTGTTTGATGAAACTTTTTACTGAACGCTGAAACGATTGCAGTAAAGGCTGAAATAGCATTAAACAGAGGGTTTAACTGGGATATTTCTCAAAAATCATTAATAATCATTTTTAAAGGTGTAAATAAAATCTCACAACAAAAACTTTTTATTATACTCTAGAAAATCCGGTCTATACGAATATCCCTTCATTAGCAAATCATTATTGCACATGGCTTCATTCAATCATTCCTATTTCAATAATAATTGGAGATTTTTACGTAATTTATTTCAGTCTAATTATTTCCCAACGAGACAATAAGTATAGTGCTTGATTTCCTGTCTGTTCAGATTTTCAAGAATTTCTGTGAAACTCAAACCTTGTAATTTAATTAAGGAGGAATAAATAAATTTAAAATATTTCAGATTGTCGCCTAATTCTGGAAAGGCTTTAAGTTTATTGATTCTTAAATGAGTTCGTTTGAGTTCGCAAAACCGTACGTTGTTAAGTTAATAATAATAATAAGCAACCTTCAACAAAATTTCAATCTCCCTTACTGTAATAGACGTGTAAAGACGACGGAATGAAAACTGGATTTTTACATTGCATTAAATATGGAAAAAATAAAACTCTTGGTTCTTGATGAATTGTCATTTCTGTGTTACGACGGCTAGCAGTGTCATATTAGAAGTACACGGTTATCTGCAGTGGACATGGTGTTATATTTTTTAAGTTGACCATACAGAAGAAATAACTGAAACTAGTGTATGACTCCTGATGATGATTTCGGATATAGGACACTACGCCGACCGGACACAACGCTGACCGCAGACACTTTTCCGACCATGGACACTACATCCACTTTCCGTTTTGGCCGCTTAGCCGACCTGTTCACTACACCGTCCCTTAAAATAAATTTTGTTACTGGATACTTTGCCGATCGTGGACACTTCGCCGACCTTTGAACTGAATGTTCGGTAGCATTCATTAAGCTTACTACATGAGACTTTAAAGTAAGCCGTAATTAAAACTTTTGGTGTTTTATTAATTTATTTGCTCGAACTTACGGGTGTTCCATTCCGTCTTATCTCTAAGACACAAATTAAGGTACGTTCAATTACTGCACATTGCTTACACTTCACAATGCTACCAATAGCTCACTGGTGGGAGGAGGTCACTATGTCTCCAGGTAGTAGCTCACCAGGCTAGTACCAGAGCTATAAACGCGCTTACTAGTCGACGCTTCCTTCAAGCAGATGGCGTCTTGTCCAACTTCGGACTCTTCGATCAAATCCAACCTCAAGTGTGACAGGACTTGTTTTTAATGGTTTTGCCACCCCGATCTTCCAGTTATAGGCCTGGTGTGCCCTTGACAGCGCTTCGTTTAAGTCTACACGTTCTAGATTTCCGGTATGTGCTCGTTTCAGAGTGAAGTTGCCTTGAGCGTGAGAGGCTATATTTTAGCTTCAACACCTCTAAAGCGTAATGGCTCCAGAGCTCCTCCAGGTCACAGGACTCACTGCAGACAAGTCATAGGGTGATATGAATAGCTTCCTGAACACACTACCTGGCGTGCAGTTTTCCATTGGTCAGAATTTACCCCTTCTGAGTGGGATAACCTTTACTTCAATTCTCCTTCATATGATTTAGCCAAATGGCGGGTACAAACAGGCGCCGTCAGTTACCTTCTCCCAGATAAGAATCAAATCCACCCCCACCGGTCCCCAGGTTCGCAGAGCTACCCCTGTAACTCGCCTTGGATAAGGTCATTTATGGTCACCGACGGAACCCGCTGTTTGACAGAGGTCATTTATGGTAACCAAAGGAACCCGCTGTTTGATTGAATCTTAAGTGAGGAGAAGCGAAGTGAGGTTTATCCCGCTTTTTGGCATATGGGAAACTGCATGCCGCCAGGTAAATGTGCTTAGGAGCTATCCCGACCACCCTATGATCCGGACTGCAGCCGGGTACAGTGATTGGGAGAAGCTCTGAAAGCCATTACACTTAAGGAGAGTTGAAGCGAATACATAGCCTCTCACAATCAAGACAACTTCACCTTAACGGGTACACACTGGGAGTCTATAAGGTGTAGACTTAAACGAAGCTCTGTCGAGGGCCCACCAAGCCTATATATTGGTAGATCGGGGTGGCAAAACCATTAAAAAACCAAGTCCCACCACAATTGAGGTTGGATTCGATCGGGCAGTGACCCCAACCCCTATCTCGGGGAGGAGCTTGTGAAGGTATGAAATAGGACTGGAGGGCTCTCTCTATTCAACTGAGTTAAGTTGGGTGAATAGTCCTATTGCTGGACGAGGTACTTCACCCCGTATGAAAGAGGACGGGAGGGTACCGGCGGGTGAGCACGTGTTAAGTCGATCGCTCCGGTACTAGCCTGGATAGCTAGTAGAGGGTGGATAGGCAACCTCGCTCCGACCAGTGAGCTGACTGGGGGTAATTGCTATGCACTTCGCGCGCTGATTGAGCGTATCTCAATTACTTCCTCATATGAAGGAACGTGGAGGTATGTTCACACGGCGACTCCACGTAAGACATTCAGATAATCTCTATAACGTTTATTGCCTACCCAATCCCAGGCTTGTCTGGGTAACGGATGACACAATCAGAATGTAATGTGTGGTAGAATTACACGCAAATCTTTCTCAACGATGACTCTAAAACGTTTCGGAGGAAGTTGTGCATGTAAGAGAGTCCGACGTGTATGATTTGATTCTTACCTGCCGTTACGATCTGATATGGAGCTAGTTTTCCGCTGTTTGACCTAGACGAATGGAGAAGAATCAAGTAAAGTTTATCTCAGTCAGGGAGTTCGCGGGCTGACCTATGGGAAACTGGATGCCATCAGGTAGCGTCTCAGAGATGACAGTATGGGGGGTCCGGCTTTGGTTGTGCAGTTTCAGTCGTCCCAGAACTCGTCTAGAGACCTACGCTTAAGGGGCGTTGATGTGAAGATATATAGCCTCTTTCGTTCAAGACAACTTTACCCTAACTGGTACACACCGGGATGCTACTTCGATGGGCCCTATGAAGTAGCCTCGAAGCGAAGCTCTGTCAGGGGCACACTCTGCCAGGCCTAGAACTGGGAGATCGGGGAGGCAAAACCATTTAAAGTTCCGCCACATCTGAGGTTGAATTCGATCGGGCAGTGGCCCCAACTTAGGCTGGGTGAAAGAACTTATGAAGAAATGAAAGAGGGCTGAAGGATTCTGATGTACCTAACCTGGGTTGGGGTAATAGTCTGTCAAAACCACTTACATAGAACTCTACCATACATTACATTCTGATTGTGTCATCCGTTACCCAGACAAGCCTGGGATTGGGAAGACAACAACCAGTTCTAAGGGTGAACGTCGTGTGGTCTGCCACAAGCTAGTCTCGGATCCTAGTGCTTCCCGACACTTATAACGACTGCCCAAACCTCTGTTTTCTGGGTTAGTCTCGGATACTAGAGTTCACGTAGTTTCGAAACATCACAATGACTCATCAAGATCTGCGCGAACGTCACCTGCGAGTACAGTGGCGGCGCGTATGTTGTTCATTAACAGGGGTTAAAAATATGTGCACATAAAATGTTATGAAAATCTCAAAGTACACTTTATAATCTTTAAATAACCACTTTCAATTGAAGGGGTTGGAGCTTAAATCAACTCACCTAAGTAGCAAAAAGATAATTGTGAGATATAAGCACACGCAACAAGACAGAATGGAAATATACCGACGCTACTGCATTAAGAAAGATATGCGCGTGCGACGGAATTTCGAACGCTCATACGTATTTCGGTTTCTGCGCATTGTGCTGTTTCGAAACCTTTTCACCTATAATGGAGTCCGACACCTCGAGCGACTGCTTATCCGTTCACCCGGTCACTTTGTCGACCGTGGACACTACGCCGACCGCAACTGGTGGACACTTTGCCGACCGTGGATACTAACTTAACTTAGGGGATGGGACCATTCGCCGTCACCGATTGGCCGTCGTCGATTAGCCGTCGCCGGTTCGCCGTAGGTCCACTTCGTCGTTGAAGCAATTTGACGTCGACCCGATTTGCCGTCGTTAGTCACTATTTTATTCAGCAATTACTCTTTTGGGGAGCGGAATATTCATCTGATGTATTAAGTAAAAATATTGAGAATAATTTTCGAAAACTTCTGAAACTTATTATGCGTTTGGTTACGTAATTTTAATTCTCAAAACAATGTACATAATTACAGTACGACCGTTAGTCATAATAAGGATGTTAGTGATATGCGGCCGTAATCTTTTCATATTAAAAAGCTGTTCTGGACACTTCTGGAACTTGAAATATTGTAATTACAGTTAGACTATTAACTATTTATAAAATATGTATTTTTGATGGTTATGTTTACAGTTTATTTGTTAATTGTCAAAACATCAAATATAATTTGAAAATTATTTTGATTTGGGGGTGCAAAATTTTAATTTTTGGGGTGTAAAATTTTGAAAAATTTGATAAAATTTGAAAATTATCGATTAAGTGCTACGCCAGAACTCGGCCATTTTTATCTTATTAGATTTAATAAGATAAAAATATTATTCAGTTTCCATTTTGATTATCAAAATTAGAAAGATGGGAGTAATTTAAATTTTATTTTTATAAATATAACACAAAGAAATTTACTGCAAAACTGTCTATAGTATAAATACTAAATAAATTATCAGTTACATAAATGCTATAGTGTAACTCAAAACATTTTTATTTTCATGGATTTAATAAATAACTTGAAATATATTTATAATATAGCTCAATAAAAAAAGAAAACCTTTTTTACTGTAGAATTGTCTACTAATGCGTGTTATTAATAATAATAATTAGGTATAGGATTTGTATGCACTTAAAAATGCTGAAATATGCATGCACTTATGCACTATAAAAACGTGAAATATGCACTTAAAAATCATGAAATATGCGATTATTAGAAATTTTTAATGAATATATCCACTTTCATTATTAAAAAAAAACCTGTTTAGCGTTATTTACATTTTACAGAAATTATTTTAATTAGACATCCTATGCAATAATTTAATTAATTATATTTTCTAAACATAGAGCGTTACAGTTCACAATGACGTACATTTTTAAATTTTCAAAAGTAAACATATGCCGATTATTCCTAAATAATGCTTTAATAATATCAAAATAAGTTGCATAATATTCTGCTGCAGAAAGCCAAGTACCCCACCTTGTTATTACAGGCTCAGGTGGGAGAGGCACTCCTTGAGCAGTTTCCCTAAATATTTGTATGCGATATGGAGCTTTACAAACAATTTTTTTTACATCTGAAATTATAGAGTTTACGTTAGGATATATTTCCGCACTTTTTCCGCAACTCTATGCATTGCATGGGCAAGACAAGTTAAGTGGATCATTTTTTCGTACAGAACTTGTAAGCCTGCTCCAGCCTTTGATCATGTACGGTGCCGCGTCGGTGACGAACAGGAGTACTTTGTTGTACTGTATGCCGTCCGGCCACAAAATAGACTTCGAATCATTAAACAATTTTGCCACAGAACAATGATTGGTGCTCTTGAAAACGTCCACTGCTAATAGATAGGATTTGGGATTATTCTCCGAATTTAAAACGCCAATTATAACGTTAGCCACGTATCTGAAAACAAAAATTTGATTTTTATTTTATCGAACTACATAATTAGTCGGTTAGAAACAATTAGCGCAAAACAGTTATTTAAAAAAATTATATTTTAATCAAGCAAAAATATTGTTGTGATTAAATATGTAACTAACAAAATAGAAAATAAAACATCCGTAAATTGCTCTGCTGTCTTTAATTAGTTAAATTTTACTAACAAAACGAAGAAAATGAAGTTTCTACGCACCTTCCAGTAGTGTCAGTAGATTCATCAATGAAAACCCATATGTAGTTATTCGCTACATGTTTTCTAATTCATTTTATGGTCTCTTCGTATAAACGAGGTAAATAATTTTTCCTAAGTGTAGACTCGTCGGGTATTGGCATTTTTGAAATTTCTTCCAGAAAATTACGAAATGCTGAGTGATTAATTTTACTTAACGGGATATCTGCAGCCACTAATGCACTACATAGTTTTTTATTAAATTCGATCGATTTGCTGGACTCACCGCGCGAATTATTAAGGTACTCCGGTAACAATGTTTGTTTTTCTGATTTCAGGGCAATACACTTTTGATGTCGAACCGTGTTCAGATGTTGTGTAACTTGAAAGCGTTTCGTTGCAGTCATTTTATCGTCGCACACTGTACAATGCAACACCTTATCGTCAGTTGTAAGAACACTGAATTCCTTAACATAACTTCGAAGTGTAACAGACACAGACCGTTTTTCTTTACCCATCTTTACACTCTAAAATTTCAAACTGAAATGCAATTTGCAATTTCTGAACTGTCTTAATTGAAAGATTACAAGATTAGTAAACAAAAGTACAGGCAAATTTTTCTATGAACAGGAAGTTGTCAAAGGGTCTTTGGAATTTCCTAATACCTATTTATCACAATACCGCAGGATGTAAGTATTTAAATTTTAGTTGAAACTTTTTCTTAGAATATATTAACAAGTACACAGATGGTTAAGGCAGTAAAATATTTTAAAGCCTAGTATTTAACAATAAGCTTAAATTATGGGTTTCCCCTAGACTCAACTAAGCCGCCCTTGGTTGGTTGTCTAAAATGCTAAAATTATTTAAAAAATATTAGAAATTTCATAATTAAAGCATGTAAAACGCTCAAAAAGTGGTAAAATATGCGCACTCGTTCAAAAATGCTAAAATATGCATGCATTTATAAAAAACACTTAAATATGCATTTATATGCACTTTCAAATTGACATATGTGATTCATATGTGGCTTAAACATGTAGAAATATAACTCTGCATATGTTTGCTATAAGCAGAAAAAACATGCAAATGCATAGAAATCCTATACCTAATAATAATAAACCAAATAAATCAGTTTTCGTTTTTAAACCTGGATCCCATTACTCGTGTATTTGACAAACATTCGTCATTCGTGGATATTTGCCAAGTAGTGGGAACAGTGTTATTATTCGTACAAATATCCTTTCCCGCCGGTTGTTTGTAAATATAAAACCTAGATCCCATTACTCGTGTATTTAGCAAACACGCCAATATTCGTGAATTCTACAAATATATAAGTGAGCTTGTATATTTGGCAAACATTTGTACTTGAAGATATATATTTTTAAAAAATATATTTGTCAAGTAGTAAAAGTCTTTGATTTGTGTTATATTTATCGACAACCGACGGGAAAGGACAAGTGTCGAACATTTGTAGGAGTAAACTCTGGACCCCATTTCTCGTGTATTTCACAAACATTCGTCATATTTGTCAAGTAGTGGGAAATGGTTACTCGTACAAATGTTTGCCACTTGTCCTTTTCCGTCGGTTATCGGTAAATATAAACACATATCACAGACTTTTATTACTTGACAAATTCTCTAAAAATGTATACCTTCAAGTACAAATGTTTGCTGCGAATAACAAAAATTTTAAGTTAAAGGACGTAAAAGTAGCAAATCTTTTGGAAGGAATTGCCCAGGTTATTGCAAAAATCCGTCGAGCACAATCAACAAATAGAACAACATATGTGGGATCTGGATCACAAACTCGATGTCTTAGTGGAAAAAATAATTTTTACCGTGATCACTGGGGAATCGGGTTCAGACACGGATTATACGTTAGAAAGAAAAATGTAACAACCATAAGGTTTCACAGATAGCAGCCTGCATCTGTGAAACCTTATGGATCTTTAATTAGTCTATGGGTTTTCTCTGAATTTTATAGTTTATGTAATTTGTTGTTATTAATGATGGCGCAGTTTTAAATTTAGGGGTTGACTTCGAAAATGGGTTATATGCTAGTGGATAGTCTTTAATTAGTCTAAAATTATGCATAGTTTAAATTGATTTATTATTTATATTTATATGATGCGGGGTGCTACTTTGAGTTCAAGTCAGCATCCCAACTTTAAAATTTTCATTTCTGATTAACAGAGGTTGATCAAAAATTTGTCGAATTAGTCCAAAATTAGTCCAAAGTTATGGCACTGAAAGTTTTGAAAATCGACAATGTGGGGGTGCTATCTTTACTCACGTGATTGCCTTGTTAGAGTACAACATATTGTCAAAGTGTGTAAACTTCAACAAAATGTGTATACTAGTATGTATAGTGTCACATTTGATCAATAAGGGGAGATTGTTGGTAAAATATTGCGAATTTCAGAGATTGTCGAAAAGATTACTCAGATTGTCATTATTGCAAGACAATTATAAATACTTTGTGTATATTTTCAAGACTGTTAAGTTTTCTATAATATTGTTAGATTGTTACAATCTGGAGGACAGTATTGCTGCTTTTAAACTTCACAATATTGTTGCAATATTATATAATATTGTTGATTGGGATTGTCAATATTGTTGAGAAGCAGCTTATGAGATGTTGTCCAAATTGTTCACGGTACTGTTGGATTGTTAAATATTGCTGATATTGTCAAGATTGTCTTGTCAGAGTACACCATATTCTCTAAGTGGTTAACTCCATGGTAATTGTCAAATACACGAGTAATGGGATCCAGGGTTAATGATATGCTTTTTGTTATCTTTAGTTTTAAACTACGGCTCCATCAAAAGTTCACACATTTTCTTGCTTGTATTGTTGTTTGGCTGCCTTGAAAATCTCTGATCTGGGTTTTATGATATCTACTGTTATACACGTTTTTATTTATTGTGGCAATCATATAATCATAGGCCATAACCACTACATACTTATTCTATTGCTGTAATTATTCGACATTTTTCTTCAGACACTCAAGGTGATCGTTTTGCAAGCTTAATGAATTAATTTGCTGTTGTAGATCATGGATTAATTATTAAGTCTTGCTCATTAAAAACTGTTTGTAGGTTTGCTTCGACAATCTTAAGCCTGGAATACAACTGACAAACGTTGCCATTTGTTCGCATTAGTACGCATTCGTTCGCATTGCTGTTCGCGCGCAGACATTTTCGGAAATGTTTCTGGGTAGCATGACAGATCTAAACGAATGACTTGCAATATTTGCAATCGCTAGTATTCGCTAGCATTCGCTGTATTTCCACCCATTTGAGAAAGTTGCGTTGTTTGTGTGACTGCTGGTAGCAAAACTACTGCAAATTATTTCCAACAACACGTCCACATAGCAATCTTTCCTGATATTCGTGGTTCACATTTTCTTTTGATCTTTTTATTTTTACCGCAGCCGATGGAAAACGTTCGTTCGCACTGCCTAGCCATTCGTACCACAAGTAATTCGTTGCAAACGATCGGCTACACTTGACGAACGCATATAAATAAAGCTTCGACAACGCGAACGATGTCGACGTTTGTCGGATGTATTCCAGGCTTTAGAAACACTATTAGCTATTTATAGTAGTTAACCACTCTTTCTCAGAACACAGCGCCTTTATAAAATTATCTAAAAGACCTTGTATGTCTTGTGTTTGCGACTGTGTTAAAATCATGATTTATTATTGTAATGCTCAGCTTTCCACTCAAAATAAAGTTAAAATTAAATTCACCACCTGTAATTCGTAACCACTAAAAGAAGTCAAAAGAAACTTCTGACCAGAATTCGGTGAAAATGATAAGAAAAATATAAAAAAATTTACACCATAGCTTGACACACAACCTACTCGCGACCTGAGGTTCGTACAATATTTAAACACCTTTTGGAGTTTTGTTAATTTAATTAATGTGAGCAAAACCGATACTGCCCAACCAGTGATGGGCGATGTTAGAAACACTAATTTCTTCGCGAACTGGGCACAGTTTCAAGCGGGCATTGCTGATCATGCTAAATCTTTATGGACAGAAATGTGTTTTGAGGTTCCTATAAAGGGAACTAAAATTGATTATTTAATAAACTTGCTTGGTAAGTTTCAAATATTTATTTGATCACAATGTATCAATGAAAAGAAAATAATACTTTTAGTTAGTTGAAGACTAAAACATAATTATTGCAATATGTACAACATACATAGCTAATGATTTATGCTTCAGTGCATATTATATGTTGATACGAACTATATAAACAAGTCCATAACAACCAGGGCATTATAATTCATAACATCTGCTCATCATTTACTTTGCAATCGGAGCCGGCGTCACGCTTAATAGTAACTAGGTGCCAACTGCTTACCCTAATGGGTAAGCTTTAGTAACTTGTTGCTTTTGTTGAAATACGAAAAAAGAATTCAAGCTCGGATCCTCACCTTTCTCTCTTACATCGCGTAGTTCAATAGCGCTGGGTGTCTCCACACAAAAAATGTACCGAGACACATGAATGAATGAATGAAAACACAATGCATGTACTTCAAGAGTAAGAAATGATTTGGATTATTTTTTAGATGTACTATTATAATTCTTTTTCATGTTGGCAACAACCAGTAATAATATAATAATAGTCCCTTTTCACAGGCCATGAAGGCCCATTGTGGTATAGCAGGGTAGGCTACTATTCTTGAGCCGCTCGGTACTCAAGGGTGGTAAAGTGGCTAGCTTTACGCACCGACCGCCTATTATTACCCCAGGAAATGATTTCCCAGGTACTCATTTTCACAGGCTGAGTCGACCTGGAAGCCTTAGATATTTTTAAAATTCCAATGTATTATTCCTGGGATTCGAACCCAGGACCTTAAGATTGGTAGTCAAGTGCCATACCCACTGAGCGTTACTAGATGATAATGCCCATCGGCTTCCATCCCTAGGACCTTCCGGTTCTCAAGGGGAACATCGTCGCCCTCCTGGCATTATCATTATTATAACGTCCATGGTACATAAGTAACTATAAAAGTTTAAGGCAACATAAATTCAAAATAAAACAACTTATAAAAATACTCAGCATGGACAGTCTGGACATGTCAATGGTATTCAAGGATTGTATCATATCACGCACTAAATACCTGTAAGTCTATTTCTCGAACTTGATTGATGATTCCGTAAAGAAAATAGAATCCACTGTTATACGACAAAGGCAAGCTCTTGGTTGTAAAATGGCCACAGCTCGCTGAGGTTCGATTTCCTGCTATCTCTTCGACTCGTTACCACACTAAAATCCGATTAAACTTGGCTTGTGCAACCTGCTGACCTAAGGATACAACCCTACAAAAGATCGACCTAAGTCGTCATTGCAACCTGAAATTGGAACTAGTTGTGAAACCTTTGCTAATTGTCCGTGAATCTTAAAAAGTGTGCGTCTGTAATATCTTTTTGCAATTTCCTCAATCTTTATCAATGTTTTATCAACTAAAATGCATTTCTCTTCTGTTTAATGTAAACCCTATAACTTTTATATAATTTTCTGAAGTATTTATGATTTTTATTTGGTATTTTTCTACTGTACCTAGAACATAAATGTGTCTGGAACTGTATCTATGTAGATGTAGGTATTTATTTTAAAAGGTACTTCTGCTTGTACCTACTACTAAATAATAAGTACATGTAACAACCTTGTTCCTAACACATCTTTTATTCAAATATCAAAAATGAATTCCTCGTACCCAAAAACGCTTATATGCTCTTTCTTTGTCTAGTTAGCACTGAAAAATTCCTTATTTCATGTATGTTTATTATTCAAAATTTCGTTACTGACAAGTCAAATGAGAACGGTGAAAACTTCTACTTTCGAATAAACAAGGTTTCATCCAATACCCATACCTTTCACGGGCTGTGTTATGATCTGTATTACATGCAAATCTTCAAATACTCATACTTTGAATACCTGAAAAGTCTGAACATATCTTCAGTGATTGCATTTTTAAATAAGCTAAAGAAGTCGGGAGAAAGCGTCACAGTTTGTGCACAAAAATGTCGTATCACGAATCAGACCTCTAATACACCCTGCATGAATGCAATTAATTCGTATGAAAACAATTATCATCCTTAGGTTAGTTGGCCTTGACAGCTCAGTTAGTTAGAACATTGGTGCGTAGAGCCAAAAGAATTTAACCCCCCCCCCACAGTCAAGGTGTTACTCTTTCCATACGAATTTGCATTTATAATATGTTTTAACGATAGTTAATACTTATATTAAATTATAATTAATTATTTATAGGATTATTAAAAATTTAGATTAGCTTTGATGGTTGATGTGTGTCGGCGAAATGCCGGTTCATCAACTTGATAAAGCAATTGAACTTGTCATCATCAACTTTCAGCACTAGCAGGCCTGGATTAGCATTGATTTACGCCCTAGGCCAAAGTTTATGACTGCCCCCCCAATATATACATAAATAATAAAATAATTTCAATTTAAAGTTCGTGGTATCATTAAATATTATTACACACAACGTTTCAACGCAATCGGGTGAGAATTGGAGAAGAAAAACGCTTAATAAAGGCCTAAAAATGTCGAGCTCCGGGCGCAGAGCAGTGAGCACTGAGCAGCATGTCGCCACTAGTATACTTTATCTATGTATTTAAAACACAAGGCTTATTTTTGTTCCAGTTCGTTTAAGAATTCCACTGGGCCGATTTAGGCCATTCTTTTTTTATATCGAAGCTTTCGATGTGTAGATTAGTCAACACTACTTCATTCTTATATTTTTTTAATTTTCATATTTTTAAATTAATCAAATCTAAAATGATTAATTAAAGACGCGTGAAATCGGACATCCACTAGGGGCGCCATCTCAAAATCCAGCATGTCAACTTCTGGAACTACATTTATAAACAGACCACCTCCATCACTATATTCGATATGTGCTGCGGATATTATCTCATTATCTTAATTTCTCATCTTGATATTTTAGTTATTCAGTGGTTATATTTTATGATATTCAAAAAAAATATATAAATCTTAAAACAGTTGACAAAAATCAATTTAAAATAGAAAATATATCTAGTTGTTATTAAGTTCTTAGAATTTAATACAAATTTTTATTATTTTAATAAAAAATAAATTGTTATTAATTTTTTAATAACAAAATGGCATTGAATAAAGATCAGTTAATTACTTATTGAACGATCAGCTTGCATTCCGCTTGAGCTTCCACGATGATTTTCCCAACTATGTTATTAAAATATTTATATATCAACGCCTAACCCCCATGGTGCGCACCCCCCAGGCAACCCCCAGAGCCTGCACCATAGGCCATGGCCTAGGTTGGCCTTATGGGTAATCCGGGCCTGAGCACTAGACAAATGTACGAGTGATTAATCTGTACGTTAATAAAGAGTACAAACAAAAAATAAAAAATGTTCATAAAGTTTTTACTGCTATTCAAATGTAAGATAAAAGACGCGTTTTTCACATCGTTTTTACTTAATAAAATAGATAAGAACAGGTATAACGAAATAAGCAATATCAGCAAGTATCTGACAGTCACATATCGCCCTCATTCTCCGGCCGGCGCGTAGTGAGGGATAGCTGACTGGACGGAGGGACATCAATAACAATGACTTACATATTTCAAGAAATTAAATCAGTTAATCACATTTAACATCAGAGAAGAATGACGTACTTGACCGCATTTCTTGAAATTACTAAATTTACCTTCATCTTTTCCAAATTTAGCCTTCTACGGTTTTCCATGAGTAACGAAAGACCATCAACACTAGGGTAGGTACCGTATTCATAGGATATGTGCGAGTCAATTAATTTATGCAATGCTATTAAAAAAAATCTAAACGAAACCACGGAAAATGCTCTTTTAATACATTAAAGTGGTATAAAAACTCCGAAACTAGTTTATATAAACCATTATATTTCTAAAAAAAACTTGAAAAGCTTTTAGCTTATCCAGCAGTTCTTGTGTACACATCTTTCCACCTGTGGCATGTATTTAACTAAGTACCCTATTTCAATAGTTATTTATACAACAATTTGCAAAATGTACGTGTTGTTTCAGTAGCCGTAAAAGCTGTCCAACTAGGCTTGCCCAGTAAAGGTATGAATAGTAATATTTAGAGGGCCAGTAAAGTTAAATCTCCACAGGGTGACAAGCACACTGGTGGTTTCCCTGGTGCTCTGCAATACAGAATATACAGGGCAAGAAATCTGTTCGCTAAAAGTTGTAGTGCACCTAAGGTGATCTTGATCTGGTGAGATTTTTTCTCTGTTTTGACAACTGTGAAATAATCTAATATTGGTCGGAATTATTGTTAAAGTACTAAAAGGACTCATTTAGGGTCGTTTTTTCAATGCCTAGTCTACCTTTGGTTAGCTCTAACTGGAAGTTAATTGCTGTGGATATAATTGTCTCAATAAACGCATTTATAGCGGCTAACCTCTAAACTGAAAAACCAACCCTTAGACGTACAAAATTTCAATGGCCGTCACTTTACCGATTTTTTAAAGCCATTTATAACTTCCAATCCACCTCCTAATACTTATTTATGCTCGCTCTGGTAATCCTGCTCCAATAAGAATTAGAAGCAGTACATTTCGCAAAACTTTGTAAACTTGTAATCATTTACTTATGTGTACGTGATATCCGCCGCAAAACGGAACTGTTGGAAGTTGGCCTCTTTGATTAATATTTCCGTTTTCGATTTATACATAAATGGGAAATGATATTTTTGTTTACACTCTACTGGGGATAAAAATTACCTTGTTGAAAAAAACAAAAATTCACAATTTATAAACATCTAAAAGGTTTTCAGAAAAATAATAATAATAATAATCTTTTATTGCCTGCGGACGTAATACGTTACGATGAACTTTGAAATTTTGGTTCTTGCAGAACGTATACATACAACAGCAGCAATATTTTGTATTTTTACATGCGTTCAGAAATTTGTGTATAAACTTAATTTAATTAAAGTTAGTTCTACAAAATAGACTTTTTAATGTAAATGTAATTAAAATGTTTCTGAAATAAAAAATAATAATGATGATAATAAATAAGCATTCACTGTTAATTAAACGCATTATAAAAGTGAAATTAAATTTTACATGCCGTAATAATTTATAACGTCTCATAAATTCCTGCTTGCGGCTTAAGATGTCATATTAAAATAAAACGAACAGGAAAATGATAAAATTTTCTTTGTCGATTATTATTATTAAACCTTAATATTTACAGTTAATAGAAATGACTTTTTGAAGAAAAGTTTCCTTTTTAAACAAAAGTTTTTTAAGGTTGATATTTCTATAATAAAAGTATACAAAGTTTGTTTATTTACAGCTTCTGATAATTTCTTAATTTTCCGAAGACTAAAAAATAATATTGTAAACAGCAGCATGTAGCTGTTTATGTACTTGGAAGCATGCAGGGCTTCATAATTTTGGTATTGTATACTAAAAGAATTTTTCTAGGTCTCGTAGTATTGATAAACTTTTGTCAATCCTTTACAAAAATATTTTGTTGGCTTTAAGGTTGATCCTCGGTCACAATTATTATCTTTCACAAACAGAAGATGTCTCTGAACAGTCTCTAGAAATAGGAATATCGTTGGTTTAGACTTTAGAGCAACAACCGCGTAACTACAGTGTGCTAAGTTCTGAGATATTTAACAATAGATACATTCCACGCCGATTCGAACAAAGTTGGCGCGGTACCCTCATAGATTTTTTAAATATTTTGTTCACGTAATACCCTTTCCAAGCCTTATATAAAGCTCAATGTTACTGCCCATAAATACACCGTTCACGAGATATAGAGGTTTATTTTTTTCAGTTTTAAACGTATGCTATTTACTCGGCTTTCGTATTAGTTAGGAAGGTCGGAAGTTGCATTTGAAAGAGAATGAAATGGCCTATCTACAGTAATCTTTGTTCGTTTTTCCAACATTTGTAACATAGTATATTATCTGAGTTTTTAACAAATTTTGACTTTTCTCAAAATCGGTTCGATTAATTTTTTACGAAAAAATTACAACTATTGTATGCAATGTTCTTATAATTGCGTAATTGCGTTAAATTTCAATTTGGTATCTCTATGGAATCAGAAGTTATGAATTTTCTTCTATAGTCGTGCGTATAGAAAGTTCTGAAACGACATGCACTTGTATTAAGAACAGCGAACTTTGAAAAAGTTTTAAATTTTAAATTTTTAATTATTATGTATTAAAACAATTATTTTTCCAAAAATCCCCCCATAAAAAAAGAAAATCAAGAAAAATAAATATTTTTCTTGATCCGCCCCTAGTATATGATAATACAACGAATTATAATTATCACTACTTTTGTTTTAACAAATCAAACTCGAAACAATAATTTGAAAATGAATAAGAATTGCGATACCAACAGGAAGAGTAGAATGGAACTTTAGAGTCCCAGGAAGCCTTCTGAAGCTGATAAATAGCTGGTTCAAATCCTCATGTGCTTCAAATCCAATTATAATTTTGAGCAAAACTTATCTTTTTTTAATATTAAGTTTATCAACATTTGGTTGATCTTTCGTATCACAAAAGTTATAGCGAAGACTTATTCATTTTCAAATGATTGTTTCGAGTTTGATTTGTTAAAACAAAAGTAGTAATAATTATAATTCGTTGTATTATCATATAATATAATATATACCTACAATAGGTTTGCTCGCAACTGCGTCCCGTGGACTTATTCTTGTTGCAGTGTGTACAGTGTATACTGTATACGCACTACTATAAAAAAAATGTCTCAACTTCCGATTCTATTGAGATACCAAGTTGAAATTTTATTAAAATGATAAAGACATATCATGCAATAGTTCTTTTGAGGAAATTAATGGAACAGATTTTGAGAGCCACATTCGCTGTTCTTAATACAAGTGCATGTCGTTAATTTTTTTTTTCATTTTTATTCGCACGACAATAGAAGAAAATTCATAACTTCTGATTCCATTAGCAAGTTGAGATTTTAACGCAATTACAGTAAAAACTGTAAATCTGACCACCTGTTTAAACTGACCCTCTGGTCATATTGACCACTTTTTTTCAGTCCCTGCAAAAATCCTATTACTTTACTGTAATTTATACTGTATAAACTGACCACTCCTCTTTTGTGACCATTGACCACATTTACCTCAAATATTTGTTTGAGTATACTGTAAAAATATTTGTGTAATGTGAGCATTAGCCAAGGGATTACTTATAACAGTTATAACTAATCTTCTAAAAGTTTAAGTAGGCATGTACATGTAAATTGCATTCAAAGAATTTCTAAGAATGCATGCTTAGGGGATGGAAGGGATTATAATAATCTCTTAATAGTGACCAGTTGGGTTCAGTTATTTCCAAGTTTTAAGACCTTTATTTCTGCTTCTGAGAAATTCATTACCTGCAGACTTTCACATTAATAACCCTTGGATAGTTTTAAAATTATTTTATAAAATCAGTCTTGTTCAATTAGTGCGATCAAGATGACTAAAAAAAAGTTTATAAAGAACTAAATTTGCAAGAAACACAAAAGGTGTTAGAGTTTTTAGAAAACCACAGTGAAAGACAAATAGCGGAACATTTTGGTATTAGCAAAACAACAGTACAGGCATTAAAATTTACTCAGCAGTCAAATTTGCCTAATTTTAAAGTATCGTCGGGTTGGCTCGAATTATTTAAGAAACGAAACAACATTTCCCAGAAAAGTTTAGTTGGTGATGCAAATGAAATATGCAAAAAGTAAGTAAACTTAAAAACATGTTTAAGATGAGAGAGAAAAACAAGAGTGTTTGACAATTAAGTCATTGAGGTGATTGAGGTAATCCCTCGTAACGAAATAATTGGCATTTAAGATATTTTTTTAAATTTATTAATGCAGGTAGCAAAGATGTCACAATCGGTCATTTGGTTTATCAAACTACACATTCGATTTAACGGAGAATTTATCCTGTAGTTAGATCTGTAGTGGCCTATGTAAAATACCTTAGAAGTTCTAGAATTATATTGGGGAACTTTGAAACTTAAGTTCTGTAGTATGTGTGGCGCATTCACCAGGCCTTTAATCACTTTAAAGATAAATATTGCATCAGAGAACTTTCGTCTATTCTCTAATGAGACTACATTAAATTCTTGGTGCAATACAGAAGATGGTATATCATATGAGTATTGTCCATATCGTTTAAAGTATAAAAATCGCAAGAATTTCTTTTGGACCATTTCTATTGGACCACACACCTGCAGCATATTCAAGATGACATCGTACAAAAGCGTTATAAAGTGATATAAATGAAGTAATGTTTGAAAATGATTTTGAATTTCTAAAAATAAATCCCAGCATTTGATTAGCTTTATTTATTCTCTGTGTTACATGGTTGGCAAATATTAGTCTAGAGTCGAATATCACACCTAAGTCTTTTGCATGTTTCTGTCTTTAAGAATAGAATTGTTTAAAATATAATTATTAATTTGTACTGTAACCTTCCTATGAAATGTCACAAAAAACATTTGCTAATGTTAAAGGCAAGATTATGATTTATAGACCAATGGTGTACCTGGTTTAGATCGTTCTGGAGATCGCTACAATCTGACAATGATTTATTTGTCATATATATTTTAAAATCATCTGCAAAAGTTGTCAATTGGAAAACGCTATATTTGTAGGAAGATCATTTATCATTACTAGAAATAGTAGCGGGCCTAGGTTGGAACCTTGAGGTACGCCAGATAAGGTTTCAAATCTAGGAGACGCTGTACTATTAAAAACTACATATTGCCTTCGTTCTTGTAAATAAGAGATCATTAGTTCCAACAATGAATCTGAAAAACCGTAAGTATGCAATTTTTTTAACAGAATGTCATGATCAACGCGATCGAAAGTCTTTGCAAAGTCGGTATATATGACGTCTACTTCATGGCCGTTATCAATTGAATCGATCAGTTCCTGTGTGAATTGAATTAAGTTAGTGGACACTGAACGTGCTGGCATGAATTCATGTTGATTAGAGGTTATTTGTGTTTTTATATGATTAAAATAGTGGTTGTGAAGAACTGTTTCCAAGATTTTACAAGGAGATGAAAGTAAAGCCACTGGAGGAAGCTTTGGATTTATAAATAGGACACACCTTGGTCAATCTCCACTCTGCAGGAAAGACAGATGTACGCAGTATTAAATTAAATATATCAGTCAACGGTTTCACAAAAAAATCGGAACACCCCTTAATTATGTATGGAGGTAAACCATCCGGACCAACTGATTTCTTTGGATTTAATTTTAAAATAGCCTCCCGAACATCTGTTTCCGTGATTGTGGATAGTGTAAGAGTTGGTAAAATACTGGTATTTGCTTTGTACTCAGTCATGTTGTAAGTAGGCTTATCACTACGATACACCGACTTAAAATAATTAGCAAAACCCATTTGCAACATCTTCCCTACTTTCTAGCGGAATACCATTATAAAACATTACGTTATCTATATGCGAATTATTTCGTCGCGAGGATTTTACAAATGAGAAAAAATGTTTACTATCAACGTTTATATTATTTCAACTTCCACGACGTATTTCATATAAGCTGATGTAATATCTTGTTTAATTTTTTTCCTTAAGGACTTAAATTCATTTATATGTTCTATATTATTTGTCTTTTTAAATTTCTTTCTGCACTTCTCTTTTCTTTTGATATTTTTTATTATCTCTGAAGTGAACCAAATAGGGTATACATACTTTTTAGAATGAACCTTTGGAACACACTGATCAAGTGTTTGATCAATTTTTGTATAAAATTGTGTTATTATTTGATTCACATCAGTGATATCTTCAAAGTCCCAATCAATATCACGAAAATCATAATATAGATTTAAAAAATTTGCTCTTTTAAAGTGATACTGTGCATCACCGAAGGTATTGGAAGACATTCTTATTTGAACAGTGACTTCAAAATATAATGTGGGATGACTATTGTCTTCCGCTACCAAAGGAGTTTCGCATCTAAGTACACCAACTTTTGTATTACTTAACACAAGCTCTAAGATCCTACCATTCCCATTAGGAATAACGTTAAATTGTTGTAACTCCATAAAATTTGAAAAATTATATAACAGGCTATTATTATAATCATTTTGAATCGTGACAGCAATATTGTTAATAGGTACATGCAGAATATTGAAATCGCCTAAAATTAGTAATTTAGAATCTTGCTCAAATTTATCCAAATTTCTTTCGAAACAACTAAAAAACTCTTCATAACATGCTGCAGCTGATCTTGGTGGAATATATACCACTGATATATAATATGTTACATTAGCAAATTTAATTTTAACTCCTACACTCTCATAAAGCAAATTATTTGGAGAATCCAAGAATGGTACTTGTTTACAGTTGTATATATTTTTCAACCGATCAGCACCCCCCACTAGAAACTTTGTTTAACTCCAGATTTCTTGATTTCCGAACAGGATGAACAGGATTGATAGTTTCGATCTTTTGATGCTTCCTGGTTCTACAGTTTTTTGTTTTAGTGCTTGATACTGCAGTGATTTAGCATGAATTGATTTAGTATCCGAGGCAACAGATGTAAACAAAGTCAGAAATGAATTAATAAATAGCCAGTCGAACATTCATTCTCTCCTTTCCAACATTTCTCTAAATTTCGCTATTATTTGTATAGTGTTTGACTACTATAGGCTATTGTATAATAAGTAGGGTACTCCGACTCGACCTAACGATAGATAAAAATGACGGGCGTCATTACAGAGCGATTACCCATGCCTATTTACTTCTATCTATCTGGTAAACGCTAAGACTCGCATATTCTTAACTACTGGGAAATGATCTTTGTATCCAGGTAATAAGCCGCGGCGTTACCGGTTCTCATTACCGAAGAGCAAAAATTGCATCAAAACGTATTTCATAATAAATTGTGTTACCTGGTAAACGCTAAATCTCGCCTATTCTTAACAGCTGGGTAACGAGTTAACTGTAACCAGAAATTGCACCAAAATGTGTTTAATCACTAGTAGATAATACATTTTGTTACCTGCTAGCAAACGCTAAAACTAGTCTATTTCTAACAATTGGGTAACAGTAGATAACAAATGGGCTTAGTGGAGCCACACAACCTTGAACTCTCATTTGACCTCCTTTCACTTTTCAAGCCCCGCCCATTTAGAAGCCACTTCCCCCTCTCCAAGCCCCTCCCCTTTAGAAGCCCCTCTCTTTTAGAAGCCACTTCCCCTCCCCCCTCTCTACCTTCTCTCTCTTGGCTTATAATAAAAAAACCCACAAAAAGTTGTAAATAATAATTTATTTAGATTACAACAATTAATACAATTAATAAGAAGCACAAAGGTATAATTTATTGGTTTAATTCATTTTAAGAATGTTTAATACAGTACTTACTCTTAATATTAAGAGGAATATCTATAATTCATTTTTAAAAAATAAATTTAACAATATCGTATAATTTAGTAAAAGGTAGGATGCATAGGTATAATTCATTTTAAAAAATAAATCGAACAATAATTTATATTGTACAATAAATTCACTACTCATTTATTAATTACTTTCTAATTTACTTCTTCCAAATTGTGCTAAATAAATTTTTTGCTAGATAAAAATAAACCCAGCAATAATGTATTAATAATAAATTTATTTATACAATGCCAAAAACATAGTTGGATGTATATGTCAAAAAATAATTAACAATAACAATTAAGATAAAACATCGTTTTATGAATAGTATAAAAGCAGTCCACAAAGTTATATTTGTTTACATTAATGCAAATTTTGTATTGAACAATAAACCCCTTAAGACATAATTACGAGAAATAAACAAAATTAATTTATTAAAAAACGTAACGAGATGTTTTCGCACGCTGAACGAGACCTCCATATGAAACTAGCATAAACTGAAATAATTCGTTTTAAAAATAAAAGCTAATAAGTTATTTACGAGATAATACTTAATAAATTGTTGATTAACAATTTATTAAGTATTATCTCTTATTTATGAAAACGATCTTATTTTTACGATCTTATTTTTACATGTTTTTGTTTTTATAAAAAATGAACTCGCAACTTGGAGATTGACGCATTAAACGATTAATCTAACAGAAATTAATTACCACGAATATGTTTGTTGCGTTTTATTTCGTGCTTTTGGTACGTCGTAGTACGTGGTGAAGTGTTGCTTCTCGAGACCGCTTTCTCCGGCTCCAAGCCGAGAACGGGCTTGGTTTTAGCACTACGTATTATCCTGTAGGTTTAAGGTTCCCGGAGTAAAGCAACAAAGCAGCTCACAAGCCGGTTTCTAGTGTAATTTATTTCACACACAGCAAAAATCTCGTCATGCAACTTCATGCTTAGAAGAAGTCTGTCTGGGGATGTAATTTAAAATACCAAATTTTTTCGAATCTACTTAACAAATTAAACAAATAAAAAAATTATTAGAACTAAAGGTGGATTAATTTGGATTATTCGTTCTGGATATTTTATTATTAACAACAATTTCATAATTTAAAGTGTATCAAACTTCTCTGATCATTAGAACTCCATTTTGTTCTGGGGAACGTGAAACATGTTCACGTATTATAAATGCAAAATGAAATTAAAATATAGAAAAACCAATGATAATTAAATAAATATTTGTTCAATGTAGTTTTAAGGAGGATAGATAACATATTTTAGTTTTATCTTTTTAATACGGGAATCATTAATATAAAACAACAATGATTTAAATTTTTGATTATTATAAAAATAAATATAAAAACACCAAAACCAACAACAATAAAAGCTGCCTGAAGATGGCCTTGTAAAATTAAATATTGTTAATAAGTCTGAAACAATTGTAGCAAATTAGTAAAGTTGTTTGGATGGACTTTGGGAAAAAATTATTATTATTATTTTTTATTATTAATTACATTTCCAATATCCAAACTTAGAGGAAAATGGATCAGTTTTAGAAGTTGAGGCCTTCCAGTTGGGGTAATCCCGGTTCGTGGTCGGACCATCAGCTTCACACAGAGGACCAGCCTTCTACTTGGGTAAGCCGGGATTGTTGGTGAGATCGTAGCTTCTTTGCACAGAAGGGGTTCTTCGCTCTGGGACCGGCTTGATATCTCGATATTATATTAACCTGCTGGAAGCATGTATTGCAACTCGCGAGTGAATTCGTTCATTGCCAGTTAGGAATTGAGTTCATTTCCTGATATTCGTTACCATCAGACCGGTTTCGAGTGGAAACCAGACAACAAAACAGTTTTAGACCATAAACTGTTGGTTGTGTTTATACTAACTTTACTGGCCGACAATATCTGTTGTCGCAGAATGTATATTGAAAAGAGAAACAAGAAGAAGCGTTCTCTCTCCTTCTCTCTGCCAGACTGATTATGTAGTCCACACAAGTCGCCTGTCTGGCGGCTTAATTTTTAAAAGACAATAAACTTCGTTATTAAATTGCACGTGCGTGTTAGCATTTAATGCAATATTAATTTTGAAGTTTAAATAATTGATTTTTTAAAACGCATTCTTTTAAATAGGGTAGATGATTTCTCTGTGATTATATTTAGCAGTAGGCTAGTAAGTTACATAATAAGTATACAATTACATATTAAGCTACAGCTGTCGTGTGTACGTATTTAAAAACGTCTCAAACGTGTGAATATTTCGTGCATTTTTAATATTTTCAAGCGATGCATTAAAGAGGCATATGTTCAACTTTGTAAATTAAAGATATTGCATATTTATTTTTTTTAAATATCCACAGTTTCTTATACAAATTCTTTCAATAATTTTTTGATAAATTTCTAGACTTTAGTAATTATAGAATTGCTTTAATAGTAAAGTAATAGATTAAAATAAAATACATATAGATAATACGCTTTTTTTTACTTGTATCAATCTTTCTATTCTCAATAATTGTAGCTTGGATCTCGTATTATCACGTAGTATCTTTTCCCACTCCATAAATCTCTATATAAACTCATTTTCTGTCCACTTCTATAGTTATTTATCTAGTATAAAATGTGTTGGGAACATCAATGGTCGATTGAACGAAAGACTGGCGCAATTAAGTTTTCTCGTTTTAAAACTCACAATACCGGGTTGTTAATTGAATCAGATAAACTGCCCAATATTGTAGAATTAAGAAGCATAGAAGATGTAGGTCACACTGTATGTTCACATATATTAGTTTTGTACTTAAATGAAGATGGTAATCCAATAAATTCACAAAGAATAGAATGCACGAAATCGGGTAGAGAACATATGCACGAAATACATCTCTTGGGGGACACGTGTTCTTTCGTACTTTTCAAATGTGTATGTCGCACGTGGGATAGCGAAATTCCTGATGTGTGGATGGATAATATAGAACGCAACATTTGGTTTAATAGATCATGGTTGCATAATCGTGACATAGACCGTTTAAGTGGATGACTGAAGAAGAATTTCACAAGGAAAGGACTCTCAACTTCACTAGATATTCAAAAGAACGTAACCCACATATACCTGAGGCGCATAATAGTGATTTTAAAGTTCCGGAGACGTATATTCCTGCGGACTGTAATCCGAATAACTGTTATGTACTTAACTATATTAAACGTGAGCCTGTAAAAAAAATCTGATAAATTACTGACAAATTACAAAAAAGGTTGATTATAAATGTTTAGATTGTATACAATGTTATAACAAAAAAATAAAAGACTTTTATTAACAATTGGTTTTATTAAAAAACGGTTGCAGTACAAATACAAAGTTTAATACAATATGTTGTATCATGCACATTATTAAACTTTAAGGTTAAGCAAATAAATAACCACGTAAACAATCAAAAATATGGCAAGTATAACCAACACAAAGATCGCCACTGAGACGACAACTATACAGCTAACAGGCGTGGGTGAATCAGGCAGTTTGCAAATGTGCGGATCATGACCAATTGTTTGCCAGCTGGTCTCGATGTCATGTGACGGATAATGAAATTTCACTTTGAATGATGAAGGTACACGTGTAACATTACTTAATGAAACACTGTAAACGTTTAGTCCACGCAGAACATCAGTTTTTAAGTTGTAACGCGTTGGATCTTGGGAGAACACTATTGACCCGGAAATGGACTCCGACGGTCGTGCGATGTACATAACACCATCATAAACGGCGGTTAGCATTATTAAGAGTTTTATAGGTAAAGCACCCATGTTCGCAGCAGGAAGTAGACTAAAAGAACTCTTGATAGACTTCCCCCACTACGTTTAAACCCCACCCTTTAATTCTCCCCACCATGAATTGATCCATATAAAAATAGGATCTTACCAATTGCAACATTAAGTGAGCTTAATCTATCAGTAAGCATTCAAGAAGTGCGTCACTATTTACATAATAAGTGCATTGTAAATAATATTACTATCTCTGTAAAATGGAAAATTTGGTTAAAGCGTTTGAAGTCGTCAAGAACGTTGCGAGTGGACGAGTATCAAATGCATCTTCAAGTTTATCGTCATCACCGGACAGCAAAGCAAAATTGTCGTAGATCCTACCTTTATTAGAAGGGCGACTTTACTATTTGAATAAATCTAAATGTAAAGCGGAAACTATTGGATTGTGTCCCGTAGACCTTTTACCACGAGTGAGAATCTTTGGAATCAGGACTGGTTTAGTTACTTTTACGCTCGAGGAATGGCTTGATGTAGTTCAACAACAATCGCTTATAGAAAGTTTGTTGTACAGCAGTGAAATACCGACCAATCCAGTAACTATATCAACGTGTAAGACTATTATCTTCCAAAATATCGAAGGAAAGAATGTGTTGAGATTTCGCGAACGTATTGATGGTTCGGAAGTGCGGTTGGGATTTGAAAGCGACATTCAGCTTCTAGAACTACTTCCTCTGCTAGAAATCCGTTTGAAAATCCTTGTAGAGCAAGATTTTGTTCAATTTTATCAAGCTTTATTAAAAGGATCGAGTGTATTAAGCGGGGATTCCACCGAAAACGTTAAACAAGTGTTTTCGGCTTTACCACCGTCCGAGAACTCTGTGTGTGCTTTGGAACTGGTGGCATTGTACCCGGAAAGAATTCAGTGTGACATCGACTTGCACAACGTTCTTGTATAAAGATGTGGATGTGTTATAGTTCACAATCGTGGCCTAAGGCCATTGATCTTAAACGTGCAGTACAGAGAGTGCAGGAAGAGTTACGCGATCTACGCTTTGATGTCGATCACGAAGCGGTCTATGGATTGGGGAAATATTATACCGACGAAGAGTGTAAAGAAAGAGTTGTAAAGTTTCAGAAAGGGGTAGACTTGTGTGAATCGTATTTAAAAGGAAATATCTGTATAGGTTGCTTGTTGGATAAATTAAACAAGGAAGGTTTGGAATTATTTACGTCTACAATAGAAGAGTTTGTAGACAACAAAAATGAACAACCAAAAGAAACGCGTTACGATCAAGGAGGAGAATAATAAAATACATTATTTATTTACGTGGAATTACGCCTACAGACAAGCACGAATATCATTTTGGATGGAAAGTGTTGTAGATCGGTGTCGGTTTCAAAGACGTATCGAGAAATGTGGTGTAGTGTTAAATAGAATTTTAGATATAGAACATAGAAATAAAATTTATATTGATCGCTTTAGTAAGGTTTGATTGTAATGCATATTATAAGCTGGTTTTTTGTATCTTATATACTATAAATAAAATAACATATTGAGAAAAAAACGTATATTATACGTATATAACTTATTATAAAAATAAACATAAAACACACAAGGATATTTAGAATAATTGAAGCATGTTCTTGCACAGGTAAAGTAATACATCTAAACTACTTAATTTACTATATTACGTGCTGCTATATACGAGATATGGGTGTCATCAAAGCCCAACCACTTGACCAGAACACGATCCCGACTTTTTTTTAAGACCTGTTCCACTAAAAATATATCTGGATGTTTAGCTATCTGTAATTCCTCCGTGTAGAATCCGCCGCGAATTTCTTCACCTTTAACGTCTTCCAAAGTATACGTTGTAGGGTTTGTTAGTCGAACCTTTTTAATCTTAAAAATTTCTGTACTCCAGCTTGGAGTGTAGCCTTTTGCGAAAGCTTCCCGGTGCTTACTGATTCGCACGTGATCACCAACTTTAAATTTAGGACTTCGCGGATCTATGGTCTTTGGAAATTTAAAGACTGTCTGTAAAATTTTCTTAGCGTTTTTCCGACTAACATCAATAGGTTTAAATCCAGTGGTTCCATGTAATGTTGAGTTATACTTCGCAACTACTTGAGGTAATAACTGTAACCACTTATATGACCCTTGCATTGAAAATTCTTTCCACATCTTATTTTTGAGGGTTCAATTTACACGTTCCATGGGGCTTGCTTTCATACTAGAGAACGTGCTATAATGATTAATGTTCAAACTTTACATTAAGTTACGAAAATGTGTGTTATAAAATTCCTTTCCCATATCCGTTTGTAAATTTTCCGGAGTACCTCCTGTTTATGTTAATAATTTTTTCATTGCTTTCGTGACGTCTTCACCGGTTTTTCGTTTAAGTGGACACGCCCAAACACGCTTGCTAAACATATTCAACAATACAAGATCTGCCATGTACAAATCGTTCAAGCATTTTACGATTACGCGTCTTCTTAGAAATCGTTTACGAGCAGGTTTATGCAATTCTTCAATTATTTGACGTTTTATACTCATTTGGAAAATACTGAAACACTAATAACAGCTTCAAAAATAAATATGTTCTTTGATCCAGGCTTCTTCGCCTTAAACTTATCCCCATTCTTCAATGACACCCCGATGTGTGATTCGGCATCGTATAACGTATCGTTTAAAAAGATTTGCGCATCTGTGGGATAGTATTTGATTTGTTTAATGCTACCCTTTGTTAGAGGAACGACATACTCGAAATTGGTGGAGTTGAAAAGTGCATAACCGCTTTCATGATTGTATATTTCCATCATGTACAACATTGTCTCGTAGTGCAAATTAGACACGTCTTCTAAAGGAATATTTTAGCACGAACGTCGAGTTTAACTCGGACAGGAGTTTTGTGAAGATGTTTACCGAACTTATCCAGAGTCATCGTTTTGAGGTAATGATGATATGGATGACTAATAAGAGCTTCGAAGTAAAATGGGTCGATTGCAGACGGATCTATCGACTTACTTTTCGCCTTAATCTTATCGCCTTTCTCAATCGTCTCCCAATTAAGTTGGCAGCAGCACCAACTAGAATACCGTTTACATACATAATGCATGGTGGTGAGCTGCAAACTTCTTGTACAGTCCCTTCTGTAAACGGTATTGTGTATTCCCGTTTACTGTTGCTACCTTTCAAATTGTAATATTTCGTTATGTTGGCAATAGTAAGTTCGCTCGACCCAGGCTCGGAGTCCGCCCACATATACATCATTGTTGTGTACCTACATTTTGTATATCTTCTAATAGGTACACCCTCGAACGAGTGTCGAGTTTCACTCGGACAGGGGTTTTGTGAAGATGTTTACCGAATTTATCGAGCGTCATGATTGCACTAACGTTAGCAATATTATGAAACGGATTGATACGCGTGTGATGATTTATTCGATAATTTTAGCAGCTCTCAATTCATCGATAATATATATGATTTCATTAGTGTGACCGGTGTGACCAGCCGATTTTGAACTTAAAAGGAGTCTCAATCTGTCCACTAATTTATTAGGATCTTTCCAAGGTATAAATTCCACCTGTTTATTATTATAGTTGAGAACGCGCATATCACCACCGCGCCACGTTTTGGTAATGTGCGAGTTTTCGATCGCGTGACCGGTGTAGTAGGTGTAGACTCGCTTCGGAATCTTGCCTCAGGAGTAGTTAGAAGGGCTCTAATTAAGCATACCGCATGTTGGAATTTATCTAACGTACAACATATAATTTTAATAGCGCCAAAACAGTTATGTCAGTTTTGATTAATAATCAAATTAAAAGTCGATTTTAAATATAATTATTGTACATATATCTTAGTTATATACATTAGTTTTGTTTATTTATGTATGTAATTATGTCTATTGTTTTTAGTTCTGTATTTTTATTATACTTACTTATCATTCATTATTATCATCATCTAATTTCTAGTATTAATATATGTTGTACACATGTTTTTGGATCCGCAAGCACTGCTGGCTGCTAGGCCGCCAGTCCAAACTATCAACTGCAAACAAAGTGTTTGTTTACAAAACTTTTTTTAAACCTGTATGGTATTACGGCCTTCAGCTCTAGGGCACTGCAGCCGCCTCCTCGATACAATCTATAGAAAGATTTCAAAACAAAGTAATACGTGTTATACAGGGTTAGTTAAAAGTATAGAGACAGCGATTTATTGTCGTTAATATTCATTTTAGGAAATAATGTTCAATGCAAAAGTTTTTTAGGAAATTTTTATCTACATTTGAGAAAACTTGAAATTTTTTTCTTCAATTGTTTCTGAGTTACGCCTTTTCGCGAATTTTTTTAAATGGGAGCTTGTTAATTTTACCCTACCATTCGATAGAGCATTTTTTTTCTTTACAATAGTATTAATTTTTTTAATTTAATTTTATTTTAATAATATTTTTTAATAACATTTCTCGAAAAAATTTTTTTAATACTATCGTAAAGAGAAAAAAATGTTCTATGGAATGATAGGGTAAAATTAACAAGCTCTCATTTAAAAAAATTACGCGGAAAGTCATAACTCGAAAACAATTAAAGAAAAAAATTTCAATTATTCTCAAATGTAGATAAAAATTTCTTAAAAAACTTTTGTATTAAACATTATTTCCTAAAATGAATATTAACGACAATAAATCGCCGTCTCCATACTTTTAACTAACCCTGTATGTGATGCGCCCTATTTTGTCAGAAACGTTGATATATTAAGTGACTTAAAAGTAAACACAGTACGTGATGAAATAAGTAAGTGCAGTGCTAAATATTTAGATAGACTATCCAGCCATCCAAACGACTATGCAGTTAACCTACTTGAGAATAGTGTACAAACACATATACTCAAATGGTTTAAACCTTTAGATTTACCTCACAGATTTCAATGTCTCCTTCCTGTTTATAATGTCTCCATCCTGTTTATAAATTAAAACCACTGTGCATCAGCAAGTCGAAACAGAGAGGTAATCGTTGGAATACTCTCCAATGCCTTTAGTCACACCCTATTGTTATTATGTATATGACCCTGGATTTACTTATTGTATATTTTTACAGATTGTAAATAGAAAATAAAAATATATAAAAAAAATTTGAAAAATGTTTTTGCTGTTGAATGTTGAAAAAATGTTGAAGCTATTTCATTGGGGCCCCTGTTTGTTATGGCTTCATGCCACTTATAGCAAACGGTTTGCTTCGATGCAACATTAAGCACAGTAAAATTGTACACAGACAAGCGGATTCTGCTCTCTGTTTTGCTTCGTTTTTCATTTCTTTTGCTGTATTTTTCCTTTTAAGATGGTTTTCGTAGTTTTCTCTTTGTTCTTCTTGATCCTTGGTAGAACTGTGATCAAAACGAGCAAATGTCGTACATGTCTTTTCGGGGCGAGTGAAACGACATATTGAAGTCTGTGCTGGAAATAGATTTATATAACCAAGCTTCTCAGGTACCACATCTTTTTTTTGCATTTTTCTTTATAAAGGTCACAACACTGTAGATATATTAAAATATATATCAAAGTATTTTCAGGGTGTACCTTTACGGGTATAATGTGAAGGTACTTTAGGAAATGATGCTATATGGAGTCTTATGTATTCTCTGGCTTCTTCCGGTGGTTTATTCGCACTTACTGACCTTTCTCGTTTTCGAGGGACAACAATGTAATGTTGATCAAGAGATGCAATCACAGACATAACAGCAGCCTCAGATGTAGCCAAGGCTGATAAAAAGTAACTTTTACATACTTTAACCCTTACACTATTTTTCGGTAAATTGTATATCGTAGTATAGTTTCGTCTCGATTCTTCAGTTTGGGTTCTCTGCACGTTCTTTGAAATTCTGCCTACTAATGATCCTACGAAGTGTCGTTGCTCAATTTTGTTTGCAAGTTTCCAAAAGTGTTGAAACATTTCTCTAATTTCGTCTTGGTTGAACTTTGAGTTGCATTTTGGGGACATATCTCGCTCCCATTCTTCGGGTGCAGCTATTTTACGCCTTTTCCTAGAAAGCTTTACACCTTCTGCTGCAGTATTGTATTTAATAATAGGACCCTTCATCATTAGATGTTGCTCCCAAGTTTTCGATGACTGGTCAGTTGCAGCTGTAATACAGCAAGAGCAAGATTAATTCACGCGAGAAAGGTTCTGATTTAATAACAAATTGGTTCAGTAGAAGAGTCTGGAGTTTTTTGGACGATTTCTTCTAATTTCTTTCCTTCTTGTTCGTACTCCGAATCATAGCTGTCACTACTATCTAACGGATTTGGTTGCCATTCATGCTTGTCATCTTGAATTTTATAAATAATGATAAACGTTTTGGTGAAAGGTAATTTTATTTTAATAAGGGAATGGTATACCAATTATATGTACTATACGTATAGACGTGACTGAAAAAAAAGTAAAAAGGTACTTATCACCATCTAAAAATTCTTGGAGTTAAAGTTCATAAACTGGCTCGTTGATGTCATCATAAGAATTTTCAACGTGAATATACCAGATTCATCAAAGAATTTTAAACAATAGGATTTGTCTATGCCAGCAATAGTTTTTTTGCATATTCCTCTTCTTCTGTTAGTTTAAAAGTTTCTTGGGCTCAATTTAATATTTTAAATGATCTACAATGTCGATTCAAGACCCCAGCTTCCAGATGGAATAACTAGAAAAGAACATAACCTGTGTAATCACCAAATTCTGTTGCATCATTTGTAGTACTCTTAAAGGCAATATTATTGTAAATAAGAAAATTATTGGGTACTTATAATCACTAAAAACTTTATATTAAAAACAACATTATTAATAATATTTATAATTTTATCACACACCCCGAGATGTTTTCTCACTTCCACTTCCGCAGCAATCACAACATAAACCAATTTGTGTGGAGCAACAAACGTGTAACTCAAGATACGTTATTGTTGCTCTAACATTTCCGGAAAAATCTGACATTCATGCATGGGTGAATCCCTTATTTAATATATTTTGAGGTACTTGATTGTAGCATTAGGAACACACAGAAGCACTTCAAAAACCAAAATATCGATTTTTTGTAGTTACGCGTTTGTTGCTCTAAGCCCTCGATATGTAAACTGTCAGATAAATTAAATGAGACTTGTATAGGTACTTAGAAAATCAGTTGCGCGCACAGGTGATTTTTGGGTTGAATAGATATATCAGCCTTGGTAGTGTAATGCCTGGCGTGCCGGACTTTCACCCAAGCGGCCCGCGATCGACTCCCGGCGCCGGCAGATCTGGTTAAGGTTTTCTGCAGTTTTCCTTAGCTGTGACACAAATGTGGGATTTGCGCTGTTCCATCTGTAAGTCGGCTGCAGCCGCACATTGGGCCTACATAATAATAATAGCCCCCTCCCTCCCACACAAGCTTATAGCTTCTGGGGCCTTGGTTTAGGTTATGGGTTGTAGTAGTTATTATTATTATTATTATTATTATTATTATTATATCAGGACCGAACTTAATCTTAAACTTAGGCCACGATATTTCTTATGCAATCTCTTCCAATTCGCCGGTTTTATTTGAATTAGGAACAACATTTAATCATATAAAGATTTAAATTATAAAAAAAATAACTAAGATGACACTAGCTAATGAAAATAATCTATACTGTTATACCTTTAGATTATTTCTTTTCAAATTAAACGCTCAAAATAGGGGAAAGATTGATTTTTCTTGTTTAGTTTGTAGCTTTATAGGTGATTCTGCAACAAAACAAGTTTTTAATTAAATAAGATCCTCATTTTATTTATTAATCTTAAAAACCAAAAAGCACAAGATGTAATTACAAGAAGAGGTAGGTAAGATGATTTGAAAAGTAAAGCCAGTTTAGCTCAGTGGTAAGAACAATGTCTTTCTGTGCAACTGTTACCGGTTCAAATCCTGGTATTGTTTTATGACATATTTTTTTAATTTATTTTTTTTAAATTAATTTAGGCACTAAAAATAAATTGAATTCCCAAAAACCAATTTTAATAATAAAACAAAATAAAATGTTCTATCGCAATATGATTATCGTACAGTAGTAACCATCTCTGTCTGTACATTTCTCGTCCTGTTAAAACTAGACTAGACAATTATCTTAAACATTTGCAGCTGACAATCTAAATATCTCGGCAACAGTTTAATTTCCGTTGATTTTATTACCATACAACCATTAAGATGAGTTCTCCTTGTTCGAATGAACTATGTAGTGACAGTTGAAGTGAATTTGTAGGCAACAGTGACATCGACGTGAGCGGTATCAACCATGAAACTATATCACAAAATGATAACAAGATATCAGAGAAACGAGTGTTTTCTTCGAAAGATGGTAATGATAACGTTGTCAGTAAAAAACGAAATTAAATATAACGGAGTACTTACCATTAAAACTTACCGAAGTAAAAAACAATAAGTAAATAGAAACACTTGGCTAAGTTTCACAAATGGGTATATTTTGTTAGCTTAATCGCGATTTCGGTTTTTACACCATCGTCGGAAGACTGAACACTTAAAAGAAATTTTAAGGATATATGAAGACTAGGGTAGCAACCCGTTATAACTAAATACTTGATATGTACAGACTAAAAGGGATTAACGGTAGTTTTATTTGCAAGAATTTCTAGAATATCTGAATGAAGAATGTCCGTCTGATCATTCATAAGTTCGTCATTACATTTTATAGCTTTACTTATTTCATAGGCTTCTAAGAAATTCTTTCTTGAACCTTTCTTTTCAAGGTAAAACTTTTAAATTTTGAATGGAGCAAGTGTGATTATATGTTAACTATTTTTTAAGCGTGTTATTATTGTAGTAAGTATGCCTAATATTGGTATCTCTAAATTTCTTATTCAAATCTCTATTAATTTGCCTTTTAGGGATTAATAAAATGTACCTAGGTTAAAATCTATTTACAAACCAATATGTATTTACTTATAAACAAAGTATTTTTAATAGTTGATGATATTAATGATTTTTAATATATACGTACTACCTTCATAAACAATTAATTACACGTCGAGAACTTTCAAGAAATCTCGACGTGTTCTCAAAAATTCTTGATTATTGGAGGTAAATTTTCTTGTCTTGTCCTGATTTTTAGTTACAACTTCTTGTCTTGATCTTGTCTCGAAATTCAGTCAAGATCGAGATGAGATCAAGAAACATTCTCGATTTAGTGAAACACTAAAATCTGGCAACCCTGTTTAGTTATGATGTTATTTTATATTTAGAGTATTTTTTAATATATCAGTGGACCTGTAAAAAGGTATTGTATTATTATCTTCTAAACAATATTATTCCTTTAAAAAATTCTTTTAATCAAAATTTCAGGAATATTGTTTTTGGAAGCTACCTATCTAATTAATGAAATATATTTTACTAAAAAATATTTAAATAACACAATAGCAATACAAAATAGAATTATACAAATTACAACATTGAAAAACAACACATAAAGAAGCATGTATACTTATACAAGTTGTCTTTAAAATAATGCCATTGATAATAAATGTTAAATCTAAAATGCATGTCACGTGGGATTTTCGTGACTGAGGGTGGTAAACGCAGACCACAATTAATCGTATACTAAACAATAAGTTCCAATACATAGGGTTTACAAATATAGATGTGAGGACGTATAAGTCCTCCTAAAACTAACAATAAACATAAGGGCGATCGGAACCACCCCGTACCAGCACTAGGTCTACAAACTAAGCGCTAGGAAACCCGGTAATCTGGGTTCCTAGAATACTACAACTAAGCATAGGGAGCCTGGCACAACCCCCTAATAACTAAACAGAACTAAGCAGTAAGGGCAATCAATGTCTCTGGACATCAGATTCCGAGCCCTTACAATAAATAATAAAAAGGTATTCACCAGTTTGCTTCGAGTTGTTGGACTGTTGGAGTCATTCTCACTGACTGCCTTGTAAGCTCAAAGCAAGCTATATACCGTATCCTCATGAATATTGCGGAAGCCTTATTGTATAAATGAATAAATCACAGATAATGAGATGAATATATAAATGCATAATAAGATGCAAATATAAATGCAAATTGTATAAATGAATAAATTATTTCCAAGGTTAATGCATAACTTACTGCATAAATTACTTCTAATGAGATGCATACGCGTGCATGCGCGTGGGTTGCTGTTGGTCGAATGATGTGGGCCGCTCAGCATAGACACGAGTAACCTTGGTAGATCGGTGCATTAGTTGAAATGCAACTTGCAGTTTAGATTCTCGTATAGATGGTCAGTCGTGCAGCAGCAGCTGCTTGAATTGAACTGCAGTTGCTGCAGATATGCGCGTAGCCTTGACAAGTTCTGCGCTAAAGGAAATGCAACGTATGAATTATTTAATTGCAAATAATCCCATTTGTGACATGCATTTCTTTGAAATACGTAGATTTCTGGGATCAATGTACAGTTGGAAAATTGTATTAAAAACAGTCTTAAAATAAAATATTATCATAAACTAAACTTGCCTTGAAAATACTGATAACAGTCATAATATCATATTACTAGAATTCTTTAAAAAAACTTCATAGAAGTTTTGTTTTGCACGTGGTCCCTTTAATGCAAGAAGAGGGTTTTTGAATAGCTATTCAATAAATATAAGTTTTTTGCTTTGTTATTCGAATTGCATTTTTAAAATTTAATTTCTGTTCGGTGCATATTTAATTTAAAAACAATAAATTATGCCGCGAAACAATATCGGGATTTGAACCGGTGATCAGTCGCACATAAATACGGTGTTTTTACTACTAAATTAAACTGGTTTTGCCTTTATAATCAATTTTATTTGGTTTTTCTTATGATTACATCTTTTGTTTTAGGTTTTAAATATTAATAAATAAAATTAGGATCTTATTTAATTAAAAAGATGTTTTGTTATAAAATCACCTATAAAGATGCAAACTAAAAATGAAAAATCAAGTTTCCCGCTTTTCGGCGTTTAATTTGAAAAGAAATCATCTAACGGTATAATAAATATTATAGATTATTTCTATTGCTTACCGTATTTATAGTTATTTTTTTTTATAATTTCAATATTTATATGACTAATAGGGATAGCTCATTTCACCTAACGTTTTCGTCTAGTACAGATCAGTACATTCTATGAAAAAACACGCTAAGATTCTAGCACAAAAACTCGTTAGTTTTAATATTTCTACCTAAAAAATCTTATTTTTGGATTGTTAATAACTTACATTTTGTCTTTGTCGAACATCGATTCTTTCTTTTCCCCATCTGCGCATTCCGCCGGCCATCCTACATTTGACAAGTTGAACATAAGTATATACGATGTACCTTGCGTCCTGGGAATTTCTCGATTTTTTGTTGTCTAGAGTCACGAGAAAAATAATTCAAGACACGGAACTTTTGTATATAAGATATTTAATTAAAATTCTTACTTTAGAATTAAAGGATTTATTTGTTTCAAAATATAGTTCTGAACAAGAGTGTCGCCTTACATAGCTAATTTTCTTATCCAGTTTTTTTGATAGAAATTAATAAACAACCATTTCAAAGCCACAAAGCATACAAGTTATTCACAACTTATCTATAAATAGTCAATACAGAGTCAATTATATTCAAAAAAAGGTTTTAGTTTGGAATATCCTACCGTATTTGTTAAAAGTACTAATATTTTTAAATAACAGTCTTCCTAAAGACCTAAACAGAATGTTTTTAAAAATTCATATTGAAGATCTGTTAAATTCCAAAAATTCTGAGTTTCTTTCGGTAAAGATTAAGCAATTCGAACAATACAATTTATTTGTTGTTTAACTTCATGTTAACCAATTATATTTATTGTACCAATTTGAACTGAAAGCCCTACTATTATCGCGATTGTTAGATACCACTAAATTCTTCATATTCGGACATGGTTTTAATTTGTGAATACAAATTTTATCCTCAAAACTTAAACTACTGAACTTATTCTTCAATAAATAAAATACAATATCTTCTTTATTGTTCACCACGTCTCGAATTGTACATGTGCATAACGCAAAATAAACTGTAATGAATTGGCTTTTGGATTTTGATTTCTGCGGTTTCTACCGAATGTTACCAAACCGACGCGAGCAGGAACTGGGGCTCGCCCATGTTCTTTTGTGATTTTAGATTTACTATTACGAGTAGACTAATACGAGTAGACTCAAATTAAAACTTTGCTTGCACTAATTGTAAAGCTAACTATTTAAAATATCTATAGATAAATAAGTATGTATATAATTAGTAGAAATTGGTTCATTGCAACGTATTATATATTTGCACAAAAGAAAATTTTGTAGACATTGTTTATAAAAGTTATAAAAATTGTTATAATTTTCAAGATTATGTTTGTGAACATTAATTGCCTATGCAGCATAGACTAAGGCAAATACATAAAGCAAAATATATTTGTATATAGAACTTTTTTGTAGAACACAAAATTTCCTGCACAAAAGTTGACGGCAATATTATAATTATTATTATAGTTTATTAATAGTTTGTAACAGTAGAGCTAAGGCTCTGATCTAGCTCACCGGGTAACTGAGAGAGGCGATACACAACAACCTGCGCCGAGCATTCTTTTCTGTATGTCCCATTAACTAAAAAGGAAACGTATGTCTTTCTTAATGGCGGTGCAGCGGGCTGGCCCACCGCGGTAAAATAATACACTACATTCGCATTTTCACGTACTACTGAACGTATGGAAGAAATTCTGGGGTAAAAGACTTTAAGAGGTTATTAAATATTATTAACCTACTAATTTAACCTTAGAAATTTTAATTCTTTTTAATTATTTTAAAAATTCATTTGTATTAATCAGCTTCAACGTCAGGGTGGACACTTCCCACCCCGACGAGCCGCCACTGCGTGGATGTAACGCGGTTCGGGTCATTTTTTTAAATATAATATTTATAAAAAGGAATAATTACGATAAAAACGATAATAAACGGAATAAACGATTAAACATACTATCATATATTTTTTTATAAAGTATAAATAAAATCTAACATTAGCTTTAATGTATTATAGAATGCGCAGTAGCTCGTCAAGCAAGTATCCTTTGTGTCTCAGTGTGGAAGGTGCTTTGCAATTCGTGTATCACAGGATCTATCCCTACTCGAATAGTTTTTTAATTTAAATTTGTTAGTTCTTAAAAATAATTATTATTTACTTAATTATTTGAATTATATTTTTTAATGTTATTTTTTTATTATTGTTATTATAAAAAAAGCTACTGGCAGGGATCAATCCTGCGACCGGCAGCACCTTCGAGGCATAGGAGGTATACCATTACAGCTAATATTAGATTTTATTTATGCTTTACAATTAAATATTAAATGACGTGACGCGAATTCGAAAATTCCTTTTTTAAATAAAAGTAAATTGAAAAATAAGGAAATACGTGATTCTGAATTTAATCTAATGCGACACAAATTAACGCATACAAAATGCAAGGTAAATAACTTGGTATAAAATAATTCGCCTAAGGTTGAAAAGTACAGCAACCACCTTGTATGAGAAAGCCGCGGATTCCATTCTCGCTAGCTGCATTACTTCTTTTTTTAGATAATTTTTTATAAAACTATATCCTATTTACAATTGGATTATTTTGTAGATTTAATTCAATAAAATTTTTGAAGTGGAAATTAAAATCGGCGTCACGTCAGCTCCCCTTGTTAAACGATGACTATAAGATTAACAGATAATATTAAGCATTTCATGGAATTTTTTTTATAAATCTTATATTTATAAAAAAAATATTTATAAAATATATTAAATAATTACAAAAAATATTTTACACAAGCTTGGATTAGAACTCGGGTTTTTTAATTAGAATCTAGAACGCATAGTCGAATGACGACTATGAAGCTGTTGTCATACATTTCTTCTTTAATGAATGTCCATTTATTAAACCTTTTTGGGTGTTTTTTATTATTACTTGCTTTTTAATTATTTTTTACAATATTACTAATTACAGTAAATTTACTGATCAGTTGACTAATATTAACTAATTAACAATTAATATTAATTCATCTACGCATGTAAGATTTATGTTTCCAAAATTTAAATTTCCTTAGAATTATATAACAAAGAGGGGAAATGAGTAGGAGAGAGATGAATCACATCAATGAGATGAATTACAGAAGGTTATTTCGAGGTTATGTCTAAAACGATAAATGCTCCTAAAAGAAAATACATTATTTAACGTTTGTAAACAGTACTTATGGATTGTATACTCAATGTCACATAAATTAAATCACTTACATTCATTTTTAACTAGAGAAGTTAGTTAATTAACTAATTAATTAATTACGGAATTATTTCAAAAGTGACGATTATAAATAAACAAGTTTTGAGACCAAAACCCACAGCAATATATAATAACAGTTGATTAAAAGTTACTAATTATTAAATAGCGAACTACAGATAATTATTTTAATCCATTTATGTTTAAAAAAAACATTTCCATTTAAACATTCCCGCGTATTACGTTACTAACGAGCAAGCATACATATATTGGTGAAAAGCTTCCCTATTGTTAATTTTAATTTAATTAGTGGAATTTATAAATGAATTTTCAATGTGCTTTCAAACTCGTCAATGAATTTCATGTTATTTTATTGTTGATTTCTGCATTTTCAGTTATCATAGTTATCATACACATTCATAATTATTTTATTAATTTGATTTATACCAAATAATAGATTTATTGGTTTTACATTCCCGGTGAATGATTATAAATACGTATTATTGTTATTTACTGAAAAACGTTTTCATAATATATTGCTTATAAAATATATAGTAAGTAACGCATAAAATTTATATTTTTTATGGGGAAGCTAATTAAGAAATCTACTTACTTATTTAAAAAGGATACCTACCCTAAAGAATGCCTGAATTTTATGTATCACTTTATACTCACACTGTATATTTACTAACAAAAAGATTATTAAGTTAAGAGGGTTCTTACGTTTTAACCTACTATTTCTTTATGAACGGATTCTTTTCTTCGTTTTAATATTAAATACCCACTACAAACTAGAAATACTATTAATAATGGTTAAATGATGAATTAGTTAAAAAAAACTGCTGTATTTAAATGTTTCCATAAATTATGCTGAATACTCTACACGTGTTTCGGTCTGTTAAACCTTTTTCAAGAGTGTTCTTCAGCTTCTGCTCTTGAAGTTAAAGAGCACTCTTAGAAAAGGTTTAACAGACCGAAACACGTGTAGAGTATTCTGCATAATTTATGGAAACATTTAAATAACAGTTTTTCTTGACTTTTATAGAATAAGGAACTTATTGAGCTGCGGTATAATAAGCATATCAGTAGGCCGTGTATTTACGGAGTGTACACTCAAACTCAAGCTATCAATTCAAAACGAAGATATGTAGTAGGATTTTCTAACATTAACAGAGTGCACGTTCACGCTCGCGAATTATGGCAACACCGGTGTTTTACTTTCTAAATATAGGATATTATACCTTTATAAGTGCATCCTGTATATTTTCCAAATCCTATATTCCCACTTATTTTGCTTTACGACTGCGTACAATAACAAATTGAAGAGTTCGCCAGAGTGAAGAGAAGAGTTGCAATAACTTTCCCGGTACCGCGACTTGCTTTTGTCGAGAACCACCTGACAAATGCACCTGATTCCGATTTCGTATCCTTGCATCGATATAAGGTAAGTCGAGCTATTTTACATACGTGATTAATGAAACGTTCTACATCGTTATTCATATTTATTATTTGTACTACACAAGGTTTAAATATCTCGTATATCCAGGCAACGGAACAGTACCAGCGTCCCTATCACTCATAGTTCATTAAGATAACAAATCATGGTCCTTCGAGCCGGATAATTGGGATTTTATTTTATCCTATATGCTTTTAAACCGGTTGGATGCTCAAACACGAAAAACTTTTGAACAACAAGATGCTTCAAATGATATACCGAAATACGACGACTTAATATCATTCATTGAAAAACAATGCATTGCTTTAGATGGTGCTGCTACTTATTCTATGAAATCAATAAATACTATTGAAAATACTAATAAGTCACATACTATTAATGCTTCTCGTAATGCACAACATGATACTATTTCTCGCTATACTCAAAATAAAACTGCATTTCTTGTTCATGCTCAAGAAAATAATACTTGCCTTTTGTGCAATGATAATCACATTGTTTTTCAATGTCCAGGTTTTTAATCAAAAGAACCTATGCAACGTTTTGAAATTATTAAACAGAAGTAGGCCTGTATTAATTGCTTAGCTAATTCTCACACAACAAGTCATTGTACTTCCAATAAAACGTGCAGAATTTGTCAAAAATCTCACCATAGCTTACTACATTTTGAAGTTAAAAAAGGTGATCCCAGTCATCAGTTAAATACCTTAGTTTCGAAAAAAATTAATGAAAGCCCTGGTCCATGTCATCAAGATTCCGCTAATATAAATGGGGAAAATCATAAATCTTTCCAGGTTGGAATGTTGCTTAATGCTGATCATGAAACATTATTGTCTACTGTTTTAGTAAAAATTAAAGACTCTTTCAATCATTGGCACACAGTGCGTGCGGTTCTTTATTGTGGTGCGCAGTCTTCCTTTATCACTAGAACCACTGCCAATAAATTAGGGCTTAAAAAGTACAACATATCCATGTCATTACAGGGGTTGGGAGAAATGTTTTCTTCTGCAAAATCGGGGGTAAATTGTATAATTTCTTCTTTAACTCAACCTGAATATTGTTGTACCGTAGACTTGATCATAATTGATAAGATTTCTGATGAAATTTCATCAACTTCATTTTCTTCGGATGAAATACCTTTTATCCAAAACCTTGAATTAGCTGACCCTAATTTCAATAAACCATCAAAGATTGATTTATTGCTAGGTAATGATATTTATCCTTACATTTTAGAAGAGGGTAGAATTCATTTGGGTAAAGATAAACCTGTTTGTTTAAAAACAGTGTTTGGTTGGACTGTAATGGGTAAATTACCATATTCTTCTTCTGAAATACAATCAAGTAAAAGACAAGCATTTTTCGCTACTGTTGCAAATTCTACTTTAGATAATATTTTTCAAAATCTTTGGAATTTGGAAGAAGTACCAAATGTCCGGGCTTATTCTTCAGAAGATAAATTTTGCGAAAATCATTTTTGCAATACTACTAATCGTGCTAATGACGGCACATACATAGTTTCTTTACCTTTTAAAGTAACAAATCCTGATTTCGGAAATACGAGAGAAATCGCTCTACGCCGTTTCACATCTTTAGAAAAACGTCTTCTACAAGATAAAGAATTGTATGCTGCATATTCTAGCGTCTTGATCGAATATCTTGCTAATTTTCATATTACAAAGGTCTCAGAACCTATCTTAACAGAAATTAGTAATTACTATTATATTCCTCACCATGCAGTGGTGAAAAAAGGAATCTACTATTACCCCGGTAAGAGTTGTTTTCGATGCTTCTTGCCATGCAACAACTAAACCTTCTTTAAATGAAGTTTTATATGTCGGCCCCAAGTTACAAAATGATTTGTTGAACCTCTTAATTAATTTTCGATTGCACAAATATGTGTTTACGTGCGATCTAAGACAAATGTATCGCATGATTTGGTTAGTTGAAGATCAACGCCAATATCAGCGAATCCTATGGCGATTTTCACCGTCGGACCCTATTTGCGATTATCAATTAAATACGGTTACATTCGGTGTGTCATGTTCGCCCTATTTAGCTATACGAACTTTAATTCAACTTTCAAAAGACTATACAGAATTCCCTTTAGCATAAGAGATCTTGCAACATTCTACCTATATCGACGACATTTTAGGCGGAGATAATTCTTTAAAAAATGCTTTTACTATAAGGAATCAAATTATCGAACTTTTGAGTAAAGGAGGTTTCGAAGCACGAAAGTGGGCTAGTAATTCTGCAGAACTTCTGAAGGATTTGCCAGATTCTCACATACAATGTAAAAATATATCTCTAGATTTAGAAAATCATATTTCAAAAATTCTAGGTTTAAAGTGGGACCCTTCCGAAGATTCATTTTTTCAATCAATTACTGTCTCAAACAAAAAATGTACTAAAAGAAACCTATTATCCGAACTTGCACGAATTTTCGACCCTATTGGATTTTTAACTCCAGTCACATTTTTTGCAAAATTAATAATACAACATATCTGGACGTTAGGTTTAGGTTGGGACGATGAACCTCCTACTGATTTAATAAAAGGGTGGGAAAAAATTTAAGTCTGAACTTAAACTGATACAAAATATCAAAATATCCAGAGCAATAATTACTTCAGATGCAATCAGCTATGAATTGTTTGGGTTCTCCGACGCATCAATGAAAGGTTATTGTGGAGTTATTTACCTCAAAATAAATTATAAAAATTCCGATAGGTAGTAGAATTTACCTAGTTTGTGCCAAATCGAAGGTTGCACCTTTGAAACAGGTTACTATACCCCGTTTAGAACTCTGCGCTGCAGTTTTGCTGTCGAAATTAATGGAATTCATTTTAAAAACGTACGATAAATTAAAATTTAAAGAAATCTTTGCTTTTACTGATAGTTTAGTTGCTTTGCAGTGGATTAAATGTTCGCCTCATTGTTGGCAGACTCTTGTTAGCAACAGGATTTCGTATATTCAAGAAAGACTTTCACCAAGTGTTTCGTATCACGTTCCCTCTGAATTGAACCCGGCAGATTGCGGTTCCCGTGGTCTGTTCCCTCATGAGCTAATTGATCACTCCTTATGGTGGAATGGGCCTACTTTTTTGAGTACACCTTCCTCCGCTTGGAACTTTAATTCTTATTTGAAATATTGTACTTTACAGTTACGGCTGATCAAAATTTCATTGATGAATTGCTAGAAAAATTCAGTTCATTTTCTAAAATTAAACGAATAGTTGCCTTTGTACTGCGTGCAGTTCACAACTTTCGAAATTGCAAAAATCGAAAATTAAATCATTTAACTTCTTCTGAATTACATAATGCTGTACTTGCTATTGCTTTACATGAGCAATCCTTGTATTTTGCGAAAGAGATATCTCTGATTAAAAATAATAATGCTCTTCCGAAGTATTTTGCTTCTTTAAACCCTTTTATCGACGAAAAAGGCTTATTGCGAGTCGGTGGAAGAATATCTTATGCTAATTTGTCATACGACAAAAAATTTCCTATCCTTTTGCCAAATAAGTCAAAGCTTACGATATTGCTGATACGTGACGTACATATGACGTTTTTACACTGTGGTATACAAACCACCCATTTCCTACTAGCACAAAATTTTTGGATAGTTTCTGCGAAAAAACTTATAAGAAATGTTTTAAGCAAATGCCATAACTGTTGGAAAACAAATCCTAAACCACTACAACCTCCTCTGGGCAATCTGTCGCAATTTCGAATTTCTCAAGCTAAAGCATTTTCAAATGTTGGCATTGATTTCTGCGGACCTTTTTCTATTACTATGTCGCGTATTCGGGGTGCTAAAAGTATTAAATCGTATGTTTGTTCGTTTATTTGCTGCGTCACGAAAGCAGTACATCTCGAGTTGGTGTCTGACATGACTTCTGAAGCATTTCTAGCCGCATTACGTCGCTTTATTGCTAGAAGAGGCAAATGTACAGATATTTATTCGGACTGTGGTACTAATTTTGTTGGCGGGGAAGCTTATTTGCGTCAATTGTTTAAGGAATCTGCTGAGTCAGAATCGATATCTTGCATTTCAACCCTCCTTACGCTCCCCATATGGGTGGAATATGGGAGGCAAATATCAAATCCTTCAAAACGCATCTTACTAGAGTTCAGTAGGAAATCAAATTTTAACTTACGAGGAATTAAATACAGTTGTTATTCAAATCGAAGCCGTACTAAATTCCCGTCCTTTATATGCAATGACTACAGATCCGACTGATCTATCAGTACTTACCCCAGGTCACCTTCTGACCGTAGAGCTGCTAACATCCATACCAGACCCTGATACTTCGCATTTAAAAATGAACCGCCTATCACGTTGGCAATTGTTACAAAAACTCCATCGTGACTTCTGGCAACGATGGAATCGAGAATATTTACAATCGTTACAGCAAAGATTCAAATGGACCAAAGCACTTGAATTTATTGAACCGGATACGATGGTTGTAATTAAAAATGATAATTCTCATCCTTTGGATTGGTTACTTGGCCGTATAATAAAATTGATTCCTGGCCGCGACAATATTCCTAGGGTTGCTATATTAAAAACAGCTAAAGGTCTTCTCAAAAGACCCTTAGTTAAATTGTACCCTCTTCCTAACTCCAATAATTAATTCTGAAATTGCCCCTTGGCATTTTCAGGGTGGTGGGAAATGGTTCGTTACCACTTCATCTCTTTTTTTTTCTTTCTTTTGCTAGTAGGTATTCCAGTACCTGTCCAGACCCCCTCTCCCTTTATGCAAATGACCTCGCGATGTAATTAATATTCAAATGAGGCGTGGTCTAATTAAATGCGCGAATTAAATTAATTGATCTAATTAAATTAAATTAAATTAATTCACGGTATCATTAGCATATCTCATCTCTCATTTACATTTATCATTTCTCATATGCATGCTCGAATTAAATTAATTCACGGTATCATTTGCATATCTCATCTCTCATTTACATAACCCATCTCTCATTTGTACATCTCACCTCTCTCATTTCTCATATGGATGCTCGAATTAAATTAATTCACGGTATCGTTTGCATATCTCATCTCTCATTTACATTTATCATTTCTCATATGCATGCTCGAATTAAATTAATTCACGGTATCATTTACATATCTCATCTCTCATATGCATTCACGAATTAAATTAATTCACGGTATTATTTGCATGTCTCATCTCTCATTTACATATCTCATCTCTCATGTACATTTATCATTTCTCATATGCATGCTCGAATTAAATTAATTTACGGTATCATTTACATATCTCATCTCTCATTTACATATCTCATCTCTCATTTACATATCTCATCTCTCATATGCATTCACGAATTAAACTAATTCATGGTATCGTTTGCATATCTCATCTCTCATTTACATAACTCATATCTCATTTTGTACATCTCATTTTTATATATTATTTGTCATCTCTCATCTCTCTCTCTCATAAATTTATTTTAAAATAAATCTTATGTTGTCATTCCTATTTGATATTTAAATATAGATCTATAGGTCATCATGTAATTCTGCGAAAACAATTTAACATGTAGAAACATCTAGGGTAATAATAAAAATTTGCTTTCAAGTATACAAAGTACCTCTAAAGATTACTGTCAATCACCAGTTAGATTATCTCCATTGCATTCTGACATGTTTAAATATACGTCATAAACATTTAAAATACGATTTACAAGTAAAGCAAATTCTAATTTGAAAGAAAACACTTAGGGTCGTTATGATTTCTTAAAAATTTATTTAAAAGTTACATACAAGGTAGTAGTCGTGTTGTTTTTTCGACATTCCTTAAAACTGCTATTACAGTGGGAATTATTTTTTGTAAGAATAATAATCGCAGTGTTAATAATTTAGTGTCGATCGCAGAATATACTGGTTGCTTACGGGTATGGCAATAAAATTTAAAACAATAATCTGCAAGTAAATTAACATATATTAGGTTCAATAGATAACATGGACATTGATCGTTCAACAAACAATACGAATTTTTATACAATGTGATTACGAAATGGCCAGTTTGTTTTAATTTCATGCAACAACCGAAGCCTAGCATTAAATAAACTATATAGCTTATCTTCATAAACTAATTGACTCATATAAGACAACATTAACCACTAATCGACAAATACGTAATTCAGTAGCACTTCGTTACGGATTTTCGTTCAAATCATGCAGCGACAAAACTTATTCTATATAATTATTCACTAAATACATGTTAGTGCAAATTAAATTAGCCTATTAAAAGACAACAATGAAATAATAGACTGATACATAATATGTATCTATATGCAATTCGGTAGCGCCCTTAGGCGTCCTATACAGTCCTATACATACATACGCACAATAATGAAAATAGTTCGATCTACCACACTTCATATGCGTTATCGTGCAGGTTATCGGTGTGTAGAAAATTATCTGAACTTACCCAAAATTTGCGGGTATTCTTTCTTACAAATTTTTATACTTATCATAAAGTATAGACGGATTTTGCTAATTTAGCTATTATATAACTGCATTAATGCCTGCATGCCCCGTAATTGGTCATGTGAAGGCCGCACGAATCCGTATCTATCCACCAAAAAGCTAAAATATTAATACCAAAATAATTGGTTTACGAAAGAAAAAGAATTGCAGACTACTTACGGGTTTAGGCCACCTTTTTTTCACCGATAAAAATATTATAATTGTAACGTTCTTTTTAAAATAATAACAAAAGTGCTATTTAAATCGTACTATTTAAATATTAATAAGAAATATTTATTTACAAACACTAATGAATACACTATAAATTAACGCTATGATTATAAACCATTAAAACTATTATTTACAGACTATGAATTTCTAATACAACATTTATCTTTACTATCTATTTCGTGATACACAGTTAATGACTCGCTGTTGACTGATCCTCTTTTATCCGCGAAGTCGATTTTATACCCTCATATAATCGTACCAGAAGCCGCTGGAACCTACTATGTATTTCTGGAAGGCGCTAGATAAACCGCGTCTGATTTACATGCTTGGTGCGATGCGTCATTCTCTCGAATGCTGTAGAATATTCCATTTGTTGTGTGAAGAAGAGGTTCCTTCTTTTTCTCTCTTGTTACACTGCCCCCCTCTTCAAGTCTGTTCTGTCCCAGAATAAGTTTATTCCCTGGTTTCTGTAGAAAGGGTCGTGACGATATCGACAGTCTTCACCTCGACTACACGTTCCATTACGGTAGAAGTAACAGTCTACACTCTTCGTTGGCCTTAATGCGGGCTGTGGGTCAAAACTGCAGACGAAGATCTTGACGCCCGTACCTCTAAAGACAACTTCCAGCATGTTTCTAACGATTCTCCAATCCAGCTGGTCCCGCCCACAGCCGAGTTTGGGAACTGCCAATTTGTTAATTTCCCTGGTAAGCAACTCGATCCTCAAATTCCAGAATGGCCTCCACAAGTCGGCGTAACTCGGTTTCTGGTAGTAAAACTGCTTGGTTACCAAGTAGTAAATGGATCGGTCATGATCAGGCAAGCGTAAGGATTTACCAACAGAGGGATTTTGTTCTCGAAGTTCATTCAGCCGTCCAAATTTATTTCTAAATACTACTGCGATTCCCCTGGACATACGGACATCGTCGGAGACACAGTGGGAAATGGAATAATCACCAGGGACCCGGAAGAGATCTTGTTGCATCTCAGTCGTGACTCCGAATCCCGCTTTTCTAGTTCCAGAAAACGCAGCCATAAATTGTCTGAAGGTTGGCTGATCATCTCCAGGCCTTACGGTATTGATAGCCACCTCAGCCTCATCTTCCCGATCCGGGACTGCGTCATTATTTCCCTCATAGTGCGCCAGACGATTGGAGTGTACCACCTTTGGTTTTCCTCTTGGCAATTTCTGGATGCGATAAATCAAGTCATTTATTCGTTTCTTCACCTGGTATGGGCCCTCCCAATTCCACTGTAACTTTGGAGAATAGCCACGACGTCTTTGCGGTTTGTATAACCAGACAAGCTCTCCAGGTTGAAACCCTCCTTCTTGGGCTCTCACATCGTACGTAGCCTTCATCCGGTCACTCGCGATTCGACTATTGTTTCGGGTTCGGTCGTGAATATCCTCCAACTTCTTCTTTAAGTTGATGACATAATCATTCCCGGCTACCTCCTGCTCTATAGGTGGAGACCCAAATTCCAGATCACACGGTAACCGTAACTCGCGTCCAAACATCACAGACGCTGGTGACTGACCGGTTGTTTCGTGGACCGATGCACGATAAGCCATCAGGAACAGATGCAGGTATTGGTCCCAGTCTCGTTGATGATCGGAGACGACCTTGGCCAAATATTTGCCCATTGTCCGATTCATGCGTTCTACCATTCCATCGGACTGCGGATGTAACGGTGTGGTCCGAGTCTTGCGAATGCCCAACAATCGACAGACTTCTCCAAATAGTACAGACTCAAAGTTGCGGCCTTGATCCGAATGCAGCTCCATGGGCACTCCGAAGCGACTGAAAAACTCTTTGACTAGTACGTCAGCAACAGTCGCAGCTTCCTGGTTTGGCAGGGCATATGCTTCTGGCCATTTGGTAAAGTAGTCCATTGCCACTAATATGTATTTATTCCCATCGTGGGTTTCGAGAAATGGTCCGGCAATATCTATAGCTATTCTTTCCAGAGGACTACCCACATTGTACTGCCTCATAGGTGCTCTTCGTTTCCCCAAGGGTCCGTTACCAGTGGCACATAGTTCACATTTCCGGCACCACTCCTTCACGTCTTCTTTACAGTTGACCTAATAAAAACGCTCCCTAACTTTCTCCAAAGTCTTTTTCACACCGAAGTGTCCTCCTGAGGCACCGTCATGGAGATGTCGCAACACTGTAGCCACTCGGCTTCTTGGAACCACGAACTGAGACCTCATGGTGGTGCCATCTTCACTCTCCAGTACTCGCTTCAGGAGATCGTCTTCCACCTTCAAGGATTCCCATTGGGCTCAATATGCTTTGATCGTTCTGTTGAAAGGGCTTACGGCCTCCCAGGCAGGCCTTTCTCCCACGCGCTTCCATTCCAGTACCATTTTTAGTTCGGGATCAGCCTTCTGCTGTCGTTGCAATTCTTCCGGCAACCAATTGTCGTTGACGATGGTGGTTCTTAATACTTGGCAAACCCTCTCTTCCAAGCGAGAGCAATGACGGCAATCCGTTGGACAGGGTCTTCTTGAAAGAGCATCGGCATTTCGATGACTAGTGCCCGCTCGATGTTCTGTGTCAAAGTCGTATCCTTGTAATCGCTCGATCCATCTTGCGACCTGGCCTTCAGGATTACGGAATTGTAGAAGCCATTTCAACGCTGCATGGTCCGTCCTCAATAAAAACTTCCGTCCGTACAAGTATTTGTAGAAGTGCTCAACGGACTTCACGACGGCCAATAGTTCTTTTCTGGTCACACAATAATTCCTTTCGGCTTTCGACAAAACCTTACTAAAATAGCCGATGACCTTTTCTTGTCCATCCTGTATCTGAAAAAGTACACCCCCAATGGCCAGATTACTTGCCTCTGTGTCAAGTATGAATTTCCCTTCTGTCCGTGGATAGCTCAATATTGGTGCTGTTGTCAGGGCACGCTTCAACTGTTGGAAAGCTGTTTCACACTCTCCGCTCCAAACATACTCGCGCCCATCTTCAGTTAACCTTGTCAGAGGTTTCGCTATATTGGCAAACCCAGGAACGAAACGCCTGTAGTAGGTACATAACCCAAGAAAACTACGAACTTGGTGTTTATCTTTCGGTGTTGGCGACTCTTGAACTGCACGAATCTTATCGGGGTCGGCTGCCACTCCATTTTGTGATACGACGTGCCCGAGATATTTCACTTCCTTTCTGAATATATGGCACTTTTTTGGACTCAGTTTCAGATTGGCTCCACGTAGTCTTCGGAACACTTCCTCTAGATTTTTCAAATGTTCGTTGAATGATTTTCCGACTACAATCACATCATCTAGGTATACCAGGCAGGTCTTCCACGACAGCCCTCTCAGGATGGTCTCCATTAGACGCTCAAAGGTGGCCGGAGCGTTACATAGACCGAAAGGCATAACTGTAAACTGCCATAGTCCGGAACTAATAGTGAACGCGGTCTTCTCCCGGTCTTCAGGTTCCATTTCAACTTGCCAATAACCACTCTTCAAATCCAAAGTCGAAAACCATCGTGAACCAGACAGGGTATCTAACGTGTCGTCGATGCGTGGTAAGGGATAGCTGTCTTTCTTGGTCACGTTATTGAGCTGCCGATAGTCCACACAAAATCTCGTTGACCCGTCCTTCTTACTCATCACCGGTGATGCCCATGGACTGCTGGATGGCTCGATGAATTCTTGTTCTTCCATATCGGTAATAATCTTTTCGGTTTCTGCTCGCCTTGCTAGAGGTAGACGCCTCGGCTGCTGACGGACAGGCATAGAGTTGCCTGTATTGATTTTATGTTTTACTATATTTGTTCGTCCCTTCTGGCTATCCTCAAGAGCGAAGTATCTTGGTATCGGTGAACCAAACCCTGTACCTCTTTCACTTCCGTTCTGTTAAGGTCTTCGCACGAACTAGTAACCATACCCATTAATTTTCCACCATGGTCTTTGGGCGCTGGTTTTGGAATATCAGCCATACACCTGGCTACTCGGAATACTGGCACACACTGTCCCACAAGGGTACTCTTCTTCAATGTCACCGGATCCACATTAACGTTCATAAGCCTCACCGGTACTGTCTTTCCAACCTTGATCAGCGCTTTTCCCACCAGTATGCCACTATGGATCTTCTTATCACAAACAGGCTCCATCATTCGCACACATCCTACCCGAAGATCTCCATCCAAACCTGCCTCGACAACCATCTCGCTTTGACCCGGCAATATCACATCTTCTGTCAGCAAAACCCTTACGACAGGATCTTCTCGTGGGTGCAACGGAAGTTCTTCGTTACCAACCTTCAAAACACCCTCCTTCAAGTCCAATGTAAAACCAAATTTTCTCAGGAGGTCCATTCCCAAGATGAATTCGTCAACGATGTCGGCTACCAGCACCTCATGATCACGTTCTTCACTTCCAATGCCAATCTTCATCTTCACCACTCCGCGTGTTGGTATCACTTCACCTGTTGCTGTACGGAGTTGAGTCGTTGTCTGTAACAGCTTCATACTTGTTCGTAGAACATTAGGGCGTATGATGGATTTTGTCGCTCCCGTATCAATAAGTAGTGGAACAGTTCGATTAGCAATTTTTCCATCTACGAACAAACCACTGGTACTATTCTTTGATGTTACGGCATAAATGGTGATCTTCGGGGCATCTCTACTCAAGGTCAACGTTCGCCCCCTCTCGTCGACCTTCTTTAGTTTTCCGACTGCTGAACCCGTTTTAGGGCAACGACGTCGTATGTGCCCTTGTTCGCTGCAATTCCAACAACGGGGCCCTCGAACTTCTTGATGGTTCTTCCTTCGGCTTTCTTCCTTCCGAAGAACTCTCAATACTAACTCCTCTAGGTGATCGTTAGAACCTTCTTCTTCTTCCACAACGGCCCGAACACGCCCGTGACCTCGGGACGCTTGTTTTGCAGCTTCAAATTCTAAGGCATGAGCAAGCGCATCATCAGTTGTTCTTGGTCGTGCCAATCTCAATGACTGTTGTGTTTCCCCGTCTCTTAACCCATCAATGAAGGTCTGCACAGCTAGTTGTCCCAGAAATGAATCGGGTGCCGTAGGGTACGCCAATCGGACAAGCCGCGCCACATCGGCTTCAAACTCTTGAAGGCTTTCTCCATTCTTCTGGACACGATTCTTTACTTGCGCGTGATAAACCTGTTGTAGATGCGCGTCTCCATATCTCATCTCCAATCTAGAAACTAATAACTGGTAATCATTTTCCTGTCCTGCTGGGATTGTTTGCAGGGCGTTCAACGCGTCTCCACGCAAAGCCACAGTTAAAGAAACGGCCTTTTCCTTGCGTGTCCATCCGTTGGCCCCAGCGGCCGCCTCAAATTGTTTGTAGTAGATGGACCAAGGTAGCTTTCCATCGAACGTGGGTGGTTTTACTTTTATCCCTACGGTAGGAACCTTCTCTTCTTTAAATTGTTTCTTTCCTTCATTAAACGGCCACTCAGACGTTGAAGGAAACCGTAGTTGATTCATTCTTCCAACATTTCGTCGTCTTTCTTAGCTGTTGGTGGTAATTGCATTTGGGCTATTTTCTCTTCTACCATCTTTATTACCCTATCTTGTTCGGCCAATCTACCTTCCAACAGTCCTAACGCGCTGGCATTCTCAAAAAATTCTTCGAAAACTTTATCTTCCAACGCTTTGACTTTTTCCAGCAATTCTCCTTTAAGCCTTCTAGAACTTTCTTCAGACTTTTCTAATAATTCTGCAAACCTTCTAGAATTCTCTTCGTGCTTTTCCAGTAATTCTTCTTTAAACATTCTAGAATTCTCTTCCATTTTACTTAATAACAAATTAGTATCAATTGCGGGTCCAGGTATTTCGAAGAGGAAACTTTCAGGGTCTTCTTGCTGTTCCATAAGCCATTCTCTTAGCCGATTTATTAACACGTTTTTAAGGCCCGTTGTGTCTAAATCTCGTTCTTCAAGTTCGTGGTTTAAGTCTATTACTTTAAGATCTTTTAACAATTTCATCGCCATTTTAATTGTTTGTTGAAATTATTTTTAACACTAAAAATTTAATCTCACAGCACTTTATTTAATTATTACGGGATTTTATTTATTTTAAAACCCGACACCTGACAACACTGTAACGTTCTTTTTAAAATAATAACAAAAGTGCTATTTAAATCGTCTATTAATAAGAAATATTTATTTACAAACACTAATGAATACACTATAAATTAACGCTATGATTATAAACCATTAAAACTATTATTTACAGACTATGAATTTCTAATACAACATTTATCTTTACTATTTATTTCGTGATACACAGTTAATGACTCGCTGTTGACTGATCCTCTTTTATCCGCGAAGTCGATTTTATACCCTCATATAATCGTATCAGAAGCCGCTGGAACCTACTATGTATTTCTGGAAGGCGCTAGATAAACCGCGTCTGATTTACATGCTTGGTGCGATGCGTCATTCTCTCGAATGCTGTAGAATATTCCATTTGTTGTGTGAAGAAGATGTTCTTGCTTTTTCTCTCTTGTTACATAATATTACCCCAAAGCCATCAAATAAATATGTTCTGAGACAATAACTTGCTTAATATATCCAGCTACACCTGTCCACATTCAAAACGTAAACGAACCATATCAACATTAGCGATGATAACGGAATATAAATTTTGAAAAGAAAGCCTTTACAAACGCCTTCGTGTAGGCAACTTATTTTCCTAAGTGAAAAGGAGAATTAATCGAGCTCCAGGTAAGAATAGTCCTAGAAGGTCAGCCCGCATATGTAGCAAGGGTGTAATTTTTTATTAAGGCGCCACCAGTTTTGAAACCTTCAAAACCTAAACTGGAAGGTCAGATAACAAAAGTACCGAACTCATGAAATTGTTTGACCAAACGTAACACTGCTTTCAACTATAAATAAACAAAGCGCTCTTACTGAACATTTCTCTTGCAATATCTACAGTTATGAGAACCCTGAAGACTTAACCTGGAGAAATAGATCAGATAAATATTTTACTTTTTATTGAAACGATAACTTTGCATACTAATATATGAAAATAATATAATGTATATCGCCTGATAAATAAAATTGAAATTATTCTTATTATGGTATCTGGGGTCGCAATATATTTACGAGGGACCTACTGATAAGCGTTATATTATACCAGGTACGTATGATACTCTACTGGTGATTGCATACCTGATGAACGCAGTTGTACAAATTAATATAGGATATACGTTACAGCCATGCAACAAATGACATATATATTTTATGTACAATAATTTTCTAGTTTCTAGACATAATGTAGTTTTGAACAGATTTTAGCCTTTTTCGTTATATCTACTACCCTAGTAAACGATTTCTACATATGCCTTCTTACTGTGTATAATTTTGCCCCTATGTAGATATTCGTCGTATCTATAGTAAACTCATATTTTAACGTTATTTATACAATATATCATCCATTTTCAATGGTTTCGAAATACGCAGATATGTAATAATATACTATATACTCTTGTAGGATATTCATCGTATCTATAGTAAACTCGTATAATTAATACTAATTTGTAATTATTTTCGATACCTTCGAAATATAAGTCTATAACATATGTTTGTAATACGTCTTTACAACTTTGAAACACAGGGTAGTTACCTCTTGCAATATCTACAGTTATGAGAACCCTGAAGACTTAACCTGGAGAAATTAAAACAGATAAATATTTTACTTTTTATTGAAACTAGTTAACTTATATTCTAACATACATATTTGAAACTAGACAACTTATATTCTAACATACACATATACATCCACAGAATAGAAAAGTATACTTGAGGGTAACATTTTGTATAACCATTATCTTTTATTCTATAATACCTTCTTCTTTAAGCTCAGAAATAATTGAAATAATCTCATCCTCGTTTTCTAAACTACTGCTACCCGTCTGTTTTAAAGTGTACAGTAGACGAAGCCTGTAGACAACTTGATTCCAAACTTACCGAAGATAAAGTGGTCGATCTCAACCAGAAGATAGCGAATAAAACTCTGTCTCTAGGATTGGTTTACCTAGGTGAAGTAAAGACAGAAATATATCAACCGTATGCTGACTGTATGTTTATCGAAACGAATAAGGTATGAGATGTAACAGGTAGGCTATTCAATTAACATTGCCTAATACTTTTTTCTGATTCTTCTTCTTCTAGCCTATGGATCCGCAGTTAGAAACACGGGCCTGCTAAATGCCTGCAATTCACCTACCCTATCAATATGTCGTACAATGCAAACATTTAATATTATTATTAAAATTTTATAAATACACTATACTATGTAACGTTTATAAATAAATAATACATCATTATAGAATAGTCTTTGATTAATGCTCATAAACTGTTAACAATCTAACATTTCCTTTATATGAGTTGTTGATAGTATTAAACCTATGCATCGCCGTTACGAATTTTTGATATTCGATTAATGTTTTAAGAAATTCAGAACCGACTTACAACATACCCTTTTCTTCATGTACCCTCTCGTAATCTTACATCGTAGTTATATCGTGTGTATAAGGTATTCATGAATTTAGAGATTAGAGGTTGAGTCGGTAAACCCACTTTCTGATACAACTAAAGCATACTGCTTAATTTTACATGATTCGTTGATAGAATACAATGCGTTTGCTGAAACTATGACTCGACATATACACATACCATAATGAAAATTATTAAGCAAAAGAAGTCGCTAAATATATTTAACTTAGACGATCATGTTTCTCGATAATATTCCGATGGTAATAAGAAGCATGGTAAGCTTTTACCTGTTTCCTGTAGAGCAATTTTGAGTATACCTTCTTCTTGTGGTAAAACTAATGCCTTGTTAGGTCTACTAATTAATGAAAACGAATTAAAATTTGAAAATATCTACCTATACGCCAAGTCTTTATTTCAATCTAAATATGGCGAAAACGATGATGTAATCACCCCTAATGATGTGAAACCTAATTCAGTATTCATTTTGATGATATAATTTCTGATAAACAAGAAAAAATAGACAATATTTTAGCAAGGGTAGACATAAAGGGTGTTGATTCATTTTATTTAGGTCAAACATATACGAAAATTTCCAAACATCTGATTAGGGACAACGCTAACTTATTCTCTTTAAGCAAGAAGAATTGAATTTCAAACAGGTGTATAACGCTCATATTTTAGGAGATGCAAGCTATTATGAACTTAAACATTTAAACACATAGTATAATTATTTTCTCAATCCAGGATATATATCGATACTTTTCTAGTTTGATTAAATCCTATAAGTTATATTCATATCGCCCTTTTTATTCTGTTAAGATGTTTATAATAATCATGGTTAGGTTGGTATGAACATAAACCGATTTTACCTATTCTTTTCTCTCCGTTTGTATAATATAAAATATATATTCCGCGTCAGACTGATTAGTATCGTGATATGTACCGATTGTTATATTTCCATGGATATTTGAGTTTCCACCAATACACAGGATAAATTTTTATCTCTAATTTTATATATGGCGTTTTATATAGAGCAGGAGTCTCACGATAATTTATACATATATTGTCTTTGAATATTCTAAAACAGATAAAGAACCTTGAACCCTTGTTAGGAATTTTAAAAATAACGAAATTTTTATAGAATCAGCTAAATAGATAGTGTACTTATAAGTGAATCTCTAAATAACGAATGCGTTAACAGAACTCCTGCATTAATATACATAACGTTTCATCGTGTTTTTCAAAACACATTTCATTGCAAAAGAATAAGAATAATTTCAATTTTATTTATCAGGCGATATACATTATATTATTTTCATATATTAGTATGCAAAGTTATCTTTTTAATAAAAAGTAAAATATTTATATGATTTATTTCTCCAGGTTAAGTCTTCAGGGTTCTCATAACTGTAGATATTGCAAGAGGTAACTACCCTGTGTTTCAAAGTTATAAAGACGTATTACAAACATATGTTATAGACTTATATTTCGAAGGTATCGAAAATAGTTACAGATTATTATTAATCATACGAGTTTACTATAGATACGTTGATTAAACTACAAGAGTATATAGTATATTATTACATATCAGCGTATTTCGAAGCTATTGAAAATGTATGATATATTGTAAAATAACGTTTAAATATGGCGACGAACTTATTTCTTTTAAACTGACGACAACTGATCATACAAAACATACTGTATTTATGTATTCCCTTTCTCTGCTGATATGTTTTCTACAGTGTGTTTTTAAATATTATACCCCGTTCTCTCAAGAATGCATAAAATTTTCGAAATATCTGTTATTATTTTACTTAGCACATATAAAAGTAGCAAAATGAATTTCTATTTTAACCTGTTAACTTTTATGTACTTTATTGTGCTATTCAACTTGACCCTAATATGATTAATTGAGAAAACATTATCAAGCTGTTTAAAATTCAAATGTCTAGAAAAATGGGTAGCTCTTACTGAATATACGAAAAATACGTTTTAGGTATGTATTAAGATACATAACATTTCTCTCATATATGAATTTGTATACAACGATCTAGATCTTGCTACCGTATATGTGTAACATAAAAATAAATGAAAACTATAAACTTCTTTTATCGTTTTATTTATAAAATTTTAATAATAATATTAAATATTTGCATTGTACGATATATTGATAGTGTAGGTGAATTGCAGGCATTTAGCAGGCCTGTGTTTCTAACTGCGGATCCATAGGCTAGAAGAAGAAGAATCAGAAAAAAGTATTAGGCAATGTTAATTGAATAGACTACCTGTTACATCTCATGCCTTATTCGTTTCGATAAACATACAGTCAGCATACCGTTGATATATTTTTGTCTTTACTTCACCTAGGTAAACCAATCCTAGAGACAGAATTTTATTCGCTATCTTCTGGTTGAGATCGACCACTTTGTCTTCGGTAAGTTTGGAATCAAGTTGTCGACAGGCTTCGTCTACTGTACACTTTAAAACAGACGGGTAGCAGTAGTTTAGAAAACGAGGATAAGATTATTTCAATTATTTCTGAGCTTAAAGAAGAAGGTATTATAGAATAAAAGATAATGGTTATACAAAATGTTACCCTCAAGTATACTTTTCTATTCTGTGGATGTATATTTGTATGTTAGAATATAAGTTGTCTAGTTTCAAATATGTATGTTAGAATATAAGTTAACTAGTTTCAATAAATGGTAAAATATTTATCTGTTTTTATTTCTCCAGGTTAAGTCTTCAGGGTTCTCATAACTGTAGATATTGCAAGAGGTAACTACCCTGTGTTTCAAAGTTATAAAGACGTATTACAAACATATGTTATAGACTTATATTTCGAAGGTATCGAAAATAATTACAAATCAGTATTAATTATACGAGTTTACTATAGATACGATGAATATCCTACAAGAGTATATAGTATATTATTACATATCTGCGTATTTTGAAGCTATTAAAAATGGATGATATATTGTATAAATAACGTTAAAATATGAGTTTACTATAGATACGACGAATATCTACATAGGGGCAAAATTATACACAGTAAGAAGGCATATGTAGAAATCGTTTACTAGGGTAGTAGATATAACGAAAAAGGCTAAAATCTGTTCAAAACTACATTAAGTCTAGAAACTAGAAAATTATTGTACATAAAATATATATAGGTCATTTGTTGCATGGCTGTAACGTATATCCTATATTACTTTGTACAACTGCGTTCATCAGGTATGCAAATCACCAGTAGAGTATCATACGTACCTGGTATAATATAACGCTTATCAGTAGGTCCCTCGTAAATATATTGCGACCCCAGATACCATAATAAGAATAATTTCAATTTTATTTATCAGGCGATATACATTATATTATTTTCATATATTAGTATGCAAAGTTATCGTTTCAATAAAAAGTAAAATATTTATCTGATTTATTTCTCCAGGTTAAGTCTTCAGGGTTCTCATAACTGTAGATATTGCAAGAGAAATGTTCAGTAAGAGCGCTTTGTTTATTTATTGTTGAAAGCAGTTTTAAGGAATGTCGAAAAAACAACACGACTACTACCTTGTATGTAACTTTTAAATAATTTTTTAAGAAGTCATAACGACCCTAAGTGTTTTCTTTCAAATTAGAATTTGCTTTACTTGTAAACCGTATTTTAAATGTTTATGGCGTATATTTAAACATGTCAGAAGGCAATAGAGATAATCTGACTGGTGATTTACAGTAATCTTTAGAGGTACTTTGTATACTTGAAAGCAAGTTTTTATTATTACCCTAGATGCTTCTACATGTTAAATTGTTTTCGCAGAATTACATGATGACCTATAGATCTATATTTAAATATCAAATAGGAATGACAACATAAGATTTATTTTAAAATAAATTTATGAGAGAGAGATGAGAGATGACAAATAATATATAAAAATGAGATGTACAAAATGAGATAAGAGTTATGTAAATGTGAGATGAGATATGCAAACGATACCATGAATTAGTTTAATTCGTGAATGCATATGAGAGATGAGATATGTAAATGAGAGATGAGATATGTAAATGATACCGTGAATTAATTTAATTCGAGCATGCATATGAGAAATGATAAATGTAAATGAGAGATGAGATATGCAAACGATACCGTGAATTAATTTAATTCGATCATGCATATGAGGAATCATAAATGTAAATGAGAGATGAGATATGCTAATGATACCGTAAATTAATTTAATTTAATTAGATCAATTAATTTAATCCACGCCTCATTTGAATATTAATTAGATCGCGGGGTCATTTGCATAAAAGGAGAGGGGGTCTGGCCAGATACCGGAATACCTACTTTTGCTATTTAGTTATTATTTTTTTGTGTTATTTACTATTACTAGTTTTACTTCAACTGTATATTATTTATTTTTTTTAAATATGGTATTTGGATTGCATTCACAATTTTCGCGATGCTTTGTTTGTGCATTACATTTATTTATAATAATTAATGCTCGATAGACCTTTGTAAGTGCATCCTGTATATTTTCCAAATCCTATATTCCCACTTATTTTGTTTTACGACTGCGTACAATAACAAATTGAAGAGTTCGCCAGAGTGAAGAGAAGAGTTGCAATAACTTTCCCGGTACCGCGACTTGCTTTTGTCGAGAACCAGTGCACCTGATTCCGATTTCGTATCCTTGCATCGATATAAGGTAAGTCGAGCTATTTTACATACGTGATTAATGAAACGTTCTACATCTTTATTAACATTTATTATTTGTACTACACAAGGTTTAAATATCTCGTATATCCAGGCAACGGAACAGTACCAGCGTCCCTATCACTCATAGTTCATTAAGATAACAAATCAGCACCCTCTATTTCTTTATGCCTCGACCGGAGCATTAAGACCTTTAGTAAGTATGAGGGGTATTAGTAAGTAGTTTTGGGGTTTGTTTATAATTTGTGTTTTGTAAAAATAGTTTTACAATGTGAACTTTCTGGGTAGTCTTTACTTTCTGAAGTTGGTTGAGTTTCAGTTCCATATACAGGTTCCGTGGTTGGGCGAAGTTTTATGCGAACCTTTATTGTTGTAGTTGACTTTCAGACGTTTGAAGAGGATTCCAAGGTTTCCATGTACTAAAATAAGGCCGGGCGCAAGATGTTGGCTAAAAATACACTAACTGTCCTGCTACAAAATAACCTTGATGCTTTACAGCGACTTAAATATTATATTACATTTAAATATTACAAACAGGTATTAATTTGCATTACAATTGAATGAGAAATATAATGAATTATAAAGCGGTAATAAATGAAAGTCTATAACATGTAAATATTGCAAATGGGAAAGGTCCATAAATAAAATATATTATAATTAGTATAATGAAGTATATTATACACGATGATTCAATAGCCAATGATCAGACTTTGAGGATATGCTTCTCAGATCATTACAAACATAAAACCTTACTAACATTTTTTGATTTAATGAACTTGAAAATTTTTAATTTGCACGACGTTTTTAGAAAGGTACGTATGACAGATGCAGATCAGTGTTAAATCTAATAGGGTTAGATGCAAACTCTTTAAAAATAGATATTATCAATACAAAAGTGGCATCTGTTGAATGAGCACAGCAAGGATTGTGACCTAATTCAGACGCCCACATTCCATTTTGGATGTTGTTGAAACAACTTAAAACTTTCTAGGAATAGTGTGGTCAAAACAAAGTCCCACAATCCGGGGGATCTCCTGTGTTCTAATAGTAGGAAAATCGGACAGGAATGGACGGGCCCATTTAATTATCATTAGTTTGATTTGTTATTTGTTAATAAATAAATAGCTATAATTTTGTAAAAACATGTTGAGATCATATCTATCTTATCAATAGGTGTTGATATTTTTTATTGGAATTGTAAATATAGCAGTACAAAATTCCTTTTAGTAAAACCTTTATTCCGTTTTGTTTTGATAGAACGACTCTGATGGATGGTAATTTGTTTACAGAGAAAATAACTACATAATATAAAAACAATACAGAATGGTATGCGTAGAAAATAAGTACTCTTACTGTTTTACTAAAAACTGCAGTGTATCGTGTTTGCAATTTGTTAGACTCTGACCTTGACGGAATGTTTAAAAACATAATATGTAGAAAAGTTGCCGGTCCAGAAAAAAAGTTGTTTTCTGGTTTAACAAATTCGTATGGATTGTAGATAATAAAGTAGTAAAGACTAAATTTTTAAGAAAATTGTAACTGAAAGACTTGAATAGACTTGTTTGTGTTCATCGAAATAATCAATTTAACAAAACGGCACATAGTGTATTTATCTTTTATTACCTGCTACCATGCACATTTAAAAACCAAACATATTATTTATTTTCTTGAACTTCAAAATATGTGTCATGTACATTCTTACTATTTAATTTGAAAACATTAGGTTGAACTTCAATGCTGTTTTTCTCCAAAAGTATAGAAGTACGAGAAAAATAGTATATAGGAATCTTCTTTCTTTAATGATTATCAGAGACGAGCAAAATAGTTGGACATGCAACGGAAACCTTTTTTTGACGTCATTTTCGTTGGCGTTACTTTAATACATCTTGTAGATTTCAATAAAATAAAATTTAGTATGATAATATGGAATTAAGTTCGTTAAAATCGTAGCCACGCCACTAAACATTTATTTGTTTCGACGCAGGTAGACCTAAAAAACATTGCATCTTTAAAAACCATGTAAAAATATCTAATTACATTTAGTTTAAACCACAAATCTAATCTAGGCGCCACATTTTAAAGCGGTTTCAATTCGAAGTTCATATTATTAATAAGTAGTAATGAATAAAACTTCAAATGAATAAAACGCTCCAAGCCTTGGTAGTGTAATGTCTAGCGTGCTGGACTTTCACCCAAGCGGCTCGAGATCGACTCCTGGTGCGGGTAGATCTGGTTAAGGTTTTCTGCAGTTTTCCTTAGCTGTGACACAAATGTGGGATTTGCGCTGTTCCATCTGTAAGTCGGCAGCAGCCGCACGTAGGGCCTACGTAATAGTAATAATCGCTCCCTCCCTCCCGCACAAGCTTATAGCTTCTGGGGCCTGGTTTCCAGGTTATGGGTTGTAGCAATTATAATTATTATTATTATAGTAAATGTGGTTTTGTGCTTTACTATTTTGCTCGTCTCTGATGATTATCTAACTACTGGCAAAGTCCAACTATTCCTAATATGTCAACCGTGTATATATAACTAACGTTGTTTACATTGCAAATTGGTATCTAGAGTGACCCCCAGGTTGTTTGCTGAATCAACTACAAATCTTAGTAAGCTTCAAATCATGTTCGTTTTTAAAGTACTAAAACTAGGCAAACCACCTAACGAAGCGAAACCATGCAAACCCATATCTCTACTATCGATTATATTAAAGCTGTTTGAAAAGCTATTATTAAAATTAAAAAAAAGACAGATCTAATTATTATAGAAAAAATCAACTTGCTCAACAATTTTCTTTGATGTGGCTCAAGCCTTCGACGAAGTTTGGAACGAAGGATTGGTCTACAAGCTGAAAAGAATAATACGAAAACCATACGTTAAATATCAGACACATTATTTTCAATTAAGCAAGAAGATGGATACCCAGAAGTAAAAAAGGCTAGAGCTGGCGTTCCCCAAGGAATGGGTTTCATCCTCTACTTGTTGCATACAGGCTATCTTCTACAATCGGAGAACAATCATACAAGAAGTAACTAATAAGCTTCAATAAGTCAGTGACCAAATACACCAGTATAGCAGACTAGAAAGTGGAAAACAAAGCTTAATGAACTAGAATTAGCTCATGTGAACTTTACTAACTAGAGACTGTAAACACACTTACAGTTAACTGAAACGGCATCGTACTCGCATACCAAAACACAGCCCAATACGTTTAGAATAGAACTTAGATTAAACAACATTAATTGTAGTCACTACTGGAACGCAACGTCCAATTGTCAAGACATAATAAGATACTTATATAGGGACGTCGGGAGTATTATCACTTAGCGGGTGCGAACTTCGATTTCACAGAAAAGATAAATAATACATGGGAACTGGACGAATTGTCGAAAATGGACACATCTCCGAAAGCATAAAACGACGCCTAATAGATCGAAAACGTGGCCGAACTCTCAGCATTGTCCATCTCACAGACAAGCTGCTCTGACCAAAATACCGAAAGAGGTTAAGTGGTCGAAAGACATCTGTGGACAAATTTTTGGAAGATATTTTTGGTCAAATCGCCGAACACGGGAAATACACCAAGCCGCATCTGTGGACAAATCACCAAAAGTGGTCAAATCGCCGAAACGTATTTGTGCACAAATGGTTGCACGTGTACAAAACGTCGAAAAATATAAAACGATAGAAAATAGACATTTATCAAAACTAATGAAATAACAGCCTTGGTAGTGTAATGTCTGGCGTGTCGGACTTTCACCCAAGCGGCCCGGGTTCGACTCCCGGCGCTGGCAGGTCTGGTTAAGGTTTTCTGCAGTTTCCCTTAGCTGTAACACAAATGTGGGATTTGCGCTGTTCCATCTATAAGTCGGCTGCAGCCGCACATTGGGCCTACATAATAATAATAATCGCCCCCTCCCTCCCGCACAAGCTTATAGCTTCTGGGGCCTTGGTTTAGGTTATGGGTTGTAGTAATTATTATTATTATTATTATATTATTAATTCCGAAAACTAGGGGCAAGATGATTTTTTTTAAATTGAAACTCCAATATTGGTATGTGTTATATATTTCAGCAACGCGCTCTATCAATTTTCTATCGTTTTATACTTTTCGACGTTTTGTCCACGTTCGGCTATTTGTGCACAAATACATTTCAGCGATTTGGCTACTTTCGGCGATTTCTCCACAGACGAGTTTCGACGTTTAGACCGCGTTCAGCGATTTGTCCGATTTGTTTCCGTTGTATTCGGTGTCATTTTATGCTTTCGACGATTTTTCCAATTTCGGCGATATGTCCACAGTCTCTTTTCGCCATTTGGCCAACTTTAGGCAAAATGTCAACAGACCCGTCTCGGCGTTTTGTCCGTTCGGCGATATGTTATAGACTTCAATAAATAACCTCGAGTATTGAACAAAGCGCTTTATTATACGACAAAGTTGAAACCATTTTCGTAGATAATTGGCATCCCAGCTTTTAGGAGGAGTTAGAATGACTGGTGGAGAAATTAAAATTAAAATTTTTAAATTATTAAGAATACATAACTACGAGAAAGCAAATAAATAATAATTAAACTCAATTTAATAATAATTTTATTAGTAAAAACAAATCAATTGCATAATATTTAATTAAATAAATACATATATTTATACTTTCATCCTTGTTCCTAGGGGGGCCGACGCCACCCTGTTCTAGGATAGAGGGTCTTTTCGCCCCCTTTGATTCGTACTTCCGACGTCCCTGTACTTATATACAATCAAGTATTAAAACCAATATGTGTCCAAGATGTATCCAAGAAGCAGTGTTAAAAGAATCTGATCGTTTAAAAATAAAGTATTACGGAATATTGTAAATGATGGTGTACATCAGAAACAAAGATCTACATCGTGATCTAGAGATTCCAGACTTTGCAAGCGAAATCAAAAGATTCGTCATTATATGAGCCCCGATGCATACTAATTCGTCAACTTTCATATTTGTTAAAAGTCACCCTGCAATCTTTACTCCGAAATTCTCTCCTGATCTAGAAAGTGACTTTCTTTTTGTCCGAAGTAAAGTACTACATCTACACCATGAGACATTTCATAAAATTCTATCAGTGGGTTTCCTTATATTGCTTCTTGCAAAATGTGGTACTTTTGGGTACTTTTGTCAATCTCGAGACGCAAAGAAGCAGTGTGAGGAAAACTTTGCATAGAGTAAGTGTAGGAGTAATACTTCACTCTAATAACAAGAATCATCCACCAAAAAGAACAACCTAAAAACTGCTGGATAAAGAATGCTGGGGGCCCTTTAATTTAAAATATAAAAAAAGAATACCCACAGAATATATAGTATAATAAACATAGGTATTGTCACAAACGGAATTATGTCAAATGAAATCCTTTTTGTAACATTTCAACTTGCATTCATTTAGTGCAAATATTATCAAGGGTAATGCAATTAACTTCCCACACGCGCGCACACGAGTATGCATCTCATTAGAAATAATTTATACAGCCTGCATATCCTTGGAAATAATTTATGCATCTCATTATGCATTCATATATTCTTCTCATCCTACTTAATTTATTCATTTATACAATAACGCTTCCGTGATATTCATGAGGATGCAGTATATAACCAGCTTGCTTGAGCTTATTCAATTCAGTCAGTGAGGTGGCTCGAACACTACATCTACAAGCAAGCTGGTGCCTTTTAAATTATCTAATGCTTAGTCTTCTTAGTTGAGTGGGTTGCGCTACATCCCTCTCTGCTTAGTCATGGGGAATTTGTGACCAGGTTTCCTTACGCTTAGTTGTAATCTAGGAATATCTAGAATCCAGCATCTTGGGATGCCGATTAACCGATTTCCTAGTGTTTAGTTTGTAGACCTAGTGCTAGAGCAGGGTTGGTTCCGACCACCCTCATGATTATGTTAGTTTTTGGAGAACATGTACGTCCTCATACTGTATAACCAATGTTTGTAACCTTTTGTATCCTATTGTTTTGTTGTTAGTATATAGCTGTTTTCTATGTCTTGTGTTTACTTTCCTTTACTTACCTTACCTCTGACTACGTCCTGCAGTCACGAAAACCCAACGTGACAGTATCTTATAATATAGGATGTTTATAAAATGATTATATAGAGGAGGTGTATACATTAACTGATTGTATCTGTATACTAAAATGTGATGTTAGGTTAAGAAATACATATCGCATTTGTTTTGTCATGTATTTTTTTCATATTTTAAATTGATGAACGTCCCGCCATTTTTACCCCGAGATTGTACTTTTGGTCTGATGTTTCTTGTTGCTAGTGAAATTCTGCAGGGAAGTTTCCTCACACGCACCGTCTCCAGATTGACAAAAGTATCCAAAAACCTTGCAAGAAGCGGTGTAAGGAAATCGCCTGATACAATTTTAAGAAACATCGCATGGTGTAGATGCAAATGAAGTACTTCACTTCTGGCAACAAGAAAGGTTCACTTTCTAGACCAGAAGAGAACTTCGGAGAAAAGATCGCGGGGTGACTTTTAATAAAACTAAAAGTAAACGAATTAATATGCGTCAGGACTCGTACACTAATAAGCCAGACTGCATCAGCAGGTCAACGTCGAGACCGAGGAGTGGCTCACGAGTCCAAATTATGTACACCATAATACCAAAACAGGCAATACCGGTATTATTTTGGACATAATACCATAATACCACGTAATGCCTAAATAATACGTATTATCTGTGATAATACCGATAATACTGGGAATAATACCGATAATACTGAGAATTATTAATTCCTGTTGGGAGTCCTTAAATGCAAATGTAAATTAATAAATAAATAAATAATAATACCAATAATATAGGATAATAGCAACTGCCTTTACATAATTTCGAATAATTACATACCTGCATATAATTATACCAGCAATACTTCAGTATTATTAATGAAAGTATTATTACTATTATTAATTATTTTACAAAATCACAATACATGGCTTTAAATTGTTACCTACTGGGAAGTCAGATAAAAGAGTACCCATTTCATTTTTAGATTTACACAAATATGCTTTAAACAGGTACAGGTATAATAAAATAAAACATAAAAACGAAACACAAACAAAAAATAAACATTCTTAGAATCCTAGGTAGAAGTCAAGGGGAAACAGCAGGGTGCATTATAAGCACGCCTACCAGACGCCATGTGCAAAGCGCGGCAAAATATGCAACGGCGTTGGATCAACCCTCTGCATAAAAGACGATCGATCGCATTTCAAATGAATTGATCTTAACCCAGATCTTGAACTATTTCTTATTACATTTTTGAAAAATCATCTATAGAAAGGAATAAACTTCTCTTTGTTTATTCTACCATGCAAGAACACCAAAATTAGACATATAAGAATTACATTTTAATGCCATTTATTTACATATTTACAAAACTATTAGGAATTTACCCAGTTTAACATCTTTTAGATATCCTGCAATTATTTTACTTTAACCATGACTTAATTGTCTTTCAAATAAATATTTTGTTCTTGCTACATGTTTATTTACCTAAAGTTATACTACATATTAACTCTGTTTCTTTTTGCTATTTTGCTTATGGGCATTAGTAAAAGCAGCAAAAATTTTTTGTAATTATTACCATTAGAGTTAATAATTATACCGAAATAATGAACTTTATATTAATACCGATAATACTTGCATAATAGCTAAAATAATACCTGTGCAATACTCACAATACTTGAAATAATACCTATAATACTTGGGATAATACCAATAATAACACAATAATAATAACATAACTGATACTACGAAATAATACCCGTAATACCGAATAATACCAGATAATACGAATAATACCTGTAATACTTATAGTATAATACTTACTTGGTACTATAATACCGGCAAAGTGTACACCATAATACCTTCCTAAGGAACCCCTCGGTCGAGGCACTACAACTACTCTACGATTAAAATATTACTAGGGAAACCTCGTCAAGAAATGAAGGTCAAAAGCATTGAAGCATGTCCTTGTTTACAACATTCGTTGTGTGATTACAATCCTTTGGATTTCGTGAGTGATTATTTAAGTAAACGCAACCAAACATAACCAGTTGAAAATTTTAAGTCTAGCACTCCTCTCTCCCAGCTTACCTTCCTCTCTTCCGACATATCTTCCTTACTTACCCTTACCCTCCGGTTTATTCTACAAACAGACATACGGAGATTTTACCTTACGAAATGATAATAAAATCAAAAATCGATCTTGTTCAAAATCAAAATTCTTGAAAACGTCTATTAGTACATTTCCGGAAATTTATTTTTTGGTAAGTTTCCATGAAAATATTTCCGGAAACTGAAATGGCAAATTTAAAAAAAAGTTATCCGCAAAGTGTGTTCCGTGAAATCTGGGGTTTCGTGGAAATATTTTGGGGTTCCGTGGGACCAGTTGTAATATAACAAAAGGATACCAGTTGCAAAGCTTTAAACTTTCCTACAATAACGGACTAATTACTATTTTATTTGTTGGTGCCTTTTGCTACCACGTATTTATGCCAAATACAAAAACAAAACATCGCAATAAACTGGATGCTACTATACTGGAAAGCTTTAATACAAAAAAAGAATCACGCAAATCGGCCCAGTGAAACTCTGAAACGAAATGGAACAAAAATAAGCTTTGTGTTTTAAATATACAGATAAGAAGTAAGTAGTGTTAACTAATTTACAGAGTTAAAACTTTAATATAAAAAAGAATAAAGCAAATCGATCTTGTGGAACAAAAATGAGCCGTGTTTTAAATATATAGATTAGTAAATAATAAAAACCTATAATAATTAAAAATAGACCCAGTCATTCATTAATTGTTTAATAAATTGCAAACGTATCCCGCGATGATTTGTTTTTTCCAAACAATACGAAACAGCTATATAAATAAGCAATTGTCATCATTCAATATATGAACAATTTGTTTGCTTTCCATAGTTTTCAACTAATGCGGCTTTGTCTACGAACCTAATAACAAGTCAACCGTTAACTGCAAGTGGTGGTTGCAGCAAACTTTTGTAATCGTGAATAGTTGTAAAACTTACCACCGTGCAAAGTGGTAGCGCCCCAAGATGTCTAATCCGTGCGTCACAAATTAAACATTTTATATATATTTAAATTAAAAATATAAACATTAAAAAAATATAAAATTAAATAGTGTTGACTGATCTACACAGCGAAAGCTTTAATATAAAGAAAATCACATAAATCCGAACTCTCAAACGAACTGGAGCAAAAATAAGTTTTGTGTTTTAAATATATAGATAAGAAGACTGAAGAGGACTAAGGAAGAAGGACTAATTTGAATTGTATAGTTTCAATATTGTGTATTGCGTAATGCTAATAGCGCTATAGTGTAACGTGTGTAAGTTCTTCAAGATGCAAAAGACTAAAATATAGGACATCACTGGTTGAACTACAGTTTAAGCTTTATTTAGTTTTAAAAATTTAAAGACAAATTGATGTTTGCTCTGTTAGACTAGCTTCAATGATAAGTGCATATGCGCACTTAAAAAAATAACTCTGAAATTGAATTGATTATAGATACATTATTATGCCGATACGTTCTTTTTCAAATGTCATACACTTGAATACATGCATACGTAATAAGAGTGTTTTAATGATTTAAATTATTAAAAACATATAAATAACATACAAAAGATGTCTGTTTTAAGATTCCAGGATAAGAAATTACGTTTTTCGATCCCTGGATCTGCTACTGTAGTTAATATTTCTAATATGGTTGCCTTCAAGAAATTAAAAACAGATTTCCCAGCCTTTTACTAAAAAATAAATGTATTTTTTCAATCTATTTCAGCAACCAATTAATTTTAAATGAAATGATTTGCCGTGAAATGACCCGTTATTGATTAATAAACATGTTAAAAATATTCCCCTTCTAATATAACTTTCTGAAGAGTTATTCATTGCTGCTTAGACGGATACTAAATTTTGCATTGTATGGATATTTCCTATGATTGTATATATTTTTATTTAATTTATTGAGTTTAATACTCATTTTTCAAACTAATATACAATATTAATACAATTTTAGATTCGAAAAAACCGAAAGAACCCCAAAAACAGCGTAGAATAAAGATTTTAAAACCAACTTATTTTAAAATTTTAGGAACTAAAGCTTACGCTTTTGATAACGGTTCTATAAACGAATTAAGTTTACTGACCTTCTTCGATTAGAAACACCAGCTGAATGGAGCAAAAATGCCAAAGGTATTTGGGTAGTTGTTAACGCCGTACACTTTGAAATAAACGGCTGGGCCTTTATTAATTGTTCTTTAACCTAATCTAACTCTTCCGTGTGCTTTCTTGTTTACACACCCGAATTATCTCTTTCGTATGCAGCCTGTTTTCCAATATTACAATGAAAGTGGTACTAACCTAATACAAGTTATAATGAGGTTCACTTGTTAAACGTTCAAATGGCTTTTATCTCAATCTGATACCAGCAACATACATGGGCTAATTAAAATAACAAAATTATTTTAATAATTTTTAACATATAGTTACTTTAGAAGTGCAGAATAATTAACTTGAGATCTTTTATTATCAGTGAACTTTGGAAATACTCTTCAACTTCCCCTTTTTACTAAATTTTTATTTGATTTTAAAGTACCTTTTAATAGAGGTTTAAATAACGCAATAGTCATATAAAAACATTACGTGAATCCTTAACTAACTTCAAGATTACGTAAAATAAGTTGAGCGCCAAATATAACTTCTAAGTTTTTATGAAACACTTATTTCAGGACGAAATGGATTCTCATGGTTGTAAAAAATAAATAGAATATAAGTTGAAAACTAATGACTATTAAATTGAAATCTAATAATAAATCGAAATTGTTTAATATTTCGTTTCCACTCCAGAATGGTCGTCTTCTTAGCAGGTTGCAATTGAATAAAGGAAAAATAACTTTACTAATTTTTGCTGTTGAGCCAGTCCTTTCCTTTTATAATATTTGTCACCAACTCTCTTCACCAAACCATTGACAACGTAGTAGATTTTACTCCTTTATTATTATTATTTCTAGTGCCACTGCATTTGTCTTTGCATTTAGTTATACCTTCCAAAACCATATGGACTTCAAATCACACATATGGACTTTCATCATCATCCAAACACTTTTTCACATATGTAAAGTAATAATGATAAATCAGTTGTGCTTTCCTTTAATTAATTAAGGGTTATATTTCCCGTTTTATTTCCGTAGAATATTGTTACTTTTGTCACCGGTTACTTATTCGTTTTATTTGCTTATTTAAATAAAACACCAATTTGTGTATGACGAAGATTTATTTACTTGCTATTAACTTCAACAAGTAGTTAAATTAAATAAGCAGACTGCACTTTACAATGATATAAACACTATACCAGTCTGAACTAATCAGTTTGACTGTCTGTGTACAAATTCTATTTACATTATTTTTACATATTTGTCGACGACTGTTCTCATACACCGTATATATCAGAAATGATTACATTTTTAACTACTTATCGGTGGCTGTACTCTTTCGCCGTATATCATCTACTGTCCTAAAATTATTGTTTCCTAAGCTTATATACACTTATTTACATCATAGTTTTACTTAATATTTACACCTTTCAGTATTATTCAATTATGACTATTCACTTATTTACAACACACACTACAGATTATAACAATTATAATAGTTGACACATCTATTATATTATATAGGTTTATGCTTGAGACCCCTCCCCGAACCAAATTCCTGGATGCGCCACTGATGTCAAAAAATTTTAAAAGAGTTTTTTCAATAAATGAAATAGCACAATTTGGGTAACGACAAAAACATTCAACAATACATCAGTGCCACCAAATGGTAAACAAAATTAAAAAGAGTTTGGAAGGAAAGGAAATGCATCGCAGTTTTTCTCTTGCGTTTTTTAATTTGACGAGATGTGACATGAAGGGCTATTAAATCTTTCATCAGTAGACGACACCTTTAAATCCGGTGTTACAGTCCAAATTTTCACTGTAACAATTATAAATTATAAATGCATGTGATCACACACGATGTAAAATCTGTGCATTGAATTACTTAATCTTAACACAACCATAATTTAACCTTTTTTATCTTTTTGAGTACTATACATATACAAGTCAGAATATTGGAACACGATACTGAATGTATACTATATGGCATTCAGTGACTTATTTATTCTCAAAACAACATTGAGTACTTAGTCAAACGAGCACAACCATATTTGCAGCCATGGCCTGAAAGCCTCTTGAAGTTGTTGAACTCCATGACCAAGTATTTACCGTGGATTTATGCACTAACATTTCGAACACTGGGAATGCAGTAAACCTTCTAATACAAGTTTTACAAACTTTTCAATCAAAAACACTTCTCTGGTATGTGTCCAATCAAGCCATCAAGGATGGCCTCGATCCTTCATAAATGATGCGATCAGCCTCTATTCGAATAAGTCCAAAGACTGCAATACTGACCATGGTAACTACCTTATAAATGACATCTACATTTAACCTTTAGTCGAAAGTAGATTTAAAAGAATGTGACCAGAAGAGCTAATTATGTAAAGATTGTAAATTTGCTGTAATAAATATGCTTAAACCATATATATTTTAGGATGCTCATTCAAATCAGAGTGCTTATGTCAGGACATCGTGTCTGTCATCCATTGTAATAATAATGTATGGTGAATTTAACTTTAGTAGTAAATTGTGTGAATCACCCTTTAAATGTGAGGCCGTATTTAGAGTTGTCAACTGACCTTTTTTCGGAAGGACAGTTCTTATTTCTAAGAGTGTGTCCTTTGTTCCTTCTTGTTATAGGAAAAGACACGTTTTTGTCCTTATTTAAACATGATTCAATACTATAATTATAATTATACAAATTTTATTTCAATCACTGAAATTAGCTTTCGAGAATCAAAAATTGTAACTTTCAAATTAACCGCCAACATTGTTGTAAAATGTCACAGCCAAAACCGACCAATGTTGTTAATGACCAGTCAATCTCGAAAATTACATAGAAGCATATTTACTGAATATCTAATAAACCTCAACTAACACATAACCCAACAACTAATCTACGGCTTATTCACTATTGATTGAGCGGCATTAATTAATTATTAATGGTTAAGCTGCAGTTGAAGTTTTACATTATGAGACTGATCGACCATTAACCACATTGGTCGGCTTACTACTAGTTTTCATTTAAATAGCATTGAAAAATCTTTATTATTGTAAATAAATGTAATAAATAACGTTTCTAGAAATCCTTGACTGTCCTTACTTCCTACTTTCAAAAGTTGGGCACCCTAGCCGTTTTTTAAAAACAACTACTTGTGTGAGAGTATCTTTATCTGTATAAACACCAAATAATTTTATTTGTATTAATTAGTGTAATAGTAAATTTTATTTAGTTTTAAAGTAGACATAGGAAAAATTGTAAAATCCTACGTAATTTTTGTTAAATTCTTCTCGTTTTGAACTACTGATTGACACCCTTCATCCCTTTAAACTCAATGTCACATATAGGGCAGTCATGACCTGTTCGATACTGGCAATTATTTACAATGTAATATGTACAAAAGTGCACTTTAGGTAAGCGTAAAACTACTATGTCAAGGAAAGCAATTTAATCTGCACAACGTAACACAAGTGGGCGCTTGAAAATGATAAGTTTGAACTAGCCATGCCGCAAAAATTCACAGTAAACTGGGATCTATGTAAAATAAACAAAGTGAATTAAAAAAGATTTGTCAGTGGCGTAGCACGTTTTATATAACAGCTTCGTATTTGTAAACTACACTACATGCCCCATAACTTGTAGCAAAGGCGCGCATGAAAGATGAGCTAATCAAGAATTTTTTCACGCGAGATAACCTAAAGTGCACATCTCTACTACTCTATACGTTTCGATAAATGAAATGGCTTCGTAGGATGGACGTCTGAAGTTAGAGGAAGACCAAAACAATCTGATCATTCAACAACAAGTAAAACAAGCCTTGGACTGAAGATGGCGGCCTTCTTATAAAAAGACGAAAAAGAAATGATACAATTAATTATAATCTAAAACTCAATTAAATATTTTTGTCGTCCAGTTAGCTTTCAATAGTACAAGCAAACAGATCTTTATACCTATAAACGATCAATGGTAAATAAAGTAAAGCCAATTTGGTGATAGTGGCCTGCAAAAATAGTTCACTCTACTTGGGTCACACTGAAAAAAAATCATGGTTAATCTGACTATAAATTTCGATCAGTCTAACAATATACGTGGTTAATTTTGGGACGAATACACTAACAACGAACAAAGAAAGTTTGGTTAACGTAATTTTAATTTAGTTTTATTTATTGTTTCTAGCCTTATATGTGTAGTTAATATAGTGTTAAGCCTTGGTAGTGTAATGCCTGGCGTGCCGGACTTTCACCCAAGCGTCCCGCGGTCGACTCCCGGCGCCGGCAGATCCGGTTAAGGTTTTCTGCAGTTTTCCTTAGCTGTGACACAAATGTGGGATTTGCGCTGTTCCATCTGTAAGTCGGCTGCAGCCGCACATTGGGCCTACATAATAATAATAATCGCCCCCTCCCTCCCGCACAAGCTTATAGCTTCAGGGGCCTTGGTTTAGGCTATGGGTTGTAGTAGTTATTATTATATTATTATTATATTATATTAAATTCTAAATTAAATATCTAACACTTCCAGTAACGGAAGTAACAGTAACAGCTCAAGCTGTTCATTCAATAAAGGTACCCTGATTTTGTTTTTGTATATTTCAAAAGCTTCTAAAATGTCTAATTGGCGTTTGTTATTACAAAAATGTATGAATTTAATATTATTTTGAGGAGCCATTGTGTGATTTTGTTCTAAAAGGTGTTTGGCATAATTAGATTTTTCAGGATGTTTATTTCTGTAACAACGTACTTGTTCTTTATATCTTATGTCAAAATATCGAAGTGTTTGTCCAATATATACCGAGCTACAAAAAGAACAATTTAAATGGTAAATACCCGATTTCATGATATCATGTGTTCTATCTTTAGCATTAAATAAAAATAAAAAAGCGTTTTAAAGGATATTTTGTAATTGTTGATTTTTCTTAGTATATGTGTAACATTTTCTGATATTTTGCCAAAATATGGTATAGATATGTAATGTGTGTCTTCTGTTTTGTTGTTAATGGGATATATTCTTTTGACAGCTAACCTATAATCTTTTTGTTTAACTAAGTGTCAATCATGTCCGGATTGTAATGATTTACATGTGCTAGTTGTTTAATGGTTGATATCTCTTTGGTAAAATCTGGCTGTGTTGCTTGAATAGTTAAAGCTCTGTGTACTAATGATCTGTAGGCTGCTATAGTTTATGTGATTTGTGGTGACAGGATTCATTTGGTATTGTTATGTCCGTTTGTGTTGGTTTTCTGTATATGGAAAATTCAAATAGATTGTGTGCGTTAATCTTGATAGTTAAGTCTAGGAAGTTAATAGCTCTGTTTTATTCTGTTTCTAGTGTAAAATTTATGTTTTGGTAGATACTATCAATAAGAATTAAAAATCCATTGATAACCTCAAAAAAACTGCCAAAACAAGCTAAAATGTCATCAACATAACGAAGCCAAAAGATAATGTGTTTAGAGAGGTTTAACTTAAATATTTGGTCTTCTAACTTATCCATAAATATGTTAACTAACAAAGGACTTAGAGAATTGCCCATATATTAACATTAACATTAACATTAACCGTTCTTCCAGTCACCGATTCAATTATTTTGTAACGCCCTACGTGTAATGATAATGTTACTCTTGCAAAAGTTACATGTGTGAAAAGCAAAATTGATTATCATATCAGTTGCGCTAAAAAAATTTAAATTAAACGAAATCGTTTAATTTAAATTTTTTTAGCGCAACTGATATGATTTTGGACAGAAAGTTTTGCAGCTATGAAAATTACGATACTGATCCTGTAGTGATTGCCTTGAAATCCAACAATAAATTACTACGCGACACCAGGGTGAGAAGAAGAAGAAGAAGAAGAAATTTGATTCGCAAAATAATAATTCTTATAATACGAATTCCATTTTTCATTCGTTCACGAATTTTATTTTCTAATTCTCTAGTATAAATAAATTTTCGTTCCCGAACAAATCATATTTGTTGAGAGTTGAAAAATATTTATCGTTTACAGATTTATCATGTATGAGTTACGGCTATATTTAAACAGTCCTGAACCATCTGGTGGGGGCATTGGTAAGGGGACAACGAGAGGGGAACCTGTCGAACTAGTCCCCCACCACACATTATTTTTGAGATTTTTGATACCACAACAAATAGCGTGCGTAAATTAATTAATATTAATAGTTAACTAATTATTATTAACCAATTAACAAGTGAATGTACAGTAATTAGTATTTGTAAAAAATCATCAAAAAGTAATAATAAATAAATTAATAAAAAAAGAAACAAACAAAAAAGGATGATAAATGGCAGTCATTAAATAACCAGACAACGTCAACAGACCATGGCTCTGTGGATGAATGGCTGGATCTCAGATTAGAGAACCACGGTTAAAATCCCATTCAGTTCGTATTGTTTTTAATAAAATATTTAATAAATTTCATAAATAAACCTTTTTTTTAATAATTATAATATTTCTAAAACAGAATAACTTACAATTCAATACGAATATGATAAAGTTTAATCAATTAGTTTTATTTTTAATTAACATAAATATTAGACATATATTATGTAGTTTAAACAATGACTATAAAATTAAGGGATGCATGCATATTAGTATTTAATTGTAAGTATTCTGTTTTATAAATATTATAATTATTAAAAAAAAGTTTATTGTTTCCAGCCATACTTTGTGGAATTCCATAATCATGAAATAAATAAAGATTTGTAAAAAGCTTCACAGTATTTATTAAATTATAACCTGACAATATTGTTTCAACAGCTAAGCTGTCTTATTACCTTTAATAATGAAAAAAAGGTTTATTTATGAAATATATTAAATATTTCATTAAAAAAAATTATACGAACTGCATGGGATATGAACCGTCATTCTCTAGTCTAAGAGCCAGCCATTCATCCGCGGAGCCATGCTCTGTAGACGTTGCCTGCTTCTTTAATGACTGTCATTTATTATTCTTTTTTGTTTGTTTCTTTTTTATTAATTTATTTATTATTACTTTGTTTTATTTTTCCATTGGCGAGTGATAATTTATTTACCCTGAGTGATACTATTCAAGATAAAGAATTGATTATTAATAGTCTCTTAAGGACAAATACAACTCTTAAAAAGATCTAAATCGATAAATTTTGAAAAATGTTTTATTATTGAACCTCCTAAAACGTCTTATTCTAAAATTGTAAAAGGTAATAGGCATTCAATGTTTATTAAACCGAAAAATAAACAGGATGATAGTTTTATCAAGCAGGATTTGAAAAACTCGCTTAATGTAAGAAGTTTAGATATATCGCTAACTAAAATAACTAATCTTAAAAACGAGGGCATGATTATCACATGTAATAACAAAGATGAAATAGAAAAATTACAATTGGAAACACAAAATAAATTAGGAGATAAATATAAAATTAAGTCCTTAGCGGCACTGAAACCTAAATTAGAAATAGTTGATATTGAAGAGGAATTAAGTCAAGACGATTTTATTCATGCTTTAATTACGCAATTATTATTAACGCGAGTGCAGTGATCCGCATGATTGCTTATAAAAGGCTCAGTGATGATGTCAGTAGATGGTTTGCTATACTTGAAACCGATTCTGAAATTTATATAAACTGTATAAAGAATGGTGCACTCTGTATTAATCTTGCTGTATGCACTGTATACGAGTATTTTATTATAAAGCTGTTTTAATTGTGCTGGTTTTTATCACTTTGCCAAATATTGCAAAATCAAGTAGTTTGCTTAAAATGTGGTAGCAATTTTCATCTGGCTGTTAATTGCAATGCTACCACTGAATCAAGACGATGTCCTATTGTGGAATTTAACAATATACCTATTTGAAATAACATTTATTATTAATCATGCACCATTTAACATTTCTTGTCCAATTTATCAAAAAAAGTGTGATTTGGAGAAACGTAGATGAAGAGAACGGAGAAACGCATTATGATGTCAATACATAGCAAATAATTTCAAACACTAAAGAAAATGATGGTCATAGCCAGAGCCGGATTATGTCATTTATTAAATAGACAAGCATATTGTAAATAAAAGGTATTTGTTAAGATTGGACGTCCAAGTTATGTATGAGTTATTTTGTGAACGTATCACACTTACATGTTCCGAAATGTGCGTCAATGTCGATGTATTACTTGTCATCTGTTGTGTTACATAAATTACCTTAATTTATTTAATTTAAGTTTAAGAATGTAAAATTACAACAGGTTAGAATAGCACAAAACTCGTGGGGCTGAAGCCAAAGGCGTATTCAGGATCTGAACTAGAGGGGGCAACTCATATTAGTCTCGAGGAAGGAGGGCAAAGTAAAACACGACGATTTCTTACAAAATAAAACTCAAAACTATTGCAAAACTGTTTTTATTAGTCACTAAAATATGCGTACTGATTCGCATCATGCCTCGTCACACATATTCATCAACTTGAAGAGAGCTTTATTTTCTTGCATTTTTCTTCTAGAGGGGCAGCTACCTTCGCTGGGTACGACCTTGTTACTACTATAAAATAGTTAAACTTTTTAATAGAAAAAGAAAGTGTTCTAAAAATTATTTCCACGAATTCCATTTAATATTCGAGGACACGAATGAAGGTTAGTAAGTATAAATATGGGTTAAATTCTTCCAAAGAATACTTCTATAAAAAGTTCCAAGAATTATTTCACCCTATTTAAATTTACACGAATTCATTTTAATATTCCAGGACAATGTAGGTTAAATTCTATCAATAGAAATACTACTATAGAATAGTTAAACCTTTTAACAGAAAAAGAAATTATTCCAGGAATGAATTGCCTCTTTTTAAATTTCCAAGAATTTAATTAATTTTAATATTCGAGAACAATTAATAAAGGTTAATAAAAAAACCATGTGGGTTAAATTCATTCAAAGAATACTACTATAAAATAGCTATTATTTCACCCTTTTTAAATTTCCACGAAATTATTTTAATATTCCAAGAAGTAATACACTAATCCGATATTTTATGTACATAAAATATCAAATTAATATTAATTTTATAAATTAACTACACACGTAAGTATAGTTTATGCAAAAGGCAAAACTTGGCTAATGTTAAAAATAAAAATTTCCAAAAGTCACTAATCCAGCAAAACGTAAAATTATGCACAACTAAGATAACTAAACAAAAATTAATAAACGAATAAAGGAATTATCTAAAATGTTTAAAATATTTTGCACTTCCGCAGTAAAACACGTGTTTATTTTATAGTAGAATAGCAATTTGCATCAAATTATGACTTTTGTGGGCAAGGGCGTATTACCGTAGAAGCCCAGGAAGCTCGGGCTTCTGGCGCAACCTTTTTAGGGGCGGCACGAGTCAAAGACTCAATACGTAAAAAGAAATCGTATAAAAGCAAATGGAAATACAGGATTGATTGTAACTACAAAAAACCTGTGGAACAAGAATACAATCATACCTGTATCACTATTGAAATGGTTTTATCGTATTTGTTACAATAAACAAATTGAGAATACATAAAGACAAACATAAAGTGAAAAGTTTACAGTTTTAAAAAATAAATTTAAATTCAAATCATAAATTTACTAACATAGTTTTTACAATTAGTTTAATCTAGTATTAAGAGCATTTAATTATACAATCTGTTTCAATTTATTTGCTTTCGATAGACGAAAGGAATAGTTCGACACTTTGGTAATTAATAATTGCATTTTAGTTTCTAATTTACGTACATTGGTAGACGCCATACCGATAGGTAGTGTCAAATATTGACATTATAAAGCCTTTCATGCTTGCCATGTATGGGTAGGACCCTTAATTTTTAAGCCCACTAACATAAGAATAATAATTAAAAATCCTATATAATAATAAAAGTGTATTATTAATGCAAAGGCTCAAGATCTCCAAGACGACATAGAAGCGTAGAACGTTCAAATCTGAACAACCCTCCTTTGTTATTTTTAAATAACAATAATATTAATAGAAATATGGTTTTTCCTGCACATTTTCATGTTTCCCTTTTAAATGAAATTCCAAATTACGATGGCAATCCATCGACACTTTCTGAATTTATTAGAGCTGTTGATACAATCACAGGTCAATTTTGTACAGAAAACCCAGCAGATACATTAATCAATTGACTATTTCAGCAATCAGAAATAGATTAAAAGGTCAAGCATTAGAAATAATTACTGGATACGAATATGCTACGTGGAATGTATTAAAGCAAGTATTAATAGAAACGTTTGGAGATCAAAGGTCAGAATTAAATTTATTAATCGATTTAACTAAATTAAAACAAGGAAAAGATTCTCCAATCGAATTTTATAATAAAATTAGAACACAATTAGCAATCTTTAACTCTAAAATTGCTTGAAAACCAAGTCATTAAAAATTATAAACTTCAATCAAATAAAGACTTAGCATTGAGAACATTCACTAGTGGACTCAATGACGATTTTGGAACTTTTATTCGTAGCCGTAACCCAAATTCATTAGAAGCAGCCCTTACTCTGATTAAAGAAGAGCTCGATATCAGATGCTCTCAAGCTCAAAATTCAAAATTATCTTCAAATTTAAATCAAAGAACATCTATTAATTTTTCACCAAATAATTTTAAACAAATTACAAATAATTCATTTAGGACCGCTTATCCACTAAGACAACCCCAACCTTTTATACAACCTCAACCTTTTATACAACCTCAACCTTCTGCACAATCATTTGTCCCTAGACAATTTAATCCTAATTTTAATAGGCAAAACAATCCAACCAGCCATCAACATCGAAATGTCTTCGCCCCAAAACAAAATTATAGGCCAACCAACAAACCTATACCTATGGAAGCAAACACAATAGTAAAAAGACCTCCCACTACACAATTAACCAACCATAATAAATTTCGAGCTAATTCTCAAAATATAAGGACTTTGCCTACTCCAGCTGGTCCACAACGAACTTTTATCTCCGAAGAATTATTCTATCATGATGACGATGAACCTGAAACTTCGACACACCCCCAATATGACTATCAAGATTCTATCACTAGGTCTGAACAGTTCCCTGAACAGTACCTTGAACAATCAACCGAAGAAGAAATATCCACTGAAGAACTGGAAAATTCTTATTATCAATACTCAAATAACGACAATGAAGATGCCGAAAATTTTCATTAACGGCCTCGGAAAATATTGAAAGCTTTAGTATTAACCCCAAATCTAATCTCCCATATATTATAATTCCGTCCACCGGACAAAAACTCCACACTGGTAGCTCTAAAACCATAATTTCCCCTAAATTTGTTAATGAACATTTCCTTAATTTCGTTTATAATTTTAACTTTGAAATTACCACTTCTCATGGAACCACCAAACATAATTTAGTTGCTAATTTACCTATTCCAAACCTTTTTTCAGAAGATGGATTTCATCTTTGCTATTTATACGATTTTCATTCTGAATACCTAGGCTTAATTGGCTCAGATCTACTTAACAATTTATCAGCCAGAATTGATTATAAATGGATGCATATCCAAACCGATAGCACTACAATACCGTTTTATTATAATTCATCCATGATTAAATAGGAAACCCAAAGACGTAATGAATGTAATTTTGCCAAATTAAAACATAACGAAATCCCAATAAAACAAATTGAAATACCCCCACGTACTGAAATGTTTGTGACTTTACCAGCCGTTGGTAAAAGCGGAATAAAAATAACCCCAAGATTAAATTTTAGTAAACATGTCATGATCCCTTCTGCATTAGTTAAATTACATAATAATTGGTTTCAAAAAATAAACACTTCTAATGAAATACAAAAAATAAATATATACTCCTCCATTAATTTTAGATAAATATGAGACTAATAATGAAGAATCAATACAAATCAACAACATAGACGTTCATAATTCCAAATTAAACATCAAAGCCATTCTTAATGAGAATTTACAAACAAATTTAAGAACTGACCATCTAAAAGAAGAACAAACATTATTAACCAATTTTTGTGATCAGTATAAAGATATTTTTTATTCTCCAAATATCCCTTTATCTTCCACCAATTTAACCAAACATCATATTAGAACCAAAACTGATGTTCCTATATTCACAAAAACATATAGATACCCACATGTGCATCGAGAAGAAGTAAAAAATCAAATTCGTAAAATGTTAGATGACAAAATTATAGAACCTTCGGAAAGTCCATATAATTTTCCAATTTGGGTCGTTGCTAAGAAATTAGACGCCTCAGGACATCAGAAATGGCGCATTGTTATCGATTATCGTAAATTAAACGAACAGACGATAGAAGACAAATACCTTTTACCACGAATCAAAACCGTTTTAGACCACCTTGGTCGATCCAACTACTTCACGACTTTAAATCTCGCATCTGGTTCCCACTAGATTAAAATAGAAGAATCAGACCGCGGAAAAACAGCTTTTTTTACTGAAGAGGGCCACTTTCAATTTCGACGTATGCCCTTTGGATTAAAAAATGCTCCAGCCACATTTCAACGAGCTATAAATAATGCTCTCATAGGACTAACCCCCCAACAATGCCTCGTTTATCTTGACGATATTATTATTTACTCTACTTATAAATATATCATGAATATCAAAATTCAATTAGATAAATCCGAATTTTTACATAAATCCGTAAAATATCTTGGTCATATAATAACCTCGGAAGGAATAAAACCTGACCCTTCTAAAATTTCAGCCATTAAAAATTTCCCTGCCCCAAAAACCAAAACAGAAATAAAATCATTTCTAGGATTATTCGGATATTATAGAAAATTTGTTAAAGACTTTGCTAAAATAACTAAATTCTTAACTGTCTCAAAAAAGATAGTAAAATTATACACACCCCTGAATTTCTTAAAAATTTCGACCCAATCATAAATCCTCCTGTGTTAGATAAACCTCGTATTAAAATACATTCTGATGTACAAGTAAAACCACCTGATAACCGCCTCAACATACCAAGTACTAAAAACAAAGACGAAGACAGTAAATCCCTTACAGATACAATACATACCCAATTATCATCAACCCCAGTAATAGATATCTCGGACAAACCACTACAACATTTTAAACATCAAATTGAATTCATAAGAGCCCAAATTGCAAGAAAAATCCGTAGTACAAAATATGATGGAAACATTCATTACACTGTATTTATCAATGACCACAATAAAACTGATATGTTTAATAAAATACTAATCGAACATTGTGAATCTAAAACTCATTAGCTGGTCCACGTGAAAACTGAAAACACTAGTTTTATTCCAGTTTTCATAAACGTGAGTGAGAATTACCTGCTTTGATTTGTTTAATTTAATTTTGTTTCATTCGTATAACTGCAAGAATTGGGAATGTGATAAGTACTTACAAAGAAGAAAAAAAATAAATTTGAGAAAACCCAATTGTTAATGGAATAATCCGGATATAGAAATAATCTTTGTGGATAAATTGAGTATTCCAATAAGTGAGTTTCGCGTATTTTAAAGACAAGCGTCTTCAAAACCAATACAGCACCCTTTCACACAAATATGGCTGGCTTAATATTTTATATCTGTAATGATGAATTACAATAATTATTAATTGTTGATGACATTACCTTATGACCCATATGTAGTAGTATTAGTAGTGTAGGTACTAAGTGCTCTTCTTTCACCCAAGAGGCCCGGTTCGACTCCCGGTAATGGCAGACCTGGTTAAGGTTTTCTGCAGTTTTCCTTAGATATAACACAAATGTGGGATTTATGCTATACAATCTGTTAAGTCGGTTGCAGCAGCAATTTGGTCCAGAGTTATAATAATAATCGCCTCTTCCTCCAGCACAAGCCTCATAGCTTCTAGGACCTGGTTCGCCAGGTAATGGGTAGCAGCAATTATTATTATTATTAATATTAATTTCCAGTAAGGAGTATTAGAAAGGCATTAGAAGTATGCTAGTAGTCAGAAGAATTGCTTCTAGGGCCTGGTTCGCCAGGTAATGGGTAGCAGCAATTATTATTATTATTAATAATAATTTCCAGTAAGGTGTATTAGAAAGGCATTAGAAGTATGCTAGTAGTCAGAAGAATTAAAGAAAAGCATCACAAATGAGTAACATAAAATTTTTCAATATGTAACTGCACGACCCATAAACTACTTCATCTGATTTTCCTTTCATAACTCAAAAACAGATTGTTTCTCGAAAATTATGTATGGACCAAATTGATAGTAGCTTAGATTTCCCACAAAAAAGGAAGAATATCTTTTTTTCGTAGCTGCAACCGTTTTGCTGCAAATAGGCGTTTTGTGAAAAACAGTCTAAAATAGCTGAACTTTGACCTTAATGCGGGCCTGGTTAGCATGATCTGATCAACTTGAAATTTTTAGGGTAACTTCCTTTCATGTAATGTAAAAGATTTGGAGGGTACGTATTTTGAAATTGTAATTTTTTTCTTACCAATACAAATAAGGATCACCCTATTGCACATGCATTTGACATATGACGCACACAGCCTACTGTACTGTTATTAAAGGCACATTTTGTATTTTACATTATTAATTTCACGATTTCAGAAAAAGCATAATGTACACCTCAGCACTAAAGCTAATTTTTTATCACTCGTTATGGTTGTTCAACAATCTCCATATTCGTGATAAAAAACTACAACTTTATTTGGTATACAAATAACTAATTTATCTACGACTACTATAGAAAATTACACAAATTTTACACAGTCTAATAACCATGAAAATGACTCATGGTTCATAATCTTTGAACAGTACGGAAATGACCGTGGGAAATGATTTCGCATTTTCAGTGGTCATATTAAAATGCCATAGATGTCAGCACATGCAATATTTCTAATTATTTGAAATGTACAAAGTTACAACTTTTAGATAAAGATTAATTTATTTTTAAAAATTGTTAATGGACGATTCACAATTATAATTAAAATTATACTCACAATTTTATATTGATATGTGTATAAATCACAGACGGCACTTTAAGACAGCTGTTTCGAGCTTTTGGTTGTCCCCAATTGGGGGCAGCTCGTCTGTGATTTATACACATATCATTATAAAATTGTGAGTATAATAGTCGTTCATTAACAAAACTCACTTTATTAAAACACGTTTGTGTTCATTCTGTATTTTATTTATCTTAATTTATTTTGTTTAATTAATGTTTTACTTTAGATTATATTTTGAATGCAAATCCATATAGAAAGAATTATCACCCCAGCGATTATCTGAGCGACATCTCTTCCTCTGAGCTACTGTGTCGACTACCAGCATATAAAGTTATTATTACCATATAAAGTTATTACAAAAATTGTTATTGAATTAACGTAAAATTGATTTTTTTTCTACAACCCATAACCTAAACCAAGGCCCCAGAAGCTATAAGCTTGTGCGGGAGGGAGGGGGCGATTATTATTATTATGTAGGCCCAATGTGCGGTTGCAGCCGACTTACAGATGGAACAGCGGGAATCCCACATTTGTGTCACAGCTAAGGAAAACTGCAGAAAACCTTAACCAGATCTGGCCGCGCCGGGAGTCGATCGCGGGCCGCTTGGGTGAAAGTCCGGCACGCCAGACATTACACTACCAAGGCTGTTTTTTAACGATATATCCTTCTGATGGCTTTAATCCATACATTTAGAATAACCGGTCTATTACATGGAAATCTAAAAATGTTTTGGGAATTTATTAATTTAAATTACATTCAAATAATGCATTAGGTATTCAATGTATTTGTAAAATTGTTAAATATCACATTTAAAAAATTGAAGACACCAACAAAACTACTATTATTAATTTAAATAATTGTTTAAATTTCAGTATTAATTGTAAATAATAAACGATTATAACATTGAGTTATACGCATTTCTTAATTTTTACAACTAACACCTGTTTTCCACAAACTGTTGGCATTGTCTACTTTTGACAATCCAGCATCTCAATCTCAAATCATATTTTAGGTGAAATATTTTTCCTAGCTTTTGGTGTTTTATTACGTTTTTGTGGACGTAGATGAAGTATAGTGTGTAACACGTACAAAAACGTCAATTTCACACTCGTGTGACTGCAGCATGAGACGAAGTTGGATTATTTAAAAAACCTTGAGGAAGAAATTTCCTCCATCCCCCCACCGTGAATTCGGGCCTGATATTAACAATTATATGTACTTCATTTTTGACAAAAAAATAAAAGGTATATAAATTGTAGTAATTGATTTATACTATGGGGCCCCAAAAATTTGTAACTCTTCGGGCCCCTTAAGGGTGGCGTTTACATCTAGCAATTTATCGCATTGAGGGCTAACTTATTTCCATTTTTATGAGACCAAAGCTATAGATAGAGATACGATCAATATTTTATATTATTGTTGTATGTTTTAACTAACTACCGAACCGAAGAAATTTTTGAATTTCTCGATGTTGATTATGTTATGGATAAAAAACATAACGTGTGTTTTCAGCAAATAAAAGCTAATAAAATGATGAAATATTGAGAAAATTTAAAGTTTTTTGGTCGGTAGGTAGATAACTGATAGATCTATCACAATCAGTATGATTGTAGAAATGTTTTGTCTTCTAAATTAATCCTAAAATCTTGGAAATGGTTTTGACAAGAATTAGCATTTTTTCTGCGTTTCGAACAACGCGGGGGGAGAATATAGGCAACACGTCGTGCTAAACGGATTATACCTTCCTTAGAAGAATGACACTTATTACAGAGGGAACTTTCTGTTCTTTTGTGGCGCTGATTGATGCACTGCTACAATTGAAGTAGTACATAAATATCAAAATTTTTAATCAAATTTGATTGGATTGAAAGTATTGAAAAAAATATACAATGTAAAACATAAATTTTTAAAGAATTGGTCCAGTTATAGGAATGTATTAGGTGCCAATAAGATGAAAAATACATAATTATTTTTCTCTATTACTGGTATGACGTAATACTCTACAACGCAGATTTTAGGTATATTAGCTGTAATATATGCAGTCTGTGATCGATTGATTTTTGCAAATACTAAACAGTCGAGCGGATGTTGCTATTGTTTTATAGTACAAGTTCAATTCTCACACAATTTCTTATTAAATATTTATTAATTGAATAGATTGTACATTTCGTAATTCGTATGTTCTACTTTGTTTTTTGTATAAAACTTTGTTTAAAGGGGTCTAGTGATTAAAAAAATAATAAAAAAAGATAAATAACAAAACAAATAAACTTTTACAAGTTTATTCGAGGGAATCAAATGTTAATTTTCAAAAACAGACAATTAATCATTGTAGACAATAAAAGACGGAAACTTTTGAAAATGAAATTATAAACAAAATAAGATATCTAACTTGAAAGAATTTAAAATATATTTATTATAAAATAAAAATAATTATGTATTATAAAATATTATAAACTAGGGGCGTTGCGTGGTGTTCTTGTAATAAAATATAAACAGCATGAGACCACATCTCAGTCTCAGTATGTATTGACCATGCATTAACTAAATACCCTTATGTTTCTATACGTAACCTTATCTCGATTCATCATAGAACTGCGCGCTAAAAACAATAATCATACCTACGTACACAATAAAAAATACTGTACAATACAAAATTTATTTAATTAAATATGTATATTTATATATTTCGTAAGCTGGGGCTCTATTTTTCCGGGATCAATAAATAAATAAGAAATAAAGGATTACAAACGCACGGATTACGCTGCACTTTGCACATAATTCCTTGGCCTCCTCAAATCTAAAAACAACTTCTTGGAACATCAGTAACCGGCAATATATATATGTTAATCCCTTCGTCAGCGTCCAGTTCAAGGGTAGGATTAAAAGGAATCAGGTGCTTGGCGTCCAATTCATGGCCGCAGATATTTACTTACTTCTTATTATAGTTATTATACCGTAACCTCCGAGAATAAAGAGGCCGCGACCAAGCAATCGTGACGTCACGAAAACCGGCTGGCAATTGCGAAACGTAAAATACCCAACATAAAGACACTTGTATATTTCTGAGTAAAACTGAATATTATTTCAAAAAAAGCACTTATATTATGATAAAAAACAATGAATAGGGTTTTCCACGTCACCGTTGAGGTACCCATGATAGACGCGTTGGCTCTTATGGAGGCCTCGCCAATAGCCCTATCTCTATGCGTTAATGTGTTTTATAACTTCTTAACCATTAAATTTAATCAGTTTTCTCTTTGATAGATCCATGTTTTGGGTGTTAATTTTGTCGTTGATTATTTTTGAATAGTTATTGAGAAATATATTGGCAAGAATATGACAATTTTTTAACAATATCGACTTCAACGTTTTGCTACATAAAATACATTTCTCATTGATTTCGTGTACATATTTTTCCAATTTTAACATTGTCAATTCCCGTAAAATAATCCTTTGTTTACCTGTCTTTAGAAATTCAGTTTCATATTTATCATATTATTGTTATAACCGATGACTCTGAGAAATGTTTAATACATACTACTGAATGTTTTGTTGGATTAAATGAGTCTCTATGAATGCATTTAATCCACGTTTTCTTCAACTCTTCATCTTTTGGAAAAGAAAAAACGGACACATACGTATGGGTACTATCGTAATTGCTTGAGCAATTAGGCACGCAACATTTATCAGGCATTTTTAATGAAATAAACAAGACTCACCCAAGTATCTCGTCAAACTGTTGGCTTTTTTGATTAACTAATCAAAATATTTATGAAATTGTATTTTATATAGGTAAACGACACAATACACAATCATATTATGAACGACACCAACCGAAAGTTATTTTATAAGTAATAAAACAGCTTTCAAATACAAAATTTACGCCCACACGCGATACGACAATTGAGAAACAGTCTCTTTTCACTGATTTTATAAATTGTCTTCACATAAATCAGGTAAATCTGAAATTCTACACCTTTAATTTAACACTTTAACTTATTTGAACTTATTTATGAGAGTTTTTGAAAGAAAAAGAGTCTAGTTCACACGACTACGATCACGGCAAACCTAAACTGCAATGGCGTTTGACTTGTACGCATCGCCTGTCCCCGCAATTCGCCAGCCGGCATTCGTGACGTCAGATCACGTGACACAAGCCTTGTTCGTGGCCTCTTTATTCTCGGAGGTTACGATTATACATAAAATTGTTAAAATAACCCTCTTTTATATATACCTTACATCAGTGGCGTGCGGTGAGAATTTAGGCTAGAGAAGCAACCACGATTTTAATTATAATACACCTAGGTACAGGTGCGAATTAACAGGGAGGGAATAATTTAGAATAACAATTTAGAAATAAGTATACATAGAATAGAAACAAATAATGTTTGTTTAATTATTATTTATTAAAACAATTATTTTTCCAAAGATTTCCCCTCAAAATACTTATCTGGATCCGCCTCTGCTAGGTAATAGAAGCAAGGGAAGCAATGCTTCCCTTGCTTCCATGGACCGCACTCCACTGCCTTACATATTTCTAACATACAAAGAAGAACATGGTCCAATGACCATTTCCAATTTTTATAGATACCATGTGTTTCTAAGGGATTGCTTGACCCAAACACAGCTGGTTTTAAATATTGTCTTCTTATTTCCATTCATAAAAGTTTATTATTTAAAAACAGTTTTGGATAAGTTTGGAATAATTCACTTTCTCATGGATGAAATGTACATTGATAAATAAAAACAAATCCAATTTCTCTTATTCAGTCACTTCGGAAAGAAAAAATATCTCATATATTATTTATTTTTAGTTTTTGTTCCGGGTTCCAGGTTACCCACACAACTGTAATCCTGGTAACATTCTACTAATACGCACAGCGTTTATACTTATGTATTTATACTTTATTCTTTATTCGTATTCCATTTCATTGATTTTATCCCATCCCAAATAATAATAATTATAGACGTGCATTTTAGGTGACCTGGCCTGAAAAAACCTTTAATTAGCTCATCTCATAAGCGCCGTCGCTACAAGTCATAGGACATATACTTTACAATACGAAAGTTGTTATATAAAACTTGCCACGCCACTGACAAGTTCTTTAATAAACGTTGGTTATTTTAAATAGACCCCTTTTTACTTTATATTTTTGCTGGTTAGTCCGTGTTGAAATGGTTAGTTCAAACCCACCATTTTCAAGCGCTCATTTGTGTTATATTGTACCATTGTGGCTTAAATTGCTTCGCTTTCTTGACATAGTGGTTTTATGCTTTACTAAAATGCACGTCTCTATTTCATAATAATAAATAAGAATAAATGAGATACTTTTTCTTTCCAAAGTAAGATTTTTTATTTATCAATGTGCATTTTATGAATGGAAGGAAAAAGAAAGATTTTAAAACTAACTGGAACTGGTTTTGGGTCAAGCAATCCCTTGGTTAGAAGCACATGGTATCAATAAAATTAGACACGCACAAACTTTTTGTTGTCTTTATGTTCAAGAATCCAAATACATTGTTATTACTTATTAGGCAGATTGTAACTTATAAACATAACCCTCTTTTACTGATGCTCTTGTGGAACAACAGTCTTCCTTGAAATGCAATACAGCATTATATTTACTTGTATCCCAAATGAACATGAAAATATTTATATAGAATATTTGCACCTCTTATGTTCCGCGAAAGGAAGAACGAGAGTACGAATTTCCAAGGGTCCACTTTTTATTTTTGCATTTTATGTAGTTTTTTATTGATTAGTACTGATATCTACAATTTACAATTTTATTTTTAATTCAGATTATGGTATACTAAATAATTTTTGTTTTATGATGCGACGACGGCGACGGTTTAATGAAGAAAATAATTCAGAACATTTAATTTATTTTGAAAGTTGTCACGGAAATAGTCCAGAAATCACAAGAAATAAATAAATAGGAAATATTTGAGCACCAGTGCAGCCAGCAGGTATACGGCTAGTTTTTACAAGGGTATCTATTGTTATCTGCTAATGTTGCATGAATGCGTTTAGAAACAGGCAACAAAAATTATATTAGGTTCTTAGGCAACTCAGTATACAAGAATTCGAATTTTGTTTTATGTAAATGCAGCCCTTAAGTCTTAAATCTGCCGCTGGGAATGATACATGCAGATTACGTATATTTCACTCAATTTATTAAAAAATGAAAAATTCTGACTTTTAGTTAGTTGGAACATTGTGGTATGTTTTTAATAAAATAGCAATATCTTATTAGATTCTAAAAGGGAATGAAACTGCAAGTGGCGATTCTGGTAATAAATCAATAATTCTTTGTGTCGTATTTTCTGTAAGTTAGTACCAATAATACTAACCCAGTGACAAACCTTTTTGTGTCGGGAATGTAACCGTCCATAAGAAATAAAGAAAACATGATTTCCAGTGGCGTGCGGTGAGACTTTAGGCTAGGGAAGCAACCACGATTTTAATTTATCTATAATAGGTACAGGCGCGAATTCACAAGGGGAGATGGGGGAGATTCTCCCCCTCCCAAATCTAGAAATAAGTATACATAGAATAGAAACAAATAATGTTTGTTTAATTATCATTTATTAAAACAATTATTTTTCCAAAAATTTTCCCCTCAAAATAATTCTCTGGATGCGCCCCTGCTAGGGCCTCCTACAATAAAAAACAGTGTTATAATTATTAAGCTTAAAAAGTTTTTTGACGAAGAACCTTTACGTTTTAGTAGTACATATTATTTTGCTCTATAATGATTAATCGGATTGGTAGTTTTTAGCACATCTCGTTCTTTTGAATACTGATTAAACCCCACCTAGTAAGATATTTTTAGCATGATTGGTAATCCCCTTGCCCCTTTGAATCGCAGAAATTCTGATTGACATGACTGAAGCATAAAAAGTGCTGTGTCCAAACTTGTAACTATTGCCAATGTTCTTTTGTGACAAAGCATTTTTAAATTTTTATGATTGTTTAGATTTAATAACAATATGCAAAAGAATATACGTCTTTTATACTTATGGAATTTGTTGACTATTATTCTTTATTTAAAAAATAGTACTACTATTTATTTATAATGCAACTCGATTTTCTGGTCTTTTTTAGCAAAATACTTGGTGCAGGTTTTAATCTTTGTTGTTAAATTTAAAAGTTTTGGTTTTGGTCTGCCTTTCTCAACAATTTGTAATTCCCTCCGAAACTGTATGAAGAAAATTCTTTATTTAATAATAATACTTTACAAATTGAACAACAAAATTGTCGCGATTTGGATGTATCGGAAGTACTCGAACCTTCCACCAAAGCATCTGAATTTGCAGTCATGACGATAAAGCAAGTTTAAATGTTGCCTACAGAACAAATTAAATAGAATTATTTGTCTTTAAAAAAATCCCAACTTATATAAATTGAAATAATAAAATGTTCCAAAATACAGTCTCATTCGCAAATTTACATTGCTTAAGTAACATTTAACAAACACGAAAAATCGAACAAATAACGAAATTATAATAAACTTCTGATCCCGGACTACGCTAATAAAAATAACTCGACCTTATACGATGTTAACTGTAGCCCACACCGCACCCGCGACACGACCGCTACCGGAAGAAAGAAGTGCAGTAAGCAACGAAAGCAGTGCTTATACAGGGAGATCAAGTTTCAATGTCCTGATCCTACACTACTTTCCACGAGCTTGATATCAATATTTACATCCATCACCTGAGAGTCAGGACAAAAGCAGTGGTGTGCGGATGACATTCAAAAAAACTAACCTCCAAAGTATGTTAATGTACAAAAACTTAGAAACACTTTGGTTTGTATGAAATTAAAAACATGAAAAACAAGTTCGTTTTTAATTAAAAAATATATTGAAATGGTTATAAGGATTGTTTAGTTTCTCTCATTTGAACTATGCAAAAGTTTATCCTTTTCATACAAAATAAACATCAGGAATTTAAAAGAATTACTGAATGCTAATTGAAATATTTTACTGTTTTATGTGTTACCATTGATAACAGAAATAACAATTTCTCTTGCCACAGTATTGGTAACCAATACTATTATTATCAATTATTATCATTAAGATCAATTACGATCAAAAATAAGAAGTAAATACAAAAGATTTCATTTAATAAACAATTAAAATTACACAAATGAACACAATTAAACAATTTACAGTTAAAATTATTACAATAGATTTATACTAGTATGTGTTCAAAATGACCTCCACGTACAGCCAGACAAGCATCTACTCGTTTTTTCATATTTTCGAATAATTTTGTGAATTAATGTATCCGGACAAATGAAACCACGATTCATCGGAAAAGAATGTGAGATCCAATAAATCATCATTGCGAAGATTTGCATTAAACCAGTTAAATATTGAATTCGTCTTTCATAATCAGGGGGAAGTAACTCTTGCACGACAGTAACTTTATATGGATGGAAGTGTAGTATTTTCTTTACTGCTTTGTGAGCTGTACCATATGATAAACCTACAATAATTTTCATTTAATATTTCAAAGTAATTTTCATATAACTGTTACGATTACCTATTTGTTGAGCAAGTTGGCGTAATGGTTTGTTTGGACTACGTTCTACACGAGTACGCACATCTGCAACAACATCTTCCGTAAGTACAGTACCAAAACCACTTGACTTCCCCTTACTAACACTCCCTGTTTCATGAAAATGGTGCACAATCCGGTGTATATGTCGAATTAAAGTTTCTTCATCAATTTCCATATCAGGGAAGCGATTTATCCATTCTTCTGCACAAAGCATTGGAGAATATTTCTATTCTGCATTACCATCTCGTTCACCGTTGCGAAAATAAGCTTCTAAAATAAATTTCTTTTGTTCAACTAATAACTGTTATAATAACTTTATAACAACAATAAAAATATTTTTTATTTACCTTGCACTCAATATAATCCTTCAGTGGTAGTCTTGAAAAAGACTTTTATGCATAGAAATAATTAAACAACGAAAAGAATAAAGAAATAAACGGAATTAACAACGCACGGCAATGAGTTGACAACAAAAACAATTTTGACAGATTGACATATAGGGACATCTAATAAATTCCCCAGAATTCTTTATATCACTAGTTTTATTTATAAATTGGATGTAAATATTGATATCAAGGTGATGGAAAGTAGTGTAGGATCAGGACAATCAATCTTGATCTCACTGTATGTAGTGTATGTAACACATTTGAATCGGTATTACCTCTCCGCGGAAGTTATGAGCCTAATTTAAAATAGTACTCTAATTATACCTTTTACTGTACGGAATTGATATTGAGCTTTAAGTTGATTAAACATTACAAATTTAATAAACGATAATTTTATAAAACTATTTTTGTTAGCTTTGTTTTTTAATTTTAATAAATTCTTAAGGGAAGCATTGCTTCCCTTGCTTCCATGGACCGCACGCTACTGATGATTTCACTCCAACACGTTACTCTATTCTGTAGATTATTTATTTTCTAAAATAAATATTCCGTTCATTGAATGCAATTTTGGTTGCCTATACATATTTCTAACCCCAAAGAGAATTTTTGGCAGCACTCTGGACAAATAGAAAACTTCCTTCCTTGCTCTATTTTTTCTTCCAAATGCGTTACCAGCATGTAATAATTATGATTTAAAAACGATGCCCTAATAATTGAAATTTGAATAAATAACTATTTTTGACAAATAAGTCTTTTATTCTAAAACACTAAAATGGTCCAGAAATTTTGAAAAAAATGTTTGTCAAATGGAAAGTAATAAAAAGTAGCTTCAACAGAAAATTTATTATACACACAATTTTCAATCAATTAAACAAATATATATATAATGAATATTTATTTATTAATTGTATATTATATTTGTTTTTATTTTGGGCAGTCAATTAAAACATTTCGATTTAATTATAAACCTAAATTTCCATCTGTTTTAGGTTTTTCTTCAAGGTACAATAGTAATTATGGCGGAACTTATATGTAAGACTTACTTAGAAGTTAACAAAAAAAATTTTGCTATTAATTGACAACTTCTAAGTGTTACATATAGATTCCACCATAATTATTTTTGTACCCTGAAGATCCCAAAACGGATCGAAATTTAGGTTTATAATTAAATCGAAATGTTAAAAATTAAACAAATATAATTTATTATTAGATAAATTATCCTTAGAGAAATTTATTTGTTTAAATAAATAAATGAATAAAAGGATTATTTACTAATGTATTTTAACAAAATTCTGATCAGTGTAAAACTGTTTTTTGTCAACTTTACCTACGTTTTTCTTTCAGCGTGTTAAGTGCTGAGCGTTTCGATCTCTTGGGCCAGCTTTAATATAAAATAAAAATTGAAATGCTAAGTAGATTCAAATAATTATGAAATTGCTTTTTAACAAACTTAATAATATCAAATTGACAAAGTTTTCAAGTACAGCAACGTGCTGATGAAAAAGGATTCTTTAATGAAGCCATTTTTGCTAATAAGGGGTCTTATAGAAAAAAAACCTAAGGGCATTAATTAAGATCGCTTAATGTGTACCATCTTGTAATTAATTATGTTAGGTTTCAGTTGAAATTTGTTTTTAATAAAATGGAAGGTGGGGGTATTATAAAACTTAAATTTAAATTTAAAATCTGCTATACCTACCCATATTTAATTCAAAAAGTAATCTCTCTCAATTATAAGGTAATTCCACAGACTAATTCTCTGGATGTTTAGAGGTTCAAGTGGCAAACTTGCATAACTTTTAATATAAATTGTTTCTAGTCTATTAAACTGAAAAAAGACTTCAAACGCTGGAAAGGTGTTGAAAAGGATTTTGCCTCGGGCGTCTTGGCACCCTCGTCGGCGCTGCGTAGAAATGCACATCGTAAATTCACACAAAAGTAATCAACGAAACATTATTAAATGTGAACGAAATGGAGGTGAATAAAAATTATTTTACATTTCGGTTGTTTGAGATCCATAAAATAATCAACTGCTCGTATTGGGAGTTACCTTGCCTCGGGCGCCCTAAAACGCTACATTTCCTCTCTATAATGTAACGCTATTAATATCAACCAGGTTAATTTGTTGTTATTTATAACACTCAAACATGTAAAATATATTCTACAGAAAAAAGTAATTAAATATATCTATCATTATAGTTACCAAAATATATAATTTTTAATCGTGATAGTTATTACATATGTGACTTAGAAAAGGTTTTCTTTCAAATCTTAGAAACAGAAGCATTGATACTCGGAAGTAACAAACTTTTTCAAAAGAAAAACTAAATTCCTGTGAACTTCTTCAGTTTATTGTTTTAGACTGATATCAAGTTGTAAAGACTTGAATTTTGTGAAAAATCTACGACACCAAACAAACTCGCTACAACTTTATAATATTCTGAGTTTTCCAAGAACAAAACAAGTTTCCTCTAGGGATAGTTTCATCATTTCTAACACTAGCCAAAGCAAACATCATACAAAAGTATAAAGTTGCATAACTGTAAGACTTGGTTATTTACATTTTATTTTTATTATTATTATCTATCTTGTATATTTGTGTTGAAAAGCTGCTATTCTATATTACACACTGTAATCGTAATAGTCATAAAAGGTGATTATTGACTATTGTTTCATTGCGACAATGAAAAAATTTGTTGTTATAACAAACAATTTGTAACTGTTTATTGGTACATTCACTCAACCAATAAATCGTTTGATTAAATCTTATGGGTAATTCCATGTCAAGTGATCCAATGAGTTGTAACTCACCCTTTTTGATTTATTTCAAATTTGGCACAACTGTTATACTTCCAAAGATAAGTAAAAATCTAAAATATTATATTTTCAACTCAAGTGGTTCTTGAGTTGTGCCTTTCTAAAGTCTACAAACATGAATTATTTTGTGCATGTTGGCCTTGGATAGAAATAAGATAAAGGAATGAAACAATAGTTGTTTTAAAGTCCATTATTTGGGCTTTAAGATGATGGGTTGCATGGCATGCTTGAATATGAAAAAAGAAATTATATTGCGCCCCTGAAGTCTTTGACCTTGAATTTCTCAGAAAACATATATTAAAAATTTTGAAAAAAATTGGACATAGAGTTGCATATCTTTTAAATATGTTTTTCAAATTTTAACTTGGGATCTCAATAGAATCGTTACTAAATTATTTTAACAAAATAACAATGTTCAACATTTTACCATTAATAATGTTTTCAATATTAGGTACATTGGGAGTTTTCTTTTATAAATGATTATTTTCTGTTTTGGTAATCACAAAGAATCTGGGTTAGATAAAACATTAATTAACAAATTCCTGTACGAGTTTTAAAAAATCTTATTATCCAATTATTTGCGAATCGTTACCTAAATAAAATATCCTGGGTACACTTGTTAAGAAAATTTTTCGGTATTATCAGAACACGAACAAACTGTTATCAACTATAATAATTTAAAATCACTATGACACGCAATAAAGAAAATTTTAATTTGATGCACAGTATTTATGTAAAATACAGTATGCTAATTCCATTTCCTGATAACTTAAACTGTATGTACGACCTATCGCTGTATTTGGATCTACTTTAAAAAAAATGGACGTAGAGTTGCATATTTTCTAAATATGTGTGACAGATTTCAACTTGGGATCTCAATGGGATCATTACAATCATGTGTTAATTATCATCATCATTAATTATTTTAACAAAATAGCAATGTCCAACATTTTAACATAAATATATTTTTTAATATTGGTAACTATATTATTGGTATTAGAGTTTTGTTTTATGAATGATTACTCTTTGTTCTGAGTAATTACTTACAAAGAATCTGAGTTAGATGAAACGTTAATTATTCCTGGATGATTCTTTAAAACTTTGCATATTCTTTAAATTCCTATGTCTCCCAAATTTCAACCTGAGATCTCATTGGGATCATTAATAATAATTTTTTTAACAACATACCACTATTCAGTACCTAGTGACAGTATCAGTATGTACTATTAATTTCATAAAGATCTAGGACAGCCAGACTAATATGATGCTATTTTATTCTTTTTTTTCAGTGTAAATGCATAGGATAAAATAATAAAAAATACCATCATATTTGCATTGTTGTCCCAGGTCATTATGAAATCAATAGTGCATAGTAATGTATCATACTGAATACATGTAAATCTTAATTTCTCATGAACTTTGATAAAGTGAAAACAATTGTTCGGACACAGAAATTTCACTGTTTTGCACCTATCTCAGAAAATAATATATTAATAAAATTCTACTCTTGCTAGTGATCAGACATGTATACACTCCAAATCTGATGAACTAATTAGTCCTACATTAGAAATATATGAAATTACAGATTTTGTTACATGTGAATATAACTGCAAGAGGTGGTTAGCCCATGTGATGTCTTCAGATAGTAAAGAATGTGAAGTCACCGCTTCATTTCTACATCCTGCTGGTCCTGCACCAACATTTCCGTAAATACCAGATATCCCAAGCAGATTTTAAGAAAAGTGGATCCAAATACAGCGACAGGTCGTACATACAGATTAAGTTATCAGGAAATGGAATTAACATGCAGTATTTTACATTAATACTGTGCATCAAATTAAAATTTTCTTTATTGCGTGTTATAGTGATTTTAATTTATTATAGTTGATAACAATTTGTACGAGTTCTGATAATACCGAAATTATTGGCAATAACCGAATTTTCTTGACAAGTGTACCCAGGATATTTTATTTAGGTAACGATTCACAAATAATTTTAAAGATTTTTAAAAACTCGTACAGGAATTTGTTAATCAATGTTTTATCTAACTTAGATTCTTTGTTAGTAATTACCAAAACAGAAAATAATCGTTTATAAAACAAAACTCCCAATGTTCCCAATATTGAAAACATTATTAATGGTAAAATGTTGAACATTGCTATTTTGTTAAAATAATTTAGTAACGATCCCATTGAGATCCCAAGTTGAAATTTGGCACACATATTTGAAAGATATGCAACTCTATGTCCAATTTTTTCAGAATTTTTAATCATATTATATGTTTTCTGAGAAATTCAAGGTCAAAGACTTCAGGGGCGCAATATAATTTCTTTTTTCATATTAAAGTATGCGATGCAACCCCAGCATCTTAAAGCCCAAATGATGGACTTTAAAATAGCTTTGCTTCATTTCTTTATCTTATTTCTATCAAAAGTTATAAAGGAAAACGTAAACGCCAACATGCTCAAAATCACTCATTTTTGGACACTTTAGAAGGGCACAAGAACCACTTGAGTAAAAATATAATATTTTAGATTTTTACTTATCTTTAGGAGTATAACAGTTGTGCCAAATTTAAAAAAAAAGCAAAGAGGACGATGGTCAAAACTTCCAAAAAATTGGATCACTTGATGTGGAATTACCCTTATACAAGATAAATATTTATTAATTTATTATCAAAATGTATGGGTTTATTATGACAACGGATTTATTGATATGATTATTAACATAATGAACAGATTTAATCAATATAATAAAAATGAGAATGTAAGCTGATGAACACAATTTTATGTGTGAATGCTGGATGCGTTTAATAATCGCTACGAATGCATTTATGATAACGATGAAGTCTTTATACTCCCAACAGTCAGTGTTATTATTGCTATGATTATGACGTGGATCTATCGTTTCACTTTAGGCCCAACTGTGTCCCCAGTGAAAATCTTTCTGCCAGTAAGAATCCTGTGTTATTAAAGGTAATAAATTCTGTGAGTTATTAGAATGGTATTAGTGAAATTGAAGTAGCGGTAGGCTCCTTGTGAAAGATTGTATATAATAGTTTTAAGAATAACTGTTGTATTTAAATACTTCCATAAATTATGTAGAATGCTCTACACGTGTTTCGGTTTGTTAGTCCTGTATCAAAAGTTACTCGTAAGCTTCTAATTTGAAACTTACGTACCCGACTGAAGTTGCCATCGACCATTTTAGTAAATCCTATCATCTATTTTAAAAACATATTTTATAATAAAGCTATTTTTATTTAAAGGTCTTTAGGAGACAGAGAGGTACAGATATAAATCTTAACTCCTTCTATGGATCAATATTTTGGTTTATTTTAACATTGCTGACGTTTCGACCTGTTTACCAACCAGGGCCGGATTATGTCATTTGTCGCCTATAGGTACACTCATATTTACGTCCTTAATAAAAAGCCGTTATTGTTATGTTAACTATGAAATAGTTATTTTGTGAACTTACTGCACTTACAGGTACCGAAACATGTGTCAATGCCGAGCTGTTACTTGCCATCTATTGTATAACATAAATTATCTTAATTTATTTAAGTTTAGGAACTTAAAATTGCAACAGGCTAGATTAGCACAAAACTTTTGGGGGCTGAAGCCAACGGTGTACTCAGGATCTGAACTAGAGGGGGGCAACTCATATTAGTTTCGCGGAAGGAGGACAAAGTGAAACACGATGATTTCTTACAAAGTAAAACTCAAAACTGTTTTTATTATTCATTAAAACAACACATACGCATTAAATTGAAAAGGGTTGCCCCTTACCACCTTACCCTCGCTGGGGACGCCTTTGCTGCTACTATGAAATAATTTTAAACCTTTTAATAGAAAAACAAGTGTTCCAAGAATTATTTCCAGTTTTTTAAATTTCCACGAGTTCATTTTAATATTCAAGGACAATGTATGAAGGTTAGTAAGTAAAAACAATAAAATAGTTCCAAAAATTATTTCACCCTTTTTAAGTTTCCACAAATTTATTTTGATATTCCAGGACAATGTAGGTGAAATTCTTTCAATGGAATATTACTATAAAAAAGTTAAACCTTGACAGAATTAATTGAATTGACAGAAAAATAAATTGTTCCAGAATTATTTCCCTCTTTTTAAATTTCCAAGAATTTATTTTAATATTCGAGAACAATGAATGAAGGTTTAGGAAGTAAAAATGTGGGTTAAATTCTTTCAATAGACTACTATAAAATAGTCTCAAGAATTATTCCACCTTTTTTAAATTTCAAATTAATATTTAATTTTATAGATTTACTACACACGTAAGTATAATTTATGCAAAAAACAAAACTTAGCTAATATTTAAAAATATATATTTCCAAAAGTCGCTAATCCGGCGAAAGGGTCATTTCATGCGAAATCGATCACTAGCATGGGTCGATCTCACGGATTTCAATGAAAATCAATTATGAGGTATCAATCAGCTAAAGAACATAATTTTCATTCATCAATTTGCTAGATTATGCTGAACTTCGGAAATATTGAAAAAATTATCAAATGCTTGCACGTCATTAATGAAATATATATATCTCGAAAAGTATTTATCCCAGAACAAATATTTTTTTATATATTGCTCACAAGTCACAAGAACTCGAGCTTTTTGGACGCCTAATAATGTTTTGTTACCAAACGTATTTTTAGTTTTTTCTAAACGAAATATTTTAAAATTGCAGAAAAATCGGTGTGGTCACATTTAAAAAAAACAAAAAATTGTTCAGATTCTTTGAACGTTTCTGTATTGGTAAGTTTCCTTTTCTTTTTTTTGTTAACACAATGTTGTGTTATGTTGGTTGGCTGTTTGGACAATCCCCAAATCTAATTACTGACGGGAATTGCGGCCTGCCATGAAAAAATAGAAGAAATAATAAATAAATAATTATGATATATCAGAGATAAAGAATAGAATTTTTGTACTCTAAATATTATGTTCTACCCTACATATTGTGCATGATCAAGTTTATTCAGCAATAGAAATAAAGTTATTATATTAACATTGCATGGTATTATTGCATCCTCTAATATTTAATATTTAAACCCTCACTGGAAAGTCTCTAACTGACTGAAGATTGGCAGTGCTTGTTGTAATAGTGACGAAGCATAGCAATCGTGCATTACTACATGCAGACAGTATGAATATCCTACCTCTCTCCATACCTCCAAGATATCTCTAATCAGATCTAAATATTAACCAGCTATCCTCCAACACCCTTACCGATCCAATACCCGAGTCACAAAAAAGGGAAACGGAAAAACCCGAGAAAACCGAAACAAGACATCAGGTAGGACCAAAGCCATTTAATAAGTGATTTGGGTAGATTATGATCAAATAAATACATTGTTTGATCATTCAATTGTCCAGATTGTCAGCTCTCATATTCTTATAGTAAATTTAGTAATTTATTGCACCGCTATATTTAAAACGAGCTAAGGGATGCAGCAAAATAAAACCCTAAGGAAAATATGTAGTGATCTCATTTTAAGCATTTGTAATGTAGCAAACGATGCCCAAAGTAACAGTAGTTGTCACACTCAATTTAAAGTACGCTACGGAAAAGTAGAAGACCTTTATCGTGAGTTTAATACGCATCATTTTAATATTGTATCGTACTTAGCCTCTTCAGAAGTATCTCTTGATGAAGAAGCAAATATTCAAAGTGAGATAGATGAAATGTATTTCACTATCAAAAGCATCTGCTGTGATTTATTTGAAAAGGTTCCTACATCTACTTCTAGCTCTGACAGTGCCATGAAACCCAGTAGTGTTCGTTTGCCAAAATTAAGTATTCCAAACTTTAATGAGGATTTAAGTATATGGCAAACATTTATAGATCTGTATAGGTCATCCATGACAGCAATATGTCAAAAATTGAAAAGTTTTCGTATTTAATGTCATCGGTATCCGGTGAAGCTTTACTAGCAATAGGGATTTTATAAAATTGGTAGAAAGTAATTATGATATTGCCTTTGATAAGTTAGTTAAGCTCTATCAGAATGACCGTTTACTTGCAAATCATTATTGGGAGCAAATTATTAGGGTTCCAAAAGTAACTTTTAAACCCATCAAGGATTCCAGTAATTTGAGACATAATTTGAGTATTTTTTATTGACTATTATTATTACGTAGGCCCTAATTGCGGCTGCAGCCGACTTACAGATGGAACAGCGCAAATCCCACATTTGTGTCACAGCTAAGGAAAACTGCAGAAAGCCTTAACCAGATCTGCCGGCGCCGGGAGTCGATCGCGGGCGCTTGGGTGAAAGTCCGGCACGCCAGACATTACACTACCAAGGCTGTGTTACACTACCAAGGCTGTGTTTGCTTACAAAAAGAATATATTTTGATACTTTGAATCGCTTTGAACGTCAAATTTCCACGTCGGCAAATATACCAAGGTATGAAGAGGTCTACGAATTTTTGGACAAAGAATGTCAAGCAACTTCAGCAGTTTCATTGGTCAAATCAGTAAAAGAATTGGTCACTTAAATTTATATGCGACAAGTATGACATCATGTAACGTCAAATCAAGATATAATCCTCAACCCGTATATACAGTGGATACTTTAATTCTTCCCAAAATTTGTTCTGATATGCCAGCGCATGACATTTCGGTAAAGGACTGGTCGCATATTACAAAGTTGCAGTTAGCTGATCAAACCTTTAATATTTCTAGCGCAGTAGATATCCTCCTTGGGGCGGATATGTTCTCCATGGCATTATTAGGTGATATGATTGCAGGTAATGCAAATCAATCACCAGCACTAAATACAATATTTGGCTTGGTAGTGATGGGAAAATTTAATTTCTTAGGGTCTTCCATAGTTAATACTTTCTTCTCTGCTTCTGAATCGTCCATTGACTCTACTATTCGTAAATTCTGGAAGCTTGAGAAAGTTCCTAGTAAAACTCATTTCATCATCATTCGTCTGATGATATTCTTTGCGAAGAAATATTTAAAACTACAGTTTCTCGTATGAGTTCTGGTAAATTCATAGTATCGCTTCCGTTTAGAAATCCTGAGCCTTATTTTGGAGATACTATACACAAAAAAAAGAATCGTTAATTTAATTTTATGTATTTGTTTAAAGGCAAATTATTATGTTCAATAAATATTTGATTATTTTAAATATAGTAAAAGTAAATTAATAAGACTGTTTTATTTATTTCAAGTTTTATATTTGTTTAAAAAGTAGGCTTAAGTTGAATATTGCAGATGTTAAATTAAAGCTTATACAGTTCACTGAAGTATTTATAAAAAGGAAAAATCAGTTGTTTTGGAAATATTATGTTAACTAATCTATTGCATTGCTGCAATGTATACCAATAATTAAATTAACATTACAAAAAGCTAATAATTTTCAAAGGATTGTTCCAAAGCAACTATGAAATCGTTTGTCATACCTATATATTGTTGAAATTGGTCAATCACGTGATCATTATGACATGCGTCGTTCGAAGTATACACTGGATGTTTTTGCAGACGAAGCGCGTTTTCATTCTTGCATCCATAGATTAATTATTAATCATGCATCGTCCGATCTGAGTTTGATAGTCCTCGACAAAAAGGTTTAAACGTTTTTAGTAAAAGTGAAGTGAAGTGTTTAAACAAAGTGCTTGGTTTGTGGAATATGTGATTACAATAGTCATTTAAGCAATAGAATAGGTGTCAAGTGTCAGCCATGTTGTTTGATATGAATTGAAGAATTTTATGTTTTCAAAAATTTAAATATTGATATCATGCACAGAAAAAAGTTGCATTAGTTCAAATAAATTTAACTACAAACAAAACAATCTGTTTTATATATACGCAAAGAAATGTATATTTGGAACGAGAATAATATTTTCTTGTAGTAAATACAAATAAATATTTTACATAGTAACAGTATGATTAGTTGAATCAAGCAATTCAGAAACAGTTCAATAAAAAATAATTTGTATTGGATTAAGTAAATACAATTATTTAATGCTAGTAACGTAACGATTGATTGAAAGGTTGCATAGTTTTGATGAAACACACTGTATCGTTGTAATAAATGTTCTGTTTAGTTAAGACAAACTTACTTCCTTTGTTTATACCAAATGAATCTTGTCACCACAATACACATAAAATAGCAGCATACAGATCATTAGTACACAGAGCTTTAACTATTCCACTAACAAAATCAGATTTTAGTAAAGAGATATCAACCATTAAACAACTAGCACATGCAAATCATTATAATCCGAACATGATTGACACTTTAATTAAACAAAAAGATTATAGGTTAGCTATCAAAAGAATATATCCCATTGACAATCAAACAGAAGACACAAATTACATATCTATACCATATTTTGGCAAAATATCAGAAAAAATTGCACATATACTAAGAAAAACCAACAATTATAAAATAACATTTAAAACCAACACTAACACTTTTTCATTTTTATTTAATGCTAAAGACAGAACACATGATATCATGAAATCGGGCATTTACCGTTTAAATTGTTCTTTTTGTAGTTCGGTATATATTGGACAAACACTTCGAAATTTTGACATAAGATATAAAGAACACGTACGTCATTACAAAAATAAACATCCTGAAAAATCGAATTACGCCAAACACCTTTTAGAACAAAATCACACAATGACTCCTCAAAATAATATTAAATTCCTACATTTTTGTAATAACAAACGCAAATTAGACATTTTAGAAGCCTTTGAGATATACAAACACAAACTCAGGGTACCTTTAATGAATGAACAACTTGAACTCAGTAATTCTCCATTACTGGAAGTATTAGATGTTTAATTATGATTTTTATTATTTTTTTATTATTTTTATCTAGTTACCTATTTTGTATCTACCTTAGCGACGTGTTTGTTTATAATTGAACAGCCTTGGTAGTGTAATGTCTGGCGTGCCGGACTTTCACCCAAGCGGCCCGGGTTCGACTCCCGGCGCTGGCAGATCTGGTTAAGGTTTTCTGCAGTTTCCCTTAGCTGTAACACAAATGTGGGATTTGCGCTGTTCCATCTATAAGTCGGCTGCAGCCGCACATTGGGCCTACATAATAATAATAATCGCCCCCTCCCTCCCGCACAAGCTTATAGCTTCTGGGGCCTTGGTTAAAAGGTTATGGGTTGTAGTAATTATTATTATTATTATAATTATTAATTATATTACCTTTGATAATGACAGCATAGCTGTCGAAACAATATTGTCAGGTATATTTTAATAAAACTGTGAAACTTTTAATAATCTTTATTTATTTCATGATTACTTCCTTTGCTTTGAACAAAACTGTGTATTTAAATAAAACAATTATTGTTTCATGCTACACTGAGAAAAGCATTTAGTTGGCACAATTAAATTTATTTCAACTAAATATTTAGTTAAATCAAATAAAATTTAGTTTATTTAACTAAATATTTAGTTGAATTAAATAAATTTAATTGGTCCTACGAAATGCTTTTCTCAGTGTAATAGTATCAATATTTTACTTGTAAAACTTACTACTTTACTTATAAAATAAATGGAGTTATGTATGTATATAAAAAATTTTGTTTACATTTTTATAACGACATTGTTTTATAATATGTTAAAGGTGATGCAGGAAAATTCTTAATGAATCGTTTTTATTGTTAATATTAAATTTGTTTACAATATGATCATTTTGGATTCTTTTTATTTAATAAATCCTTCTTCAGTTGAAATTACATTATAATAGTTACACTTAAAACTTTTATCAATAAGAACACATATTAGAAAAATTATAGTTCAGATCAAATAATTATAAATTCATTTTAAATAAAAACAATAACAACTGTTACTTAACGATGGAATAACAATAATCAAGTGGTGTGTTTAATCCACCACAAAATATTAAAACATTTAAAATAATTTAATTTTATAAACAACAAACTTTTTTAACTATTATAATGTAATTTCAACTGAAGAAGGATTTATTAAATAAAAAGTATACGAAATGATCATATTGAAAACAAATTGATATTTTTAATTATTATTTTATTACAATAAAAACAACTCATTAAGAATTTGGAATCAGGAATCTCACACCTGGAATCAGGTATTATTGTAAAAGTGTACTATTTTACGATGACAAGAAATTTTGTATAAGTTTTTCCTACATTTTGTATAATAAAATATGTTTTAATTTCTAAAGAAGATTCTAAATCAGTTTTTTCTGAGATCTTTTATAGTTAAACATGATACCCTTTATAGTGAAAATAGGTATATTTATATTATTAAAAGATTTTTCTTCTACAACACCACAAATTATCTTTGTATAAATGTATATGTATATCTATAACGAAGTTATATTTTTTGTTCGTTCTTAATAGATAAATTGTATGTGTCAATACAATGTTTTGTTTTATTATCACTGAGAAAAACCAATTAAATTTATTTAATTCAATTAAATATTTAGTTAAATCAAATAAAATTTAGTTTATTTAACCAAATATTTAGTTGAATTAAATAAATTTAATTGGTTCTACTAAATGCCTTTCTCAGTGATACCTAATAATAATACTTTAGGATGTATTAAAAGGAAAATGCGGCATTTTATATAGAATCTCTTATTTTTTTGTTAAATTGTTTGTTAAGTTTATGGTTCAATAAAATATCTTTACATTATGTATTTCTTTTAATTACATTAACATAAAGAATACCAAACAAATGTACCATGTGTAGAAATTATTTAGGGACAAGTATCTTTTATGTGAAATTGTATATTAAAAATTGACATTAATATTAATTTAATATCAAAATGTTGAATAATTTGCCGACAGTTAAGTCTTATCAGAGGCAATAATAGTTATATTTTTGGAAGTAATGTTTCTATCCATTGGCGGATGTATAGAATGGATTGGAAGATTTTACAAAATTTGTGAAAATTGCCTTTGTTTATTCTAACTTTTGAATTTGCTTATTATTAATCTATTTCGTATATAAACTCTTTAATTGATGTTTATTTTAAATAAATTTTATACTAATACTCTTTGATGAAGTGAAGTTTTTTAATGAATAGAAAATTGTATTTAAAAATGTAACTGATATGCTTCTGATAAAACGTTTAATTCTTTACAAATCATTTATTAAGTCATTTTAGATATTAATTAACTGGCAATCCAATTTTTAATATTGCACAGTTTCACATACAAATTCCTGTTTCCTATATAATTTGCTAGAAATGGCATATCCATAAAGGAAAATGAAATATTTAATATGCTTAAATAAACAATATAACAATTGTAAACTTGATTTTTTGATAAGGTAAGTTTAAGCATTCATTCAACTTGCATGCAGATTATAAGAATGTTACATTAATTCTTTAAAAAGGTAAATTCAAGCAATGCAACACAGACATTTAATCATTAAATAAGGCTAATTTAAAGATATCAGACATTTATATCAACTAATAGAACGCTTTAGTGTAAATACTAAAGTGTAACTGAAAATGCAATACGCAACTGTTTAAATCAAATGTATTTAAACAATTAAATTTAAGTATTTTTTATTTAGTTCAGTTATATCATTGCCTTAAAATTCAATCTACAGATTTATTTAAAAGAATGTTAAGATATACTTGGTTATATATGAACTTATTATAAGCTTGCTTTAAACGTCTTCTATTTAGATCAACTAATTATTTTTTTGTGTGATAGATCTCAAGCTTTAAGACGATTTTACTCTTTAGAAAATGGGTTACTCAGAAACCCTGTTCTTTATTCACAATATTGTGAATTTATGCGCGATTATTTGGAGAATAATCATATGGAAGCTGTAAATAAACCTTCTTCGGAGGGGATATTTTATATTCCACACCATTGTGTGATAAATTCAAATAGCCCTACTACCAAATTAGTGATTTGAGTAGATTGTGATCAAATAAATACGTGTATTTAAATGCAAAATCGCAAACTGGACGTTTGAATAGTTTTGACAGGACAAATTTTTTTGAAAATTTTCCCATGGGAAACATCTAATGATGGGCGAGTTGTCTGGGATATACGTTTAGGTACTTATATGCAATGTAAACTAAACACTTAAAACCTTTTAGTCAAGGGCTGCAACTTTGTATATATTATTATAATAATATTTTCGCAAGAACGGAATGTTTATAAAACTATATGTTCAAGAGTGTTTATGTTACTTTAAACTATAACAACCGAGAAACCGACCCTACAGAGGGTGGACGACTACGACGATACGCCAAGGCTCCTTCATCTACGTAATCATTTAAATGCCCGTTTAGCGTTAGGGAGGTTAAGTGAGCTTTTCCTGTTTTTGTATTTTGTATAATGTATAAACATGTCTGTGCTCTATTTGTAAAGGTACGATAACTTTAATAATTTCGATACAAAAGTTTTGTTTTGGTAAAATTTTGCAAAATTAGTTTATTAATCTAGGTAATAGTTTTAATTAATACGTTGATTCTTTTATGAACAACGAAACAAACGAATATATTGCTGCAGACGATTTAGCAAATATCTTTAATAATTTACGAATAAAAAACAGTATAGTTTTAACAATATGAATCAAAATCAGAACCAGGTTCAAACACCAAAACCTACTTGCGATATAAGATTAGCAAATCAAGTTCCAATATCTCATGAAAACAATTTAAACCGTTTTATTTTACATTGTGAATACTTAATCGAATTATATTATGATTTATGATGCTCAAAATCCTATCACTAATCAGAATAGGTTAATTTTAAATTGTATAAGATTAAAAATTCACCATGATTGTTACCAGCAAATTCCTATGTATACAATTAGTACTTGGAACGACCTAAACCAACTATTAATATCGCAATTTGGAGATCCTCGTGATGAAGAAAATCTTTTATTTACTTTAATTAATCTGAAACAAAATCAAAAATCAATTCAGGAATATTATAAAGAATTTTCCACACTTCTCGAAAGTTTACTCACAAAATCTAGTAGAGACACCAGTTTTATATGAGTTTATGTATAAAGCACTTGCAAACTTGCACTTCCGAAATTTGCGTCCTCAATTAGGCATGGTTGTTCAAAGGTAAAAGTCCCAAAAGTCTACCTGAAGCTTATCAGCTCGCCCAACAAATTGAAAATATGTATCCAGATTATTTTTAAAGGGATAAAACTCCTGATTCTACTTAATTAAAGTTACAAAATCACAATCACTACATCTAAATAAAGCAATAATACGTATAAGTTTACGTGTGCAACTTGAGTGCAAGTAAAACTACTGTTTTATAAGATAAATCGGGAATTTACAGTAAAACTAGAAGTACTGATAAATTAAAGGTTTGGCATGTTTAGCGATTTACATATAAAACATAGTGAAACATTGTAATTTTATTTATTTCATTTGATATAAATTATAATATTGTATGATAATTCATTCGTATGAACAACGTTGACCTCAAACGTAGCCATAAAGGTGAAAGCAGTATCAATCAAGCCAATGAACTTGTAAAATTCGAGATCTTGAAAGAAAGCTAAGAAAATCGCTAAAGCTAAAATTCTTTCTTTATACTCACTTATTTATTTTTTTTTTTAATCAATTTAGAATTATTATTGGGAATCTGATATTTATAATTTAAATTTTATGTAAAGTAAAAATTATTAGTAGATAAGACAAAAATTGGTTTATTTGCATTTTTGAGGTTTTCATGGTAAATAATATTACTATAAAGGTAAAATGCTTTAATTCAAGATATGTACGTAAGAATTTGTACTGAACACAATGCACACCTCTGCAGGTTTCTGCATACTTTAATTTTTACTCTTTTTATACTTTAATTGATACATACATTCTCGTACTCGTAATCTATAAACTTAATTTATTGTTATAATATAATAAATTTGATTTTGTTTTTCAATTATAGATATGAATCACCTCAGTATCGCACATATCAATGCGCAGTCTTTATCCAATAAATTTGATATTCTTAATGAACATATACAGGTAAACAGGTATGACATCGTTGCCATTTCCGAAACTTTTTTAAATACTAGTATTGATGACATGGTTGTAAATATTGATAATTATATATTAATACGTAGAGACAGATCAACCTTTGGCGGCGGTATTGCCCTATATATAAAAAATAATTTCAATTTCAGAATTATTACCGTAAATAGACAAGATTATGAACAACTCTGGATTAATGTTAATATCAACAAGAAAAATTTTACTGTTGGTGTTGTGTATTCGCCACATAGAAATAACTACAAAAACTTCGTTGAAGGTTTCGAGGAAACTGTAAGCTATCTACTCCCATCGTCTGACGGTCTAATATGTTTAGGAGATATTAATATGCAAACGTCAACTGCAACAACTCAATATTTCTCCATGTTAGAAGGTCTTGGAATGAGACAGTTAATTACGAACCCACGTGAATTACAGCTACATCCAGGAGTTTAAGAGATCATATTCTAGTTACAGACACCATTGAAGTTATAAATTCAGGTACAAAAAATGTGCCTTTTTATTCTGATCATGAACTAGTATATTGTACCATAAGAATAGAAACAATTATTCAAGTCCCCATTATTCGTACTTATAGAGATTTTGCAAATTTTAATAATGATTATTTCCAGGAACTTTTACTCTCAGTTAGATGGCAACAAATGTTCGAAATGAATAATGTTAACGATAAAGTCAACTTTTTAAATCAAAATGTACTATATTTATTTGACTTATGTGCTCCTTTTAAAACTTCAACTTTTAGAAAACCAAAAGCTCCGTGGCTGACAGACAACCTTAGATTTATGATGTCGTTGCGAGATAAAGCTTTTAAACGATTCAAAACAACCAAAGCTGTTGAACATTGGAACTATTATAAAATGCTGCGTAATCTGGTTACTCTGTCGATCAAGAACGAGAAGAAAGCATTTTTCAACCAACGATTCAATCAAGGTAATATTAAACTTTTATGGAAAGATTTAAAACAGTTTAAAGTTTGTAGTACCAAAACAAAGACTGATATTCCAGCTCATTTAAGTAACGTCAATCAAATTAATAATTTTTTTATTGATTCGGTACAGGCATTTATTTCCCCTAATTTAACAATACCAGAAGTTTATGAGAATGTAGGACCGAACGTTGTCGATAAATTTAAATTTGTACCAGTTCCAGAGCATGAAGTAACTAAACAACTTAACAAAATTAAATCAGCGTATTGATGATAAATTTATGTTGTCCCGTATTAATACCATATATTACACATGTTATAAATTTCTGTCTAGATAATAGCGTTTTTCCAGAAGAGTGGAAGGTAGCTAAGGTTATTCCTTTGTCAAAGATCAACTCTCCAAAAGAATTCAAAGACCTTAGGCCAATAAGTATACTGCCTGTACTGTCCAAGGTTCTTGAGAAAGTTATTGACGAGCAGATAAGGGCCTATATACATGAAAATAACCTATATTTAGAATTCCAATCTGGGTTTCGTGCCAACTTCAGTTGTGCAACTGCTTTGTTGTGCATTTCTGATGATATTATACGAGCAACTGACGAAAGCAAAATCACAGCTTTGGTTTTATTAGACTTCTCAAGGGCCTTTGACACTATAGATCACGGTATACTGCTGGCAGTCCTAAAGCATATCGGATTTGATAATTCATCTATATATTTGATTAAAAATTACCTTTGTAATAGGAAACAATACGTGGCTTTAAACAATAATAATTCTCAGCTTAGAAATATCGAATGTGGTGTCCCACAAGGATCAATTTTGGGGCCTCTCCTCTATACCCTTTATTCACGTTACATTTGTAGTGATTTAAAACACTGTAAGTATCATCAATATGCTGATGACACACAAATTTATTATTCTTTTAATTATGCAGACAGAATAAATGCTAATAGAAATATTAACTACGATTTAAGTAACTTGGCAGCTTCGGCAGCTTCACATTCTCTTAAGATAAATCCTACTAAATCTAAACTTATTATATTCGGTAGAACAACACACAGAATTGCTCTGAGAGAAGATTTTCCGATATCTATCAATGGTATCCCTATTCCAAGTTCAGACTGTGCTAAAAATCTGGGTGTCACACTAGATAATAAGTTTAGATTTCATGAGCATATAAATGCCTGTAACAGAAAGGCATTTTGTAACCTTAAACTTCTTTATAATAGTCGTCACATATTAAATAAAACCTTAAAGATTACCCTATGTGAATCCTTGGTTCTTTCACAATTTAATTATTGTGACGTCCTTTACGGTCCCTGTCTTGACAGTGTAACTAGCAGAAAAATCCAGGTAACGCAAAATGCATGTATGCGATTTATCTATGGAATCAAACGTCGACAGCATATTTCGCATAAGTTAATTGAAACTAAATGGTTAAATATGAATAAGCGTAGGGTATTGCATTCTTTGGTCTTATATCATAAAATTATTACAAAAACAGTCCCTTCTTACCTGTACAATAAAATGAGATATCGTACTGATGTACATAATTTAAATCTTCGCCATAGAGGTTTAATCACTCCACCTGTACATCATACTGAATTTTACAAACGTTCTTTTACCTTCAATATATATAAGTTGTATAATTCAGTACCTATCGAAAACAAAAGCTTATCCACATGTTCATTTAAGAAACGCACTGCCAATTGGTTATTAAATAACTCTTCTAATTAAAAGCAAAGTAAATTACCCCAAACAAACTGAAATGGTAACGATGAAATCTGGTACCTCGTTAGAAGTTCGAAATCATTATAGTAGATACTGTTTATGCAATACTTTTTCTATTGTGATGCTCTGGTGGTCATAACTCTCTATAAATCTTAGTAGTAGTATAATACTTTTATGGGTATGTTCGTATCACTAAATTCTTTGTATAATAACATTACTTATAAACATGTAGGGTAACTTTGTGGTGATAGGGAAGAGCAGAGAATTCAATTCTTGAATTCAACTGACTATCATCACTTTTTCCACTTAAGTAGTTTATTTTCTATACAAATGATTACCAATATGTATAACATCTTTTTTATTACGTTTTCTTTTTTTTATGTATTCTTGTGGAAAATAAAAACTATTATTATTATTATTATTATTATTATTATTATTATTAAAGTACATAAAATCATCGTTTTTTTCTTATTATTATTTCTCACAATGCCTAATAATACTTGCTCCTGTTGTAATAAATTAGACGATGATCAGAAGATAGTCAGGTGTAGAATTTGTAAAAAATATTTTCTTTATTCTTGTGCTGATCTAACTACTGCAGAAGTTCGAAGCATTAAGAACAAGAAAGACATTAGTTGGTCATGCGATAAGTGTTCCACTTTGGGTGATAGCATAAATGATTTAAAGTCTATTATCCTACATCTTCAACAAGAGATAGAAGATCTCAAAAATGCCAAAATAGATGTTACTATTAAGAAAGAGCAGCTTGATTTTGAAGAAATAGTGCAAGAGGTAGCTGAAAGAAATGTAAAAAAGAAAAATGTGATTATATACGGTCTACACGAAAATCTAGAATCTCCGAAGGATGTCCTAAAACAAAATGATGCGGATAATGTGAAGAATATTCTACAGCTGATATCACCCGAATTCAATAATATAAAAATATTCAGATTAGGAAAATTAGATGCTTCAAAGCCTTCCAGTAGGCCTGTAAAGGTCCTTCTTGATTCAGAACAAACAGCACTTGCTATTTTAAGGAAATCTAAGAATCTCGCAAAACATCAGAATGTCAAAAATATAAAACTTGCTAATGACCGCACACCACGTCAAATGGAATATCTTAATTCGCTCAAAAAGGAATTAAATGGCCGTTTCAATAGAGGCGAAAGAAACATCAAAATAAAGTACATTAACGGCGTCCCTAAAATTATTAGGTAGGAAAACTGAATTCGCCCAACAGTTTTATTAGTTTAACTTACGATTCAAAAAATACAAACATCTTTTATCAGAACGTAAGGGGTCTCAATACCAAAAGTGATTCTTTTTATTCCCAAATATCAGATGGTGAATTTAAAATTGTTGCATTAACCGAGACGTGGTTGAACACAAGTGTAAATAATTCAGAACTCTTTCCTGATATCTATAAAGTTTACCGTAGTGATAGAAAATTTGATGTTACTGATGCTTCGAAAGGTGGTGGTGTATTATCAGCAATTAAAGACAGTTTATCGTCAAGCCAACTTCACATCTCTACTATTACAAACAATTTCAACTATACACCGTGTCCAAGATAAGAATGCACAGCATGGGGATCTTGAAAACGGTAAAAGATACAGGTTGGCTTAAATTAGGAAAAAGTTGCATTATTTAGAGTATGTTTACATGCCGATCGCAGAAATCCATGATTGTTTATCGTTTTCGAAATTTTCCAAAAAATGCAATTTTTCGGATTTTCGATTTTTCTAATTTTTGTATTTATTTTAAAAGATATTAAAAAACTAATGACACTTTGTCATTGTCACTTTTTAAGCTCTACAAAATGGCGTCTTTAAAATTTTTTATCCGATGTTTCATCTTCGAGAAATCATCATCAACTTAATTTTTTTATATGGCCACAAAAGTAGAAACACCTTTTATACGGTAGCATTTTTTATTACAAATTCAACGATGTATCACATATTATGCTTTTAAAGCCAAAAAACAGAGAAAAATGAATTTTAATATTTTTTTAGATTCTTAATCTAGTAGGCATTGGAAAAAGAATTCAAAGATTATTGCAAGTGTTAAAATAAGTTCCCATTATTTTCTAGACACAAGTATGCTCTTTGTACAGTTGAATTTAAAACTTTGGCTAACATTTCTGAGGAGATTGTGTTAACTGCTGCTATAACCGATGCCAATAATTGTTCTTCAGTTTCAAAAGTTGAGTCATACACTTGATTTTTTACATAACCCCACAGGAAAAAGTCTAACGGGCTCAAATCTGGTGATCGGGCTGGCCAAGCTACTTCACTGTGAGTTCCAATCCATTTTTCAGGAAACTTCTGCGACAAATACTCCCGTACATTTCTTCAGTTATGTGCTGGGGCACCATCTTGCTGAAACCAGCAGTTGTTAATTATTACTAGAGGTAATCCATCAAAGGCGGCTTCCAAATCAGTCTGCTATCCATATATTAAATCCAAATCGGTGTTGATGCCTTGCATCTTTTTTTAAATGAGGATTGTCTGTTGCCCAATAATGTTTGTTACGCCGGTTGAAAATGCCATTGTTGGTTATCATGCTTTCATCAGACAAAATTACTTGAAAAGGAAAAGTTTGATTTTCTTGACATTTTCTGGTATACCATTCACAAAAACCTGCTCGCCTTCTCTCGTCACCAGGTCTAAGACCCTGACAAATTCTAAATTTATATGAATGAAATTTATTCTTTTGTAAAATGAAGTGGGCTGTAGATCTAGCTACCCCAGTCTGACGCTCAATTAGTCTTGTGGATATTTCATGATTTTCAACAACGGCTAGTAGAACAGTATTCGCTTTTTCTTCATTGGATTGTTTTTTACGAGATGAAAGTGGTTTTTTGAATGAACCAAATTCCTTTAAATTAGATACCAAACGTCTAAACATAGATTTCTCAGGTTGTCTTCGTTCAGGATAATTATCAGAATACATCTGCTCAGCAGCTACACAATTTTTGTGGCACAAGTTGTAACACGTCAACATATAAAATTTTTCTTCGTTTGTGAAATTTCCTCTTTCCATCGTAACACAAATAAATTAAAACACTTTAACTTCTTATAAACAAAACAAACAACTTCAAAATACGTTAGAACGTTTTTAACAATAATGTGACAGATCAAATAGAAATATTGCAATTGTTCCAATGCCTACTATTTAAAAAGTAAAAAAAACAATACTTAATTACATTCTCGGCAGAAGTGTTAGACCATGTTTTAAATTCAGCTGTTTTTTCTAGGCTGTACTTGTGTCTAGAAAAGAATGGGAACTTATTTGAACACTTGCAATAATCTTTGAATTCTTTTTCCAATGCCTACTAGATTAAGAATCTAAAAAAAATATTAAAATTCATTTTTCTCTGTTTTTTGGCTTTAGAAGCATAATATGTGATACATCGTTGAATTTGTAATAAAAAATGCTATCGTATAAAAGGTGTTTCTACTTTTGTGGCCATATAAAAAATTAAGTTGATGATGATTTCTCGAAGATGAAACATCGGATAAAAAATTTTAAAGACGCCATTTTGTAGAGCTTAAAAAGTGACAATGACAAAGTGTTATTAATTTTTTAATATCTTTTAAAATCAAAGATCAAGATCCCCATGCTGTGCATTCTTATCTTGGACACGGTGTACTATAGATACAGTTGCTTGTAAAGTAAGTTTAAATAACACGGTTTTTTGTATAATCAACACGTATATACCACCCTCAGTAGACTTGTACTTTGAGCACGTTTTAAAGCAATTAGCTTTATGTGAATGGTTACATAACAAATTGTGTATAATTGTAGGTGATTTTAATATACCGAATTATATCAACATTAACAACCAAGATAGTAAAACTCGACATTTTACTAACTTTATTACTTTTCTTGGTTACATACAGTTCAAAAATGTATTAAATGCAAATAATAGAATTCTTGACTTAGTATCAAGTAATTTAGTATGCAATGTATCATCAAGTGAGACTGAATTGGTTGATATTGATTCTCATCACCCTCCGTTATTGATTGAATTTAATCTAAAAATAAATCGACCAAACAAATTTCCTGCAAATATTAGCTCAAAGAATTACAATTTTCGTAAAGCTGATTATCACGGGCTTTATTAATTCTTTCTTGATATAGATTGATCAATTCTTGATGATTATAATGACGTTGATGAAGTATGTACGAAATTTTATAATATATTAGAAGTAGCTTTTGATAATTTTATTCCAGTTTACAAAAATAAACAAAATAAGTTTCCTTCTTGGTAGAGTAGAGAGTTAATATTTATGATAAAACAAAAATATCTTGCTCATAGTAAGTATAAAACTATAAAACTGAATTTTATTATAACCAATTCAAAATAATTAGAATAAATTGCAAAAACAGAATCGCAAATGATTATAAAGTTTATCTAACTAACATTAAAAGAAATTCGACTAGAATTCCAGCTTCTATGACTTTCCATGGTAATACAGAATATACAGATCCTAGGGAAATCGTAAACGTATTTGCAAATTATTTTGCTAGTGTTTATAAAAATTCAAGTGATAACAATATCCATCTAAATGAAATTGAATCTACAGAAATCATAACTTTAAGTGCAATTTCTGATAACGATATTTTAAATTCGACAAAAAAATCAAAAAACTCAATGACTGCAGGAATAGATAAGATACCAAGCTTTCTAACTAAAGATTGTAAATTTCTATTTCTTCGTCCATTAAACATTATATTTAATCTTATTATAAAATCTTGTAAATTTCCAACTTTATGGAAAGTTGCTAGAATTTGTCCCGTTCATAAAAGTGGCGCGAGATCCGATGTAACAAACTATAGGCCAATATCAATTATTTGTAATTTTGCTAAAATCTATGACTCATTGCTGAATAAAGAAATTTGCATGCAAATAAAAAACTTCATAGAACCAACTCAACATGGCTTTATGCAGAAACGAAGTACTTTATCCAATCTAACCGTTTTTAGTTATCTAACTTCAGGTTGATGTAGTATACACCGACTTTCAGAAAGCCTTTGATCAAATCGATTATTTTGTATTATTGAGAAAATTATCGATGTACGGTTTTAGTGAGGAATTTATTACTCTTTAAATCTTATCTTTTGAACCGTCAACAAATTGTACAATATAAGGGGTTTAGCTCTAATACAACTGTTCCTACTTCTGGTGTTCCACAGGGATCCTATTTGGGCCCTCTACTATTTCTGTTATATATTAATGATCTTCCGAGAGCAATTAATTGTAATAATTTGTTGTTTGCAGATGATTTATTCAGTTGTAAAAGATCTCTCTGACGTGAGTGTGTGAATATTTGCAGCAGCAAATTAATATAATTGTTGAGTGGTGTACAAACAATAGATTAAACCTGAACATTGGTAAATGTAAGTACATGCTATTTACAACAAAGCTGAACCCTATAGTATTCAATTACCATATTCAAACTAATCATATTAGCAGATGTTATAAAACTAAAGATCTTGGGATAATATATGATCCAGTTTTGTCATTTTCCTTCCACATGGAAGTGTTATGTAATGCAACGAATAAATCTTTGGGATTTATAATCAGAAACACTAGACATTTCGATGATATTCATTGTTTACAATTGCTATTTAATTCCCTTGGTCGTTCTAAACTGGAGTACTGTTCGTTAATATGGTCACCTTTATACATATTAAACAAAAATCAATTGGAAACAATTCAAAGAGAATTCCTAAAATATTTAAGTTTTAAACAAACTGGTATTTATCGCAATAGAGGTTGTGATCCTATGGAATTATTCAATAGATTTAACACATTATCTCTGGAAATAAATGCCAGCTTGTGTTTCTTATATAAAATGCTTCACAAAGAAATTGATTGTGAAGCATTATTATCATAAATATCTTTCAATGTACCCAGATTAGAATCTAGATATGTAAATACTTGTAAGACTATCACCAGTCGTACAAACATAGGGTTGAAATCACCTAAACACAATGTGTAAGAATTTCAAGAATTTAACTTCTGAGTTAGATATAAATAATAACTTATTAAAATCGATATTGCACAAGACAAACATCGAAACTATGGTTGTACAATTTACTAAATGTAGTAAATATTTACTTACTTGTAAGCTACATATGTACACTATTCATTTGTCAGTTTGTTATTCGTATTTTTGTCCTGTAAATGGTTTAATACTTTTCGACAATAAAGGATTATTATTATTATTAATACTAGTTTTCAAAATCATTTTCCAAATCAACCAAATTCCAATTTTAATAGAACATATGAATTTCATTCTAATACACCACCTGCGGAATTTCCAAATTAACCAATTCAAGTTAACCCTAGACCAATAAGACAGATATTCTTCAATAACGAACAAGTTTTTGGTAAACCAAGACCTGTTTTTGGTCAAGGAATATACCAAAAACAAAATTTCAAACCAGAAGCAATGCCAATACAAACGATTAGGTCACAAAAGCCCATGAGTGCTTCTATGAATTACAGAATCCCTCACCATTCAACCCAGGCAAAATTTTAATTCTGAAGAATTATTTCAAAACCAAGAATGTTATCAAAATCAAAATGAACATAAAAATTTCGATAATTTAAAAATCGCATATCCTATTGAGAACGAAGAGAGCTTACAATTTGAAAACCCATTTGAAGGTAATTGTCCAACAGAATTCGCACAAAATTCTGACTACTAAAATTCACAGATGCCGGGGCCATCATGGGAGATAGACTAGAAATAAATAACTATGAAGGAAAAGACGTTTTACCTTATATAGTTCTTCCAAAACCATTTTCAAAATTTTTTATTGATACGGGGGCTAGCTGTAGTTTTCTAACTCCAAAGTTTATTGAAAAACATGTTAAAACTAAAAACGTGCAATTCTCAAATTGCTTATCTGAAATTAAAACGGCCACTGGAAAAGCTATAATAAAACAAATTATTCATTTGCCTTTGTTTGCAAGATACGGATGTAACCTGCCATTGCTTTTTAAAGTTTATCATGTTCATGATTATTTTGACGGTATGATAGAAATAGGTTTGTTAACGAAATTACATGGGAATTTATTATTACTAGGGAAACCTCGTCAAGACATGACGGTCAAAAGCATTGAAGGATTTCCCTATAGTCGGGACAACATTCGATGTGTGATTACAATCCTACGTATTTTCTTGAGTGATTATTTAAATAAACGCAACCAAACATAACCAGTTGAAAATTCAAAGCCTAACACTCCCCTCTACCAGCTTACCCTCCTCTCTTCCGACATATATTCCTCTCTGGCTTACCCCTCAGCCGGTTTATGCTACATACATACGGAAATTCTGCCTTACGAAATGATAAGAATAAAATCAAAAATCGAGCTTGTTTTAAAAATTCTTAAAAACGTACATACGTACGTATTAGTACATATTTCAAAAACTTGACATAAACATAGTGTTTTATACAAATATGAAACTGCTCTGAATAAGAAATTGCCATCAGCTATTATTTGAATAATTCGTCTGTTGTCCAATTTTCAACTATGCGGGTTTTGTCTACGCAACCTAACAATTCTTTAAACATTAACCACGTATTAACCGCTTATTAATGATGGAAGTGGACGGCTGCATCACCCTTTTAGCAGAATAGTTACGCAACTCACCACCGCAGAAAATGAGAGGGCGCCCCAAGTGAATGTTCGATTCGTCCGTCTCAAATTAAACATTTTAGAGTTTTTCAAATTAAAAATATAAACATCAAAAATATATAAAAATTAAGTGGTGTTGACTAATCTACGCAGCGAAAGCTTTAATATAAAAGAAGAATGACCTAGAGCGGCCAAGGGGGAATTTTCAAAAAAACTGGAAGAAAAATAAGCCTTGTGTTTTATATAACATATAATATATAGATTAGATAACATTTTAGAATTTCCCTTTAATACATTTAATGTCTACACGAATAGTATTCATAATGAATATTGTAATGTAGACATTCCTCCACATACGTTAATGAACGTAATGGACCCTTTTAAAACCGATGGAATATTTGAAATAAAAAAGGATGAGATTAATGAATTAGAAATTTTTCCTGAAATTGTAAAAGTCGAAAATCGAATAGGTTCCATAAAAATAAGAAATAATTCCAGTTCATTTAAGAATTTTAACTGCTTAAATAACTTTTCCCCTAGGAAAATTTTAAAAGATAAAAACGGGATATTTCAATGTGATTCTAGTAAATTGGATATCAATAAAGATTTAAGGTTAGACCATTTAAACGAGGAAGAAAGATCTAAACTAATTACTCTTGTCAAACAATATAACACTATTTTTCATAAAGACAAATTAACATTTTGCATAAAATTAGAACTAAAGACGAAATCCCAATATACACTAGGAATTTCAGGTTCCCTGAAGTCCATAAACAAGAAATCGATTCACAAATAGATAAACTACTAGAAGAAGGTATAATAAAAAATTCAGATAGTCCATGGAACAGTCACATTTGGATAGTCCCAAAGAAAATAGACGCATCCGGGTTACAAGAATGGTGCATGGTCATAGATTTTAGAAAAGTAAATGAAAAGACAATAGATGATTGTTCCCAATTCCTAATATTGAAGAAATTCTAGACAGGTTAGGTAGAGCAGATTACTTTTCGACAATAGATTTAAGTAGCGGTTTTCATCAAATTGAAATGGACCAACAAGATATTCCGAAAACAGCTTTTAGCACCAACAAAGGTCATTTCGAATATTGTCGGATGCCCGTTGGTTTAAAAAATGCCCCTTCAACTTTTCAACGCTTAATGACCTCAGTATTACAAGAACTAATTGGAAACGTCTGTTTTGTTTACATGGACGACATAATCGTTTTTGGTAAACGTCTTCAACAGCACTTAGAAATCTTAAAAGAGTATTTCAGAAATTAAAAAGCAAATTTAAAAATTCAACTAGATAAAAGTGAATTCTTGAAAACGAAACAAAATTTCTAGGTCATGTTATTAGTGATCATGGTGTAAAACCAGATCCGTCAAAAATTGAAGCAGAGAAAAATTTCAAAATTCTAAAAAAAAGACAAAGAAGCTTCCTTGGATTAACCGGTTACTACCGTAGGTTTATTCCAAACTATGCACGAATAGCAAAACCACTAACAAACTGCCTCAAAAAAGGAGAAAAGGTAGAACCTGCAACTTCTTACGTCAACGCTGTTGAAACCTTAAAAAAATGCTTATTAACCGAATCTCTTCCTCAATATCCTGATTTTTCTAAATCATTTGTTATCACAACTGATGCGAGTAATTACGCATTAGGAGCTGTTTTATCGCAAGGACCGATCGGCAAAGATAAACCAATCGCTTTTGCCTCTAGAACCTTGAATCCCGCAGAATCCAGATATTCAACCATCGAAAAGGAATGTCTCGGTGTCATTTTGGCTGTCAATTACTTTAGACCATAAGTATTTGGACAAAAATTCTCTATAATTACAGATCATAAACCTCTTGTTTGACTCTTTAATCTAAAAGAACCAAATTCTCGACTTGTTAGGTGGCGTTTAAAATTAGAAGCGTATAATTATGAAATACTTTATAAAAAGGGTAAACAGAACTCTAAAGCCGATTTTCTGAGTAGATTAACCAAAGATGAATTCAAAAAGAGAAAATTAATATAAATGAACTGGAACGATAATAATTCTATTTCGGAACAGACTCAACACTCTCAACAAGAAAATATTAATACTAATTTAAGCATATCAGAAGCTCGTATAAATAAAGACAAAAATTAATTTGAACACGCGACAAAAACTAAAAATAATGCATTTTGTCAAGTACTCCAAGAGCAGAAATTGTAGACGGCTTATAACCGAAAAACGATTGGTTTAAATTTAGACAACTTACCCCAAAGTTGCATGGAATTTATAAAACAATATTGTCGACCTGATGTAGTTGTCGGAGTTTAGTCTGAAATTACGGGTATCATTGAAAATTGAAGCTTAGCTCTTCAAAATTTTAGATGTGTCAAAATTATATTATACAAAAAGAAGTTACAAAATGTTGAAGATGAAGACGTGATCAAGAATATATAATTCAAAACTATCAAGAAGGAAAAACTAATCATCGAGGTATTGATCATTCTTTCAAGTCCATCTCAAAACGATACTACTTTCCAAGACTTTTCAAAAAAATTAATAAACACATTAATCAGCGCGAAATTTGTCAATGCTTTAAATATGATAATTTAAATATTAAATATCCTATCAAACCTACATTTACAATTACTGATACCCCTAGTAAACCATTCGAAATTATACATGTAGACATATTTTCAATTAATAAAATTATGCTTATAACTATAATCAGGGGCGGATCCACGGGGGGGAATTCCCCCTCAAACTTTATTTATAAATATACATAGGATAGAAACAAATAATGTTTGTTTAATTACACTGTGCTACACATGAAATATACACAACGTTCATCTGTTAAAAATAATATTTACTCAACAAATACAATTTTTTTTCTCTTCATTTATTGAAGATATATTTTGTTTCATTTCTAGGAAATTTTTGTTTTTTTAAATTGGCTAACAAATGACCGAGTTATGGCCGATAATATACAAAACAACAATTTCTTGCAAAAACCTTGCAAAAACTCAAGTAGTTTTGGATTTTGTATAAGTTTTGTATGTTGGGACCCTTATTAGAAATCCAAGCTTTCGATCATGACGTTCGCCACGCTGGCTGATATATTGAAGAATCGAGAAAAATTTTGATCTTCGGTTTTCGCAGAATATCTCCTAAACGATGTGTATTACGACAAACATGGTTAGTTTTATTTTTAAAGCAGACTAAATTTGCTACAGTTTGAGTGCAGAATGACTTAGCGGAACCCTATAGTTGCCAACAGCTCTTCGAAGTTTTGGTAGTTCTGATCATCATTATCATCATGATCAAGCCAGTTTTGGGAAATGAAGGGTGTTGATAAAATTAGTCTCTGAGTCTATCCATGTTCTCATTATCTCGGGTTATGTAACAAGGCTTCATCTCCACATGTTTCTCAGATGTTACTAAGTCAATATCACAGTATTTCTTAACTTCCTCAAAGATGTTCTGAAGATGTACCATCTCTAGAGTCAATCGAGTAAACACACTGTATGTGATTCCACGACATCGGATCAGTCGTCCAGAGCTTTTCATCTTCTTCATCAGTGTTTGTTCTATGGTTGTATCTGACCATATACCGGACCAAAACTTTTTTAGGCATATGATGGTGAAATATCCAGTGTTGTAATGTATCTAGATACAAGTATCTAGATACTTTATATGGTACCTAGATACATATCTAGTAGTGATGGGAACTTGGGTGTCGAGTGTCGTGATACTGTTCGTGGTCGTGACACTTGAAGTGTCGCGACACTTCGTGTCGAACAGTATCGCTCTTATTAGAGTGTAATTCGAAGTTGCTTGATCATTCTTACAAAGAAATTAAAGGCAGATTTGTTGAACTGGCCAACAATCATTGAATAAGACGTACATATAAAACTATTTTGTTGTAGATTTTTTTAGTTAAAATTATAAATTCATGAATTATTTGCAAAACATTAATTTAAAAGCCGAAACCTGAAAAGTTGACGTGAAGCCTCCGTGGTTCAATGCCAACGATGGCTTGCTAAACTGCACGGGCTGGTGGAATGCAAGATCGAACCCCGTTACAAGCATAACTTTTTTTTAAATTTTATTTGTCATTAATCTTTAATTTAATAACAATTTAAATAATTTGTTATTATTCTTTTATTCGAAAAACGTACAAGAAATAATAAATTGAAAACTGACGATGCTTTTTCATACTGCATACTACAAAAACCAATTTTTACAATATTAGTTAATTAACACTCAAAATCCTGAAGATTTAAATACATTTAAAGTTTCAGTATTGACAAGTACTTATTTTACATTTTATTTATTTTAATTTGAAATAAATACTTAATGAGAATTCTTGAATTCATGTCTTATTAATTGGGTGCCATTATTTTTTATTTGTAATGTATTATTTCTTGTGCGTTTTTCGAATAAAAGAATAATAACAAATTATTTAAATTGTTATTAAATTAAAGATTAATGACAAATAAAATTTAAAAAAAAGTTATGCTTGTAACGGGGTTCGATCTTGCATTCCACCAGCCCGTGCAGTTTAACAAGCCACCGTTGGCATTGAACCACGGGGGCTTCACGTCAACTTTTCAGGTTTCGGCTTTTAAATTAATGTTTTGCAAATAATTCATGAATTTATAATTTTTGAAGAATTGGGATTGTTATTAAGGGTAATATTTTTGGACAGTACGTTAGAATATCTTATCTATCGATTGCAACTATTAATTTCACCGACTTTTATTCGAGAACGAACTATTTGGCATATTTCAGATTTCCCATACTAATTTCCTATAGCAAATGTTAGAACGAACACGGTGTATAAATAATTTAATGTCTTTTAATGTACTTAATGCATAAATATATAACCATAACAGAATTTACTCATATAATTGTTTTTAATCCATAGTTTGCTTATGATTTATGTAGCTATGAATCTTGACTGCTTCTCGTTTCAATTGGATTACATTTACACTAGCGCGTGCATGATGTAAAGGCGAAGTGTCGTTAAAGTATCATGAAGAGTCGACACTTCTGACGTCATAATGGTTTCGACTCTCAAGTGTCGTGATACGCGGGTAGTGTCGAGAACCCAATATCCCAGAACTAATATCTAGATACTTTTAAAATTTTGTAACTGTATTTGGCTCTAGATACATTTTCTGTAGTATCTTTGTATCTGTATTGTGCAGATACTATTTTCATATTTTTATAATTTTATAATACAAAAACTATCATAAATGAAGTTGATGGAATTCTAAATTTGAAATAAACCGCCGAACATAAAACGAATAAAACTAATTTTTTATTATGGAATTATGAAATTGCTTTGAAATCTGCTAGGTGGTAGTCACCTCGCTAAACAATTAGAGTTATTACATCTAGTCAGCCAGTTCAAATTGGCGTATCAGAGTACCATAATTGACGGGCAAATATTGGGGCAAAGGAAGTGTAAAATCTAGTAACTCGTAAATTAAAATCGCATCTTACGTATTTGGCATATTACAACTTGGGGCTGTCAAAATATGTAAGAAAACCTTTTAAACTAAACGTGGATTTAATTAAATTCAATGGATAACAATAATTGACAATTTCAGGCTTTTCTCGATCCAAAATGGGATCGTTTGCGGTACTGTGATCTGCCAGCATGGCCTGACTGACTATATGTAGTGACTCTATAAACAATGGATATTATTACAGAATGCGATTGTGTAAGTAAGACGCATTCTTGTCCGCCCAGGGCAGTGTTGCCAACTGTACCATAATTATCGTACTTGTATCATAATTTACAGCTTGTACCAACGTACCACAATTAGATAAAAATGTACCACAATTTCAGGTATGAAGAATTCATGTAATAAACAGAAATCATTCTTTATTATATTGTAACGTTCTTTTTAAAATAATAACCAAAATGCTGTTTAAATCGTCTATTAATAAAGAAATATTAATTTACAATGCACTTAATTAAAAACACTATAACTATAAACTATTTAACAAACTAAAGCATTTAGATAAATGCTAGGTATTTACAAAGTTATATGAGGACTATTTATATAAAACTATTCATGTATTACAATAATTATTAACTAATTATTCAGAGTACATTTCAACACGATGCCGGTTAAACATTAACTGAACTCCTACTCGCGACCTAAATTTATATCTTTCATACGATGACTCATACATCTAGAATGTTCGATGACGTGTTGATGAGTCATACACGCAGCTGCCGATAAGTCACGTCGATGAGGTGTGTCGATGAGTCATACTTGCACGTGTTATTGATGAGTCATACAGTTGATGACTCATACATCTAGAATGTTTGATGACGTCATATGTGGGTTTACTATTCGTTACACTGCCCCCCTCTTCAAGTCTGTTCTGTCCCAGAACAGGTTTTATTCTCTGGTTTCTATAGAAAGGGTCGTGACGGTATCGACAGTCTTCACCTCGACTACATGTTCCATTACGGTAGAAATAACAGTCTACACTCTTTGTTGGCCTTGATGTGGGCTGGGGATCGAAGCTACAGACTAAGATCTTCACATCCGTATCTCTAAAAATAACTTCCAGCAGGTTTCGAACGATTCTCCAATCCAACTGGTCCCGCCCACAGCCGAGTTTGGGAACTGCCAATTTGTTAATACCCCTGGTAAGCAACTCGGTCTTCAAATCCCATAATGCCCTCCACAGGTCGGAGTAACTCGGTTTCTGGTAGTAAAACTGCTTGGTTACCAAGTAGTAAATGGAGCGCTGCGTCCTATGCTCGAATCGCTGCTAAACCCGTACAACCACCTGCAACAGTAGATCAAAAGCTTTTAATTAGTACACTGGTTCCGGAAATTATTAAAGCAATTGAGGCACATTTTAAAATTTCTAATCTACTGCGTACCACCCCTTCAAAACCCCTTCCTTCAGAAACTCCTGTCCCTATAAACTCCTCCCTCCATTTTCCCCCTTTCATTTCTCCCACTACCAGAACCACCAATAAACATAAATGTCATAAGTAATGTTACCTCTAATGAAACTACAAACAACATTTGCCCTGCTAATGACAAGGAAATACGGGATCCTTTCCTCAGACCTTCTAGCGAAGTCTCTTTTGTAGATATGGATACCAGTTTTGAATCCATAGTAACAGATACCACAGTAACACCATTACCAACTATTACCATTAAAAAGAAAAACAAAAAAGGCTGGAAGAAGGGTAGACCTCGGAAAATACCAGCCTGACGTTACTATTTATCTACCCGACGTTCATATAAGTTCCTTATCTAATACTTAAAAAAAAAGAAAGTGTTTAGTTATTCAGTTGTAAACCACAAAAACCTACCAATGGATTATAACACACAAAATATAATACAATATAACTGTAACGGACTTAAACATCATTATCCAGAAATTAAGGTATTACTAACTAAGCACTCTCCGCTAATGCTTTGTCTTCAAGAGACACATCTGAGACCCGAACAAATATTCAATTTAAGGAACTATAAAATTTTTCGAAAAGATGATCCACCAAATAGGAGAGCCAAAGGTGGAGTAGTCATCTATATTAAAGACGACGTGCCAAGCCAACAAATTTGCAAGCAGTAGCTGTTGTTTCTACTTTCCCCTTTAAACTAACTGTTTGTAATCTATACTTACCTGACTTTCAATGGCATCTTGAAGATCTCCAAGAGTTAGTTCATCAATTACCTCTACCTTTTATATTAGTAGGCGATTTTAACTCTCATAATCCCATGTGGGGATCAGAAAATCTTGATGCTCGGGGTCGATTGGTAGAACAGTTAATAGAGGATGAAAATTTAATATTATTAAATACAGGCGAACCTACATATATAAACTCTAGATCAAACTCGCTCTCGTCAATAGATCTAAGTCTTTGCTCTCGCCTGCCATCAGTACTAGGATTAACTGGTCTACACTAGAGGACGAGGTTTTTACCGACCACATACCCATCCGTCTTCAAATAAACACTGCTATACCTAGCGATTTTGGATATTATTCCCGCTGGAATATAAGACGAGCAGATTGGTTAACATTCTCCTCAACTATAAGACCTATGACGATTCAAGATGATATAGATAAATGTGTAGATGATATCACTGTAAACATAAATAACGCATCAAATGCCAGCATTCCTCTAGTTCCTGGAAATTATAGAAGACGAATGGTCCCGTGGTGGAATGAGGAGATCACCGAGTGTGTGAAAAGGAAAAAAAAGGCATACAACACATTTAAACGCTATCCTACAATGGAGAATTGTATCCAATTTAAAAGATGTCGAGCACAGGTAAGGAGGTTAATTGTCGTTAGCAAGCGTGAATCTTGGAAAAACTATGTGTCTACGATGAATAATGAAACCCCTATTGGAGAAGTATGGCGCAGAATTAAAAATATTTCAGGTAACATCTCAATAAGTCCCCCGAAGCAAATGTTGCGAAATGACCACTATACCAGCATTCCATCTGAAATAGCTGAAACATTCCTAGAGCATTTCAGAACAGTTAGCAGCGACAACAATTATTCAGATGACTTTAGGGAAATTAAAAACACTCAAGAAACACCGCTAAACTTCCACACAAACAATTATATGGTCTACAATGCAAATTTCTCTATAGACGAATTCGAGTATGCTCTTAAATCCTGTGGTAACTCTGCTCCAGGTCAAGATAAAATCACATACGAGATGTTACGTCAATTACCAATGCACGCCAAGGAATATCTGGTGCAGCTCTATAACACCATTTGGAGAAAGGGGTATTATCCAGTAAAATGGAAAATTGCCATTGTAATTCCAGTAATAACACTATTTATTCAGATTCATTTAAAACTTAGCAGTAAAGACTTCGGAATTATGTATCTTTTTATTTAACACAAATGGACTTATAAGATGGATTTATACATTTATGCTTAATGTTTACGAAAGAATAATTCATATAAAAGAAAGTTTACGAAATCCCGTCAAGCAACTAGGCATAGAATGCTATGTATAATTGATATCATTGATATAAAATTTCACTTATCAGAAAAGAAGTAAACGAGCATCATATGACTGTGCTGGAAACGCAATTAAGTTTTTCACTGGAAACTTAGATACCACAGATGCCAGAAAATATGATAAAGCAATCGAAAAATTAAATATGTAACAACCAAAAACAGCTAATTGAGCATGAAAATATAATGATTGATAATATCCAAGTTTCAGATAATAGAACTCGAGAATTAATTGATAACTTTGAATATTTTAGATATTTCACATTAAGATGAGTTTCAAAATACGATGAAAAACAATCTCGATATTTATTTATTTATTTATTTACTCCCCTTTGCCTTCACATACAACATGACGTATAATACAAAAAAGAAAACATTACTTAATATTAAGATAAGCATAATTTCAACAGTATATTTGTATAACAACGTAAATGCAAACGAAAGGATGAAGAAAAAATACACCACATGACTGTAAAACAGTCGTGCGTGGTTTTGCAAAATAAAATTCTTTTAAATAGCATATATGGATATCTAAGCATCAGTTACTTTATGCCATCTAATTTTGTATATACAGTTTTCAAAGTTACGAATATTTATAGTTAATTTACTTTTTTACGTAGTAAGAGTAAAATTACTGATTGCTAAGTAAAGTTAAATTGTAAAATCAATTGTTTATAAATCTTTCTATAATTGTGTTGTCTAATTATTAAATTATTATCACTAATATATTTTTGAAGGTGGTTATTTAATTTAGGTATATAATACAACAAACTTCTTTGACCTACTGTTTTTTTTACTTTTAAAAGTTCAGCGTCGTTTTTATTTCCAGTACTGTATGGATGAGACAATGTTCTCAACATTAAAGGATTATTTTTGGTATACCTCAGTAAAGACATATAAAACAACTGCGTTATATCAAGGACACTAACCTCACCATACAATAGTTCTGTGGGATATCTATTTGATTTACGTAGTATAGCTTTTAAAATGTAATTTTGTATTATTTTTACTTTTTCTAAGTAAATATTAGCCGCACCGCCCCATCCTATGATTCCATAAGTTAATAGTGATTGAACAAGGGCGTAGTACATGCCTAGAAGTTGTTTTATGGTTAGGATCTCCCTCAGTCTCTTAAACAAATAGATCATTTTTCTGAGATTACTGCTGAGATATGCTGTTTGCGCATCCCATCTCATATGTTGATCAATAATAATTCCTAAATATTTTACATTTTTACTTTTTTTAATAACAACGTTGCATTTATAATTTATTTGGCAATTGTTTTTATTATGTACTAAGATTTCTTGTATTATCGGTTGAGTATTATCATAGCTTGTGAATGTAATGAAAGAGCTTTTAGTATAATTTAATGTCAGCACATTCGAATCTAACCATTTTTTAATAATATTCATATGGTATTGTGTTTTATTCTTAACATCTCCCCAAGTGTCTGCTTCTTCAAATAATACTGTATCGTCAGCGTATGCAATAATTTTACCTTTAATCGATTTTTCAATAATTAAATCATTGATGTAAATTGAAAATAAGAGTGGCCCCAATACAGTTCCTTGAGGAATACCGCATGTTACTGTTTCAGGTTGACTTATGGTTTTATTTATTTTTACCACCTGTGTTCTATCTTCCAAGTAACTCTTCAATAAATTTAAAGGCGTCCCTCGAATTCCATGTAATTCCAGTTTCTTTAGTAATATTGTATGATTAACTGTGTCGAATGCTTTGGCAAGATCAAGAAAAACAGCTATGCATGGCCTAGAATTATCTAAGGCAAAACTGTACACGTTTTGGGCAAATAAGGCTATTGCATCTTCTGTACTTTTATTTTGTTTAAAACCAAACTGATAATCCGATAGGATATTATGTTTTTCTAAATAAGATGTTAATCTTTTTTTAATTACCTTTTCTAGTATTTTTGCTATATTTGATATTAATGATATAGGCCGATAATTACAGAGAGAGGTAGGTTCACCACTTTTATATATTGGCAAAACAAGTGTAGTTTTAAGAGCTTTTGGGAAGTATCCAACCGATAAACATTTGTTAAATATAATGGACAGAGGTTCTGCAATTATATCAGATAACTCCTTCATCGTTTTTACCGTAAGATTGTCTTTTCCAGGCGTTTTGTTGTTTTTTAATTCGTTTATCATTTGTTTTATTTCATGCGGTTCTGTTGGTATGAAAAATATAGTACTGTAATTTTTTGTAATTTTATTAAGCATTTCGTCAATATTTTCATTCGTAATTTTAATTTCCTTGGCATAAGTTTCTCCAATTTTTGAAAAATATTTACTAAATTCGTTTGAAATTTCTTCATGACCTTGTATATCTGTACCATTTAATTTAATTCGATTTACCATAGGTTTACTTTGTTTTTTGTCTAGAAATTCTTTTGTCAAATTCCATATTTTTTTAGGATTATCTTTATTTTGCTCCAGTTTATTTCTATAATATGTACTTTTAGTTTTTGTAATTATTTGATATAATTATTAAATTTGATAATAGATCTTTATACGTAAGATACGCTTGTTTAATTTCTTGATTATTAGGATACAAACGACTCTGTTTGTATAATTTATCCCTTATATTCATAGACGTAATAATTCCGTTAGTAATCCAAGGTTTTCGTTTTTTAGATTTATTAGTTATATTTCGAATGTTACTGCAATTATGAATTTCTAATTTAATTTTTTCAATTAATCTTTCAATAGAGTCTTCTATATCATTTGTTATCAGTTCAGACCAATTTAATTTCAGTTTATCTCTTAATTTCGGGTAATATATTGATGTAATTGTTTTTTTCGATTGTGTAGTACCAAGTGAAAGGTATTCCTAATACAACTGGTGAATGATCTGTTATTTTTGAGTTAATAATGTAAGGTTTTAAGCAGTTATCTGGTATATTTGCTTTTATAAATATATGATCTAAGCATGTTCTTTCCCTTGTGGGTCTATTTATACAAGATACATAGCCAAAATTACTTAATAAGGTTAGGTAATCATTAGTAACCTTATCTTTAGCATCTAGAATATTAATGTTTACGTCGCCAACAAAAATTTCATTACACTTTTTACAGTTATTAGTAATATAGTGATTAATATTAGTTAAAAATGTGGCAGAATCATAGGAGGGTGGTTTATAAATTGATGTTATTCCATATTCCCTATTTTTGACTGTAGTTTCTAAACGCATAATTTTATATTTATCGTATGATACTATATCTACAAAACATGAGAATGCTGATTTTGCATATACCACGACACCATCATTTTGATTGTAATTACTATTGTTGTAGTATGCAGTGTATCCCTCCATTTGAAAATACGTTGTATCTACAGCCCATGTTTCTGATAAAATTATAAAATCAAAATAAAATTCACAACTAGACAATAAAATTTGTAATTGATCAAAGTTTTTTGACAGGCTTCGTATATTTGTATGCAAAATCTTTAAACTATTTGTTCCCGCTAAATTACAATTTAAAACTTCATTATTAAGTGTATTTACGTCATCTACGATCATAGTTGTAATTGTTTGATTCAAATCATTAAGAAATTCTTTATCCATAAGTAGAAAAAAAAAACATTTAAAATAATATATATGTAATACAAAAAAGTTAAAATTGAAATTAATTAATTGATTATTCTTACCAGCCTAGTCATAAGCTTTGATTAATCACTGTTAGGCGCGCATTTTTTTGATCAAATCCTCCTCGTCTTCAATCTTGATCGCCCTATCTTCATCCTTCTTTTTCACATACAGTTTCCCATATTTAAACCACACATATGAATAGCCTAAATTTCTTGCATGTTGCTTCGCTTTCCAAAGGAGCTGCTTATTTTCAAATGTTAACTGCTCGTTGATATATATTTTTTCTCCCATATTTATACCATTAATGTCTCTATCAAGTGCTATAAAGATTTGTTTTTGAAGAAACACATCTCTTTTTGTACGGGTAACAAATTGTGCTACTATGGGAGCCGAGTCTGAGTTTTTGTTGCCGGGTATACGGTGTGCTATGTCTATATCATTTTCATTAATATCTATTTTCAATTTTCTAGCGATCTCTGTAATAATTTTCTTGCAATTTTCATTTGGAATTTCTTTTACTCCCGTTATTTCAACATTATGGTTCCTGGTATATTGTTCGAGATGCTTTATACGACGATTTTGATTTTTAAGTAGTTCATCTTTTATGTTATTTTCTTTTTTAAAAATTTCTACTTCCTTTTTAATTACTTTAATATCTTCTTTATTTGCCTCAAGTAATTTTATCACATCATCATATTGCTTAGAAATAAAGGAAACGGATTCTTTTAATTCACGAATGTCGGTATCTAGAGTTCCTAATTTAGTATTAATTGAACAAAGCATTTCCATTATATTTTTCATATCATGTGCTTGCGACGAATCTTCTTTATTTGTTGAGTTGGAGTCGCTTCTGTTACGAGTTATCGTTCCACAATAATATTTCCATGGAATTTTAGTTTTCGTTAATTTCTTGTAATTAGCTTCCGATATAGAGCATTCAAAATGAAAGTTACGATTACATTCACTACATATCGCACATTCATTGTTGTTTATAGTCTTATCGCACTTTGCACACATTTTAGAATTCGACATTTTTAAAGTTTTCAATACAACTTCTTAAAAATAATATATTGCAAGTTTCTTTTTAATTTATCTTTTTAATCACTTCACTTAGCAAAATTATTATTTATTGTTTATTATGTCTCTATTGTGAACATTCACCGATACAAATTTTAAAAATATACAACGTTTGTTCACCGTTCAAATTTTAATTTAAAGCACGAGCACTCTTCCAGTCCATATATCCATATATAATCACATTTATTTTGCAAAATCTGTTTATAATGAAATTATGTATCAAACGTTGGAGCTTGAAACTGCAATTAATTTAATAAACGATCTAATATCACTAGGACAACATAATATCAATATCATCGATACAAACCTAATAACAATTTCAGATTTGGAAGCAATGTATAACAAAATTTACGAGTTACATCAAAAAAATGCTTTTTGCGAAAAGATGAATATGAATTATTACAATATTACAAATCGTCGATCTAAAACTATATCAACAAGAAAACATACTCACAATTATTTTAGAATTTCTTTTATTACAAGAAACTATTTCAATGTTTTTCATTTATAATTTCTGGTCCAACAAGGGACAATTTAGTTATCGTGCCTAAGTTAGAATATGTATTCTGGAAAAGCTTAAACGAGTACGTATTTGTTGATTCATTAGATATCAAAATAGATAATTAAGCCTGGCATTTACTTAAAATAAATCTCGAGTTGCTGTAGGACAAGTTGCATAACTACTACTAATACGAATAAACACAAATGAAATTTAATTCTCAACTTATTTTTCAATATTTATCTGGGCCAATGTGGGAGCGCAGGTACCTCCTGTCAGGACCGTTAAAAGAGTCTTCCCACAGGAAATACAATTTTCGATATTTCTAGTAAACTATTCACTCGATCTACTTTTTTTTAAATGTTGTTTGCCTAACCTTGGAGTCATTTAGAGAAGAATTAAAAAAAAAACTTAAAAATTACTTTTTTAAATATTTAACCTTTTAATTTATGGTGTCGATCGCTGCCATCGCCATTTAAAGGATTATTGTGTCATAGATGTAATGGGGATGCATCCAACAAATTCATGTACTTTTTATAAAATAAATAATAAAGAAACTTTTATCGAAGAAATATATCCAAATTATTTATTGTTAATGATTAGAGATGAATCATTTATTCATATAACTTGTAATAATAAAGAGGAAATAAAAGAATGTTAAAGGAAACTATCTTTTGGACTTTCAGAATTGTAATGTAAAAGTTCAAAATCATGACTATCATAAAATCAATGCTGACTATACAGGGTGTTTTGGAAAATGTGCCCGTCCCGTTAAAGGGCAATAGGGAAACACGTGTACAGTAACATCTTACTAACAATTTACTGAAATGTCCCTTTGAAATGACAACCCCCCCTTATAAAAGTAATAGGCACGCCACTGCAAAGTAGTAGATAAAACTGTATGAAAATTATGCCTATTAAATAGTACATACTTTTAAAAGTCATCAAAAAAATAATCATAATAAACCCAAGCCGGATAAATTAATTCTTCGAAATTGTAAGCAAAACAAAACATTAGGGCATGCTTTTAAAACGTTTCAGCTAAATAATAAACAAGTCATTTTGACCATATGTAAATAACTGTTAATGATTCAGATCGTTGAAGCTTGTAATTTGCAGTATGCAGTTTGTTGTCAACTTTCTTTGTGTTAAGGTGGTCGTGAACTTGAGTTTCGATTACGTATTAATACACGTTTTAGAATTAATAACTTGAGTGAGGTGGTGTTAGTAGTTTAATTAATCGTAGTTAGTTACTGTTAAAATTATGGCAGAACCAAACACGTCTGCTGAATGAACGGAACTTTTCAAATCAACCATTTTCAAAAAGTACACTCTATATACCGCGAGTGCAATTTTGTCAATGGCTATTGGAACGCAAACAGGAAAATCCCTAGTTTGCACAAAATGTTTTACTCGGGCGAGTGTTTTTAATTCACACAACAGCCACATAAGACCTTTTATTCTGCTCCAACGATTAACCGGTGACTGGCGCCTAGATTTTCAGGTCAATGAAGTGTTCGACGGACTCCCACTATTGAGCACCACTACACTTTGCTCGACAGGTACGGTAGTTTATGAACACATGTTATAAAGATTGTTTGCATCTAAACGGTATGTTTTACTCATTTTGTTAAAATGACATTCGTAAAATAAAAAAACAGGCAATGGAATTTCCATCACAATTAGGCGAACGTATGTTACATTTTATTTACCGACCCTAATAAATGATCACGTCATCAAGGTAGTGAGGCACTCAGCAACCGCTGCTGAAATTCAATTCTGTTGTTTCTGTAAATTGATACTTACGTAGCGGAGGTCAGTTATTAATTTAGTAGTGCAGACGTGAGATCATTGTTTGCTTTATCAGTAATTCTTGCTTAACATCTTACAAACAATCCATAGTCGACTCGTGTTTTTCAAAAAATACGGAAAAATCCGAAATTTTCTTTTATTTTTTTATTTTTATTTTATGAGTTTTGGGGTCTCTATATAGTCACCTTTCACCCCCTTAAAGCATTGCATATTTTTCCGGAACACCCTGTATCGTTAGTTTTCTTAATCTGCCTGATGTACATGTTAAAATAGATCAATTAAATATTTCCGATAATGTCATTTATTTACAGGCTTAGAGATATAAAAACTTTAAGTAAAATTGTTTATTGTTTAATTTAAATTTAAGTAAAATAACTCCTGCTATGAGCCAGACCACAAGTCATTCCAATTGGATTGTTGTTATAATTTTAATTACAATAATTGTTTTTATTACATATCACTTTAGAATTGTAATTGTTAGTGTCTTTCAGATAATAGGCCAGCTATTGAAAATGAAAACCAAATAGATAACTGTTTAAATAATGAACAAAATTATGTTCGCCCTGGAGAAAATTTTCTCATGGGAAACATCTAATGATGGGAGAGTTATTTGGGATATACGTTCAGGTATTTATATGCAATGTAAACTACACACTTAAAACCTTTTAGTCAAGGGCTGCAACTTTGTTTATATTATTTTAATAATCTTTTCTCAAGAACAGAATGTTTATAAAACTATAATAAGATCAAGAGTGTTTATGTTACTTTAAACTATTTATTTTAGCCTTACATATAGCAGTTTGCAAATTTTACTACCCTTTTCCTTCTTTTCTGATATTTGTCTGTTTGAAAAAGCAGGTACTAAATCATAATACCAGAAAACCCAAATCACACCATTGTTTTTTGTTGTCACTACTTATAAAAAATGTTTAAATTAATTTTAAAGAAATATTTCAGGTGTTTGCTATAAGTACTGTTGTAGCGAGTGCAACCCCTAATAAAGACGCCATTGAGTTTAAGGGGGGTCATTATTCTGTTCTATGCACTGGATGGTGTATATCTACAAACTGACAACATTGTTTTTTAAAATAACATCGGTCAGCGCGCTGATTTCTCATACGTGTGAAAAGGTGCACTCCTGCAATAACCCGTCATGGCGCTGACCGTACGCGAGGCTCACGGGTCACGCTTATGGCCGCGCTGACCAACAGCGTGTATGTAAAGAGTTCAATTTAAAACTGCAGTCCTTCCATCGCGCTGATCATCAGCGCTCTGATAGCGTCCATGTGAAACGGTGCTTATCTCTGGTGCTTATTACAGGAGAGGTTTGGAACTGACCCCCCAGAAAAACGACAAAAGCATATCAAGAGATAGTAATAGTAAGTAGTAGTGTATATATAAAAGTTTTTTTACCATAATGTGAAAAAATTAAAAATGGACTAAGAAGGTTGAAAATTGGTATACACGTAGATCGTGTTATTCTGAACTATGTTTAAATTGGGAAAAGACATCTACACCCACTCGTTTCATCCCCACAGGTCAACAAAGTTTAGTATACAAATAAATCTTTAAATATCGATAAATTCGATGACTTCCTTTTTTTAAATGTATAATTAATTACTAATGAGCCATTTAAAAATGGATAAAAGTCATTTCGTTTGTGACCAAACACCTTTGATGTTTGGATTTATTGAATAGGGTGTTTTACTGTACAGCTTGACACCCCTATATATTTGTTATTTATAATGAAATCAATTCCATTTTTTTATGAGGTATAGAAACCCTTAAAAGAGGTTTGCATGTAATTATAATCCCCATTTATTATAGATCATCAGCCTACTACAATCCAAGAAAAATGCAAACAATTGAAAAACATATAATGTAAAATTCGCGACGGAGATTTGTTCTGGACCGCCTGAAAATCATAAAACCAAATTTTGGTTAGAGAATCTTGAATATTAAAATTGTTTTACATGTATTATTAGAATTGAATTAAGATTATCATATTTTTGCTTTAAAAGTGACATAGAAATTGACAACAAAATTTTGATTGCTCTTAAAAGTTTACGGGTCTATACTCTATAGTATGCACGAGCATTCATCGAGAGTAGTGGGAATCATGCATCTCTTCCCCACTGATTTCCCCTCTTTGTTATTCAATTCCAACACAGCAACGCACGAAATTCTTGATTTCAGAGCATATATATGTACTGTTAATATTGTAAAAAAATAATTAAAAAGTAGAAGTAATTAATAATAAAAAAGCAACAAACAGAAAAGTATGATTTATCATTACTAGATATTCATTAAAAAAGAAACGTATGACAGCAGCCACCATGTCCGAGTGTAGGATGTGCCAGATTAATAATTATTACGCTAATAATTAAAAAACGCAAGTTTTTTTATAATCACAGTTGTTTAGGTAAATTTCTTTTTATGAAATATTTAGTATATTTTATAAATAAAATTTTTTTTATAATTATAATATTTTATAAAAAGGAATAATTACCGTCAACCACTACAGATTAAACTATAGGTTTATTGCAAATTCAATACTTCAACTTGTGGCACACGTAAGTTAGTGATATTATCTTCTCAAGGAATTATCATATCTTAACTCACCTGTACCATAAATAACTATCTTTATTGTAGGTTCTGATGTTTAATGAGGTCAGTTGCGGTAATTGGAGCGATGGGGTAACTGGAACTTTGCTTAATAAAAGGGAAAACCATCGTTAAACGTCTATAAGAATTACGTGAATTTTTAGTTTTATCGACTTTACCCTATATTATAAAGTAATGTGTATATAAAATATAGGCGATGGTTCCATTTACCCCAATCTATCGGGTGACTGGAACCACCTGACATGTTTTAAAAAATATATTTTTTAATGCAATAGTTGGCATTAGAGCTGCTTTATTTTTACATTTTCTTTTAGAAAATATATTAAAGTTAATATAAGAAAAGGTCCTAAACTTATACTTTATGATAAAAATGTGAAATAAAGAGTTTAAGGCAAGAGTATTGTGAAGCTGTGGCCCAATTATAATAATATAATAACTACTACAACCCATAGCCTAAACCAAGGCCCCAGAAGCTATAAGCTTGTGCGGGAGGGAGGGGGCGATTATTATTATTATGTAGGCCCAATGTGCGGCTGCAGCCGACTTACAGATGGAACAGCGCAAATCCCACATTTGTGTCACAGCTAAGGAAAACTGTAGAAAACCTTAAGCAGATCTGCCGGCGCCGGGAATCGATCGCGGGCTGCTTGGGTGAAAGTCCAGCACGCAAAACATTACACTACCAAGGCTGTTGTTTTATTACCCCAACTGACCTTAAAACTTGAATTAAAAAAGCTGTTACATTATATTTTAGGGTCTTTGACAGCCGCAAGAAAAATACTTTATGTAACACACCCGAAGAAATCGATTTAAATACATAAGTGATTAACTAATCACTAGGTATAATCATATCCACACAGATATACATTTATCTTGTATACATTAGTTAGCATAGACCGCTGGTAATATTGTAGTATTGTTATTAACTAGAAGATAGCGAATGCGGGTTGCACCGTCTGGCCGTGAACTGTGGTGCGCCGGCTGCCTGCAACGCGTTCTTTGAAAATTTGCCCTGCCAAAACTATTAAAACGTTTAGTTTGCCATTTTGATTTAGATACAGAAATGTTCAAAGAATCTGTACAATTCTTTCCAGATTTTTAAAAATGTAACCACATTTTTCACGATTTTTCTGCATTTTCTAAATATTTCGTTCAGAAAAAAATAAAAATACGTTTGGTAACCAAAAATTATTGGGCAGTCCAAAAAGCCCATTTTCTTGTGAGCTATATATAACAAGAATATTTGTTCTAGGGAAAATACTTTTTGAGATTTTTATATTTCTTTAAAGACATGCAAGCAGGTTTGATAATTTTTTCAATTTGAATATTTCCGAAGTTCTGCATAATCTAAAAAATTGATGACTGAAACTTATATTCTTTAGTTGATTGGTACCTCATAATTTATTTTCATTGAAATCCGTGAGATCGACCCATTTTAGTAATCGAGTTTGCATGGAATGACCCGAAAGTAAAATTACGTACAACTGAGAGAACTGTACAAAAGTTAGCAAACCAATAAAGAAATTATCTAAAATGTTGAAAAGAGTTTTCTCTTCCACAGTAAAATACGTGTTTACTTTACTGAATGGACCAAAGGGGCTAATAGTTCCTGTAAAAAGCAATAAAATAATCTCGATCAGTACTTCAGTTATATTGATATCCTTGATGTCTATCCAGATGTCTACTTATTTAACATTTGTTGGAATTTATTTGGTTAGTTTCAGATGAAATCCCTTTGTGAATATTGACACTTACCAATAATTATAAAATTTCGATAAATCTCTTTTATTTAAACGCGTAAATCAAAGGGGCAATCACTCCCAAGTTTGCCGTACTACAAAATTTGCCGCCCTAGTCCCAAGGCTTTCGGCCCTATTCGGCAATCAACTCATTTTCAAAGCTAAAATACAACATTACTACTTACTATTATAAAAGTAACTATTGAAAATGGACAATTATTATACAAGTTTAATGACTTACCAGATTAGGTTGTTCGAATGTTTGAGGCAAATGCATCTCATGTTTACCAACAATTTTAAAAACAAGTTAACCACACAATAACTAATTCACCTTAGACCTAAGCACAATGCAACAGAATGTTTGATACTGAACGTAAATCTTAGGTAGTAGATACCCACAAAATAGGAGAATTTAGAATTATTCACATCTGTTAACACTAAGGACTAAGATAAAACTAAAACACATACTATTGTACTGGTCAGTAAACCACCCGGAAAAACTAAGAAAGGGAAGGGAATACTTTTTGAAGAACTATAAATCTTTATGCAGACAAAATTAAAACCAAATTTTATATGTATTGTATTTGCCTTATTGCGTTCACTATTTTGTTACTGTATAAAGAACCTATTGAACCACTATAGTCAGGATTATCATCAAAAACGATTTCCGTAATAATCCAAAACCGTAGGTATAAAAAAGCAGAAATAACAATTTTTTATAAATTTAAAACGAGGAAAAAAATAAAAATTAAAAACTAAAGGCATTGGACTGTTGTTAAAATTGGAAAGTTAAAAATATTGATTAAGTTGCCTATGGAAAAAGATTATGATAGATAATGCTCAAATCTTCAATGTCACTGCGTTCATTAAGTGAATTTATATTTTTCATTATTTATGTCATTTCCTTTGTGATTCGTTTTTTATAATTCCTTTCATTGCACAGTGCTTATGTCTTGTCAAAGTTGAATGTACGAGATGATGTAAAAGGTAACTCAGAATGAATTTCGGTTTTGTTTCTAATCTCCGGAGAAACTGTTAGTGTCAGAATATTTTTGACTGTCACCATTAGAATTATCGTCTTGGGGAGTTTATTTCCCAATGGAACGCTTTAGTGGTGAGCATACTCTTTGTTTAAAAGCATTTTACAAAAATATTCATTCTTAAGTCCAGAGAGCGTTTCGGAATCACTACAATTTACGATATGCTCATGAAGGTCCATCCGCTAATGTAATTAACCACTGGATTCCCAAATTTAAAGAAAGTGGTTGTACAGTTTTGTTCTAGGCCCCGTGGTCGTAAAAGATCTATTAGAAATCAAATCAACATCGAAGCTGTAAATGTTGTACGCCAAAGTCCACATCGTTCGATAAGAAAGCATGCGTTTGCTTTACATTGAAACCGAGCGTTTGCTTTACATTGTTCAAAGAATTTTTAAAAGTGTTTACACTACCATTCTTATAAGATTCAGTTGGGTCAAGCTTTGAAGAATGATGATCACCGTACCCGTCTTAATTTTGCTTTTTTGACGCAGAAGTTTAATGATTTTGACAATATTCTTTTGAGTGACGAAGCTCATTTTCATTAGACTGTCGGTACTGGTCTGCGGCAAACCCAAGAAAAAAACATGCAGTCGCTTTACACACTCCAAAAGTAACTGTAAGGGCAGCAATGTGTTTCAGAAGCATTACTGGTCCATATATTTTTGACAATAATTGAGGGCAATCAGTGATAGTAAATGTACAACGATATTCTTCGATGATCCACAATCTTCTAGGTCCAGCAATACAAGCATTTGAAGGATTTGATAATAATCGAACATGGTTTCAGCAGAATGGAGCTACAAGCCACACTGCGAATGAAGCTTTATAGATAATAAGAATGTTCTTCTCTGAACAGTTAATTTCGCGTAGAAGTGACATCAACTGCCCTCCAAGAAGCTGTCATTTGACCCCACTAGATTTCTTCTTGTGGGGGTACCTTAAAAGTAAGGTGTATGAAAATCCTCCGGCAAATGTGCAAGAACCCAAAGAACGAAAACGGGAACAAATTGCCGCCATCCCCGAAGCACTTTGTCGACGCGTTGTTCTAAATGCACGCCATCGTTTAGATGAGTGCATAAGACGTCAAGGGAAGCATTAAGAAGTTCAAAGTATTAAAACATTTAAAAACCAATGAGCTTCGTCCCTTGAATATACAGCGATCAAACTTGATAAGAGCAGTCATAATACTAGATACTGTGTGCGTGTAAATGCACCTTTTGCAAATGTGCTTTTCATATGTCTTTGCATAAGTCAAATATCAAGGATCATGAGTGATTTCAATGCCATTAAACTTGATACAAATAACTTATTTATCGGTAGCATTCAGAATGTGTGAAGATATTGTAACGTTCTTTATAAATAATACTAAAAATGCTGTTTACTCGTCTATTAACAAGAGAAATATTATTTACATACACTAATTACAGACACTATAATTATAAACTGGTAACGAACTTAAACTAAATATTTACAAACTTAAAGTAGATTATTTAAGGACTATTTATTTTACAATACAGCATTTATTTACTGCACATTTATATTTGACTACTAATTACACGACGCGCGTATTCAATTCATCGGTTGAACAATGATTTCTCTTCTGTGCCCGGCGGCGATTATATATCATATAATCGTTCTAGAAAACGCTAGCTTAGACTGGTGTATTGCACCGCGTCTAGCCGCCGATGCGTCATATATGCGGTCAGTCTCGAACATTGTAGATGAGCCAGAAACCTTCTAGTTTGTTCGTCGCCCGTGTAGGGGTTTTCTCGTTCGTTACAATATTTCGGAATTTCTTATAAGGGGATAATGTTCACTTTTAAAGTGATTTTAAAATTATGCTTTGATCAGTAAACGCATTATACTTTGTTGAAGAATAACGTTTAATAGAATAGAGCTTAAGGTTAAAAATTGCATAGGGTAATACTACTCTAGAGTCGATTCAGGAAATAAATAATTAAACTAACAGTTATTGAGAAAGCATCATTGGACTGCTTACCCTATAGAAATCTTATATAATGCTCCTGCTTTACAAATGTACTGTAGTGACTAAAATTATCCCACTACATTGAGATTCTTTCAGGTTTGGGTCGCTGATGTAGAATATTCTTATTTAAATAAAAGCTAGTCGTTAAACCAATAAGATTACACTAATGACAAAATACATAATAAGGAACACAAGTTTTTTTATTTATTTACAAAAAATCTTAATTACTCGCATAAAAATAAAATAAAAAGAACAAAATTGATACACAATTAAATTTTCAAGAAATTCAGAAATAAATTTTTAATTACAAATGAAAACAAATGAAGTCTTATTAAACATGTTATTTGATAACAAATAAAAAAATTATTTAAATGGATAATCTTGTTATTTATTATTTTATTGGAATATCTCAACGAAAATTATTTAAATTTGAAAATATTATCTAGACTACTCTAATTTTGATAATTCATAAAATGTAACCTCAAACTTTTAAAATAATTACTGAACTGATAGTGGAGAAATATAATCAGTGTTGGTGTTTAATCAATATAACAATAATAACAAGTTAAAAGTATAGGACGCGACCACGTTTCAAACGAATTGATCTTAACGTAATTCTTATTCTATTTAAAATCAATTATGAAAAAAATTCGGTAATAAAGAATCAATTTCTGTTTGTTTATCCTACCGTGCGTTACCTAATCGAACAGAGAAGAGCACTCGACTGCAACCGGCAGCCGATAGCGCTCGAAACCCGCACACCGGCCACGAAATAGATACGAAAAACTTACAGTTGCCAAACTATGTTATTCTGAGAAATGAGGGAAGTATTTGTATCTTATATGGGCGATTGTAAACCTTAACAAAGCCAAATGCACATTTAGAATTCGGCACTATAGGACAAAGATAGTGCATTAGCCTAATAAATCTCGTTATTGTTACTTAATTAAACAAAATTTGCATAAAATAGAAATTTGTGCAGTTACCTATATGTTTATAGATTAGTGTTTTTTTTAATACCATTTATTTACAAAAATATTACAAATTTGTTCTGTTTAACATGTATCACAAATTCTACAACTCTTTAACTATACAATTGATTCAATTTTTTTCTAATAAAGATTTTCTTTTTACTGCATTTGCAGATTTATTAAAAAACAAATGACTCAGTCTATTTCCTTCTGATGTTTCGTATGTGGACGTTAGTAGAAGTAGTCGCGATGCAGCACGCGCCTTGTAATGATCGTTTAATGTGGGATATGCGTGACTTATCGCTTTAATTGGATTACTGTGTCACACGCAAGTCCACAGCCGTAAACATAACCACACTTTTCTCACGTTTAAAAGTTGTTTATTAATAATTTTTTGACTATGCCTTCAAAATCGCGCAAAATCTGTGAAGCCCTTTAAATAAAATCCGAAGTAATCGAGTTGTCTCCATTTTCTCCGAATTTTCATGAAGAACTCGAGCAAATGTCATCAGTTTGCTATAGATGTGAATAAAGAAACGCGAACGGGTAAAGACTTAAAAATGTCATAGACGTAGCCAGGATTTTTGTTAGGGGGGGGAGCAGACACCTATCTGTCCCTGCCTAGGCACGAAGTTATTTTACGGACGGGACTAGGACGGGTATTTTATATTATTTTAAAATGTAGAATGTTGAGTATTAATGTTGGTAACGATAATATATTTTTCTATTTGCGTGTCCAAAAGAGATTATTTTTTAAGTGCCTTAAGGTCCAAGTGTACCCAATAAAAAATGAAAGGTACTTCAAAAATTATAAAAAAATACAGTAGGTCGTATTTATATTGTGAATTTTAAAAATATTTAATGTATAATTTTCAGTTGTACTGAAAATACCTATAAAAACAGGTTTTCTGGCAATAATTTAGTCACTAGACATACAATTTTCTTAAAATTTTGGGAAACTATTGTAAGTACTATAAAATTTAAATGGCATTTTTTGGTTAAGTTTGAATATACAGTTTCTCTAAAATTAATTAATTTTTCATGTTAAAGTGTGAAATAGGCATCGCTTTCCAAAACATGTTAGGTAAGGTAAAATCACATTATGATATTATTTAAAAAAAGCCATTATTAATGCTCATATGCATCATATTTGTCTGTCTAAATGGCCCTTTTCTAATGATTTTTTTAAATTTGGTATAGTTATTCACAACATAAATAAACCCAATGTGATTTTGTATAGAATTCTTGAATGTACCGTTAAATTTTTTTGAGTACACTTGAACCTTAAGTATTTTATCTATATAGTAATTGGATACCAGGGGGGGGGGCTGCCCATGCCTGGCTACGCCCATGAAAGAGGTAATTCTAGAACATAGTATTAGGTTTGAGTTGCTTGACAAACTCGTTAATCGGTTCCCATCTCTGATCCAAATAATTCTGTTAACAATTATTCCGACATCTCCATACATCAATCGAATTACGAAAATATTGATCGATTCATATATAATTTCCAGACCAATTGAAAATCAAATTATCGTTGTTTATTAAAAAGGGATTTTCTTTCAACTAAACAGGTTAGTATAAAATTCGGTACTTCCTTTTAATATTTCTAAAATAATTTAACATTGGAAGGTTAAATAAAATTATGAATGTTATTATTTTTAAAAGTTTAAAAAACTGTATTATGTTGGTTCAAGAACTAACTAATATTCAAACACACTTTAAACAAAATTATTTTTTATTGAGGTTTCACATAACCTTACTTCTTTATTATTTTCAAAGTTGAGTTCTAAGCTTACAATTCTAATTTTTGAAACAGTTAAACACACACCTTGTTTTTCTGACAGAATATTGCAACTAAATTGTTAAAAAATGGACTTTTTGTGCTGTTTTGGAAAATAAAAAAATTCTCACAAAAAAAACAGAAAAATCTTGACATTTCCGATTTTACATAATCCAATTATAATTTATTAACTTTCATAAATGTAAGAACTAATTATATAAACTTATAGAAAAGAAATCTCTGAATTCAACCATATACAACACTTGGGCTGAAACATAGAATCATATCCTTAATTCTAATGTCGACAAAAAACGATTTCCTATTACTAATAATTAACTTAATTTCATAAAAACACCTTTTTACACATTTATTTCTCCACAAATCTGAACATTTAATTAATAATGATATTATCTGAATGTTCTTATATGCCAAAAACTATGACATATAGGCCAAATTGCACAATTCAATTGCACGTTAAAAAAGCGGAGCTTGTCAAACATGCTTTCATGTGATTCCATCAACAAGATTCAACCTTTACATTAAAATGTCTATCAATTCTGTGATTATAATGTTACTCTACCTATTTTCACTAAAACTGCTTTAAAATTATGAAAATTCAAAAAGGCTACAAAATTAACATATCTGGTTGACATGAAGTTTATGTTACAACAATATTTCAACAGGTAAGCTGTTATACATTCGCATACACCTTCAATACAACATATTTTGTCTGTTCCAGATAATTTATAACAATAAAATTGAACTAAACTTTATTTAGTTAAAAAATGCCTAAACGATTCCCAAATCGTCAAGTTATGAGAAAGATCTGCCTATTAAATATTAGCGTAAGACGAAATTCTCCCTAGTATGATCAAATCATGAGAGTATGTATACAACCTTATAACTTTCTGTAAAAGTTTATTTGAGTAGTTTCTGTTAGAATTCACAAAAGAAATTAGTCTCTCGTCACAAATGGAGATTCTGCAGAGTTTAAAGTTTTGTCTAATGTTATACCAAACGGCCAAAGTTATCTAGATGTACTTTACATAACTACTAAAAGAAAGAATTTTGTAATTTAAATTCATGGTAATACTACAAACCACCGTCAAACAGTTCAGGTATGTGAGGAAATGAAAAGCGTTAAAAATGAAAAAAGAAACCCCTAGATGTAGGGATGCTGTTTTCGTCGTTTGCTCCGATTTGCATTGAGTTGATTTAAAAGATTTAACTTTTGGTGCTAATTTGCATTCTGCAATATTAGACTAATGTAGTAAACGAAGGGCACACACACTTAATACTCATTTGACATTTTGCATTATAAAATTTTTGAAATAAAATAAAATAATTATAAGACCTGAGAGTTGTTTCGATATCAAGTATCAAGTACGTATCGCCAAGTACGTATGAAAGTTATATAAAAATCACAGGTTACTAAGGTTATATACATGAAATAGGTAACTAGCAAGGTACATAAACCTAATGAAAAGTAAGAAAGTAAGAAATGCTTCTATCTACACACATACTTAGGTCATGTCGAATTTCGAGCAAATGGTGGATGCAATCGGGTCAAATACTGCTCGAATTTTAAGTAGGGGCTCCAATCAAACTACATGCTACCCAACAATACATGCTCCAATCAAACTTCCCACGTGCATTTCAGGTTGTAGGTTGTAGGTTGTACGTAATCAGTTAGTATTTCTATTTAAATTGATAGGCACTGGATTAAAATAATGAGTTACGTTAGAATGAGAAATATTAAACATCTACGACCAAATGTTGCGTAGGAAAATAATTTATGTTTTTACTTTTCGATTACCGTAAAACGGTGGTTTTACTTAATACGGTAAATATAACTAAAAACATAAAATTCATATTACACTATCATTAACAGTGCTACGTAAGATAAAAACATAAAGAAACTTATCGTTAAAGTTAAAATAAATGTTACTCAAGCTGGTATAATGCCCATTTCAAAGCAATAATTGTAAGTGAACATTAAGAAAATTTAACTAGAGCGAAACAAAAAAGAAGAGTCAATTTGCTTTACATTTTAATGTGATCAAGGATACGCCTTGTACAGACTAATTTAGGCACAATTCAAGTTAAACGATGATTAGAGGTAGGATTTTTATGCAACTGTTTGTTTTTTGAGCAGCAATCCCATTATCAAGGTTTTACATTTCTGTTTTATTGATTGAGGTTCATAGGAAGTATGTAGTTCAGGAAATGGTGGATACTTGACTAACTAAAACTTGAGTAATTCATATTTTGGATAGCAACCAGAAGGTTCTCATATTTCCCAAACAATGTCATGTCGTAAAAATTGTCCAATTGGACATTGGAGCTACAGTTTTGTACAAAGGGATGGATTTGCTGTATGTATATCCGCTTACGTATAGACCCCACACCAACGCTTCATTAACCGAAAGAGACATTTTTTGCTGTGGATCATAGGAGAAAGTCGCTTCACAGCCAAGCACTCCATATTGATCAGTTTATTGGTTTTATCGACTAGAACCAACTTAGCATCATCCTATACCAAGCTATTTGAATGAATTGAGGACACTTCATCAAAAAGTTAATTCCTTTCTTTGGAACTAGAATAGATGAATGTTTGTAAGTAATCTTATCTTTTTTCACTTCCTTGACTTTCAAAGCTTGTAGAGTAGAGCTATTTGTTTTCTGACACGCTTGGACATGCTCTTCTTCGCATTCAACTCTCCCTTCCTAACAGAACCTGGTTTTTTGTTCCCTATATGAATGTAATCAGAGTATGAGCAGGAGAAATCAATCAGTGAAGTGAAAAAAGAATTAATTCATGACATTATGACATTGTCAAGCAACCTCTCTTTTCTGTCTAGTTCTCCGTAACGTACCAACGACCTCAACTACCATTTCTGGAGGGTCCCTACGCCCACAGTTCTGACAGCTTAAGATCTATAACCAGTGAATGATGAATTTGAAGTGATGATGATACCAATAATTATGTGTTCTATAGCAGTGCTATTTTTTCTAGATATCTTTTGCGACCTTTGTTAATGCTCTATCGCTTAATTGCATTGCCTTTAATAACCTCCTTAAGAACACGCTGATATTGTTTCCTACAGTCTTTATCATTCTAGATATTTAAAAATATTACATACTTTAAGTTAGCAACAGTGTCGAAGGCGTTAATGTCCGGGTCAGATTTTGAGTTACTCATTAAGTTGCGTGCAATTATTATTCTGTGCGAAGTACAACTTGGTATGTGTGATTTAGAAACAGTAGTTGAAATGCTGTCAAAGCATAAATCTAAATCTGGTTAAGGACGCCGCTTTGAAAGAAATAAGTGGTGAAACTGCTAAATAGTTATTTTTCTTAATCGGTTATGTATTAAGCGGTAACTGCTGTAAAAATCGTTGCTATTCTACTCCCTGATATCTCAAAAATAAATCCTTTATTAACATACCTAATAGGTTAATATACACTATCTGCATAGCATACTAAATATGTAAGGTTTTGGAAGGTTTCAGAACTATACTATGTATCTTTTATGTTTGTGATCGGATTATTATAAAATGTTTGTCATTTTAAAAACTTACTTTATGATGAAATAAATATAGATGCGAAAACTGAAATATAGGGTCATAGCATAGTATGTTATTTTAATAAAGTTACAGTTAATTCATAATTATAGTTCAACCAAAATTACAAGAAATGAGTCATCACAAACACGTGGGCGAAAATGTAAAAAGCATCTAGAATTACGCGAAGGCCACACTGTAATCTAAATGATAAAATCAACAATAAATGAATTTGAAAGATTCGGTAGCGGAACAAACCCTTTTTTAATTAAAAATAAATGTAAAATCAGCAATGAAAATCAAGCAAAAGAGGTTATATGTCTATTGCAACCTGTCATATTGTTCTTCCCAGTGACATATGCATAGAAATATTGTAAAAAATATATACCGGGTGTCCAAAAAGTTGTGGAAACGCTTGAACTTCTCGAGAACAACACATCCGATTACAAAAAGAAAAAACACGTGTTCCTTTATTTTTGAAACCTATTCAGTCATGATATGCAAACATCACCCCCACCCCCCTGGCGGGTGGGGCGGGAGTAAGTTGTGAAAACTTAAATGGGAACGCCTATTTTTTTATTGCACTTTTGCATTCTCCATAAAAAACTGTTCTCAAATTGCAAATTTCGCCCCCCCCACCCCCGACCCCTCTTGGGAGTGGAAAGAGGGAAAATTGCACATGTCCGCAGAAAAACGATCTATTTTACTTTTTTTCTGCCAAAATTTCCAACCCCAAAGGAGTGGGGGCGGGGGTGGGGGGGTAAAGGACAATTTGTAAATCACAAAAAAATTTTGGAGGAAAAAAAGTAAAAAAAAGGTCGTTTTCCTGCGGACATGTGCAATTTTCCCTCTTTCCACCCCCAAGAGGGGTCGGGGGTGGGGGGGGCGAAATTTGCAATTTGAGAACAGTTCTTTATGGAGAATGCAAAAGTGCAATAAAAAATAGGTGTTCCCATTTAAGTTTTCACAACTTACTCCCGCCCCATCCCCCAGGGTGGTGGGGGTGATGTTTGCATATCATGACTGAATAGGTTTCAAAAAAAACACGTGTTTTTTCTTTTTGTAATCGGATGTGTCGTTCTCGAGAAATTCAAGCGTTTCCACTCTTTTTGGACACCCTGTATATAATTTTCCAGGGACGTCAGTTATAGTCAGAATAGCAACACGAACTTTTCCGTGCGACATCGACGAAATTTTTGCGACGATCTCTTAATAGAAAGCCTGGCGGCATTCAAACTTTTGACGGGAACATGGAATTGATTAGATAACAGTGGAGACATGAATAACCGACCTCAGAGAGTTCAATTCCAGAATCAGAGTTGTTCTGCGACTTGATCTTTGACCTGCATCAAAGGTCAAATCCCGATTTTTCTCTTTAACATGTATATTGATAGTGGGACTAGAGTTAACAGATCACGAGAGGTTGCATTCTAGAATCAAAGTTGACCTGCAACGTGACTTTTGGCATAGATCAAAGGTCAAATTCACATTTTGCCCCTTAACATGTACATTAATAGTGGGAATAAACGTAATCGGCCTAGATGGGCTCAAATCGGTGTTCCGGTTGAACCTCTGAACACTTCGTTTTCAATATCTTAAGCATTTCCTTTTTATTTCGAAGTTAGTCGGGGTTTCCCTATTCTGTTAAATTTATTTTTATGTATTATGTTTACATAATGTACTTTTTTCCACTACTAGGAGTATAGGATATATTTTAAGTATGACATAGTCAACTGTGAAATTTGATTTCTTGACCTTAGCGCTAGAAGCAGTTAATAATTTTTCATTATTAACCTAAGTTAATAATGAACAAATCTACATTTTCTGAGAACTCGGAGATAGTTTTAGAGAAAGAATTTGAACAGCATAGTTATGTATATCCAAGAGATTATATTTAACATGTTTGAGTCATTGAAGTAAAGGCTGTAACAAAACTATTTTAATAAAAAAATTAAAGCAAATTTGAATTTCGCGCCTTCAGAATACCTACCTGTTTAAATGACAGTAAATTCGAGACGAATTCAAAATCTATAAAGGATGGTAAATCTAAGCGAAGAAAGGTAAAACTTTTGTAACTAACTTTAACTTGTGTTTTAGATTGAAACTGATGAAACTAATAATGCTGAAAATGTGGTTTGTTAGCTATTTGAACGCGACGGGCGCCTTTTATCAACCATTTTTAGGTTAGGAATCTTTGTGCAAACAAACCTCCAAACACAAAATTTTTATTGTAAATATTGAATAAACTGTAATTATAAACAATGTTTATTTCTTAATTATTTATTAAAGTTCATTGTACAATTGTAGCAAGTCATTGTGATCCCTGATCCGAATGTGCTGAGTAAACTGTTATTGGTTACGTTTCTTGGTAAATTTATAATTGCATTCCTATGCACAGTGGAAGTTTCTTGAATCGAGGAGGTGGAAGGTTGTACTTCATCTAATAAATTTGACGAGGTTGAAGGTAGGAGCTCAACGCATGAAGTTGAAGGCGCTTGGACCATTTGTACAATGGTTTTTTTCACTGCCAGTGAATCTTCTATGTAATTCTCTGCTACTGTTGCAGACTTCCACCCTCCATGTTGCTTTAATTGCAGCGTGTTTCCACCATTAAAGGCTAAAAGAGTGGCAGAGGTTCTTCGGAAAGTGTGCCCAGTATAGGACTCAGGATTTGCCAATTTTAAATATATGGAAATTTTGTTAGGCATTTGTGCGATTGTGTTATGCCCTACATTTTGCCTGACTGCTTTTCCATTCTTCGAAGTCCAAAAGTGACCTAATTTTTAGATATTTTTTTATCGTTTCTATCCACAGAGCATCCATAACAACAAATTTTCTAGATGACCCATTTTTGCTGTGACGAATATTAATAATAATCATATCTTCTTTCACCGTTAAATCAGTCATAAGAAAATTACAAAGTTCATTGCCTCGGCAAGCCCTAGAAACTCCTATTGCAAGAACTGCCTAAAATTGTGAAACATTTACATACATAGCATACATATGCAATGCACAGACTAGTTACCTTAACAGCAATGTAAGAATTATGAATTATGCGTAACTCAGAAATTTTATTATATCATCTTGTGTAAAAACTAAAGATTTTTTAGGTGTGTAATTTGTATTTTGTCTTTTCAGGAACCTGACAAGCTTAAAAAATTTAGATATATCTACATTATCCTTTAGCAAAAGTGTTGCTTTCAACATTGAATAATGGGCCCACAGAGTGGATGCCTTTTTGCCCTTGGAGTACTCTTGAAAATAAGCCAACACTACATTTTCAGAACTAACACTTGCGTTTTTCAGCTGGCACCAATTTTTAAATATTTCGTATGTTTTCATGTACACACCTTTCGATTTTTCAAGCAGTAATCCCTCTGAAAGTTCTTCTACCAAGTCTTTAATTTCTGGAAGAGTACAGTTTATGTCTGAACTGTCCATTTTTCCAAACACAATAAAAGATTTCTTTTAAACCAATTGCCATTTATTTATTACAAATGTCAATCTTTAGGCTACTTGATTTTCTTATGAACAAAGTAAATAAAATTACAAAGTAATTCAAATTAAAAAATCTCATGACTTATTCTAATTAACAAATTACTAGTAGTGGAAAAAATAGTATATAAACCACGGTAATGAAGACCATTATAGCCCTCACGCCTTATAGCCCTCGATGCTTCGCATCTCGGGCTCTAAACTGGCAGTCGGGCTATAATGATAGTCTTCACTACCTTGATGTATAATATACTATTTATTAAGTTCAATAATTCCTTTTATATATTTATATTTTTAAAAATATAAGGCTACGTTTGATATCATTGTTTTCCATAATGCATATACATCCTCTCTTTAAAATGATCATTATATTATCCTCGACGTGCAATTGATCTGTAGTGTCATTTCTGCGTATTTATACGACATTCTTAGGTTGTTTTTCGTATCTTTGGCAATTTTGATATTTTCAGAAAAATTGTATATGAAAGATTTATTAATTTTATAAAGAATGTTTTAGACGTACAAACAAAATTGCCTTTATTAACTTAAAAACAAAGGATTTTACGAAAATTCTTACAATGAGAAGCTTGTTATAATTTAATTTGTTTTCCTTTTATCCCAATTCTTAGAAGTAGCTTCAAATCTAATAATACATTAGGACTGTGGATTAAGGGCACATTAAGTAGTATATAAAGTTTGGAAAACTCGGTCAGTACAAGAAAGTGATCGGAAAGTTATTTTAGAGTTGAAAATGAAATATGTTTTAGCAATATAAAACGGTAATTCCAAAGAAATAAATAATATTATAACATAACCAAACATAGAAAAGTTTTTAATATGGGGTAGGCATTTTTTTAAATAATGGATCTATCATTTTATCACTTTATAAAAAGAAAAGATTGCGAAAAACTCTTTAGTTGTGTACGAAAGTGTTTCTAAAAGGGTATAAATATATAAAATCTAGCATACTTAATCTAAAAAGATCTTGATATGCAGGTATAAAGTAGCTATTTCTAATTTTTTGTAACTAACAGATTTTGGAAAAAAACGCGGTTCCCGTCCGTTGCCAGCGTTCTCCCTGACAAGCACGGCGAGGCCGCGTAGCTTCCAGAAAGATAGACTAACACGTCTGTGTAGTTAAATTAAGAAAGGAAAATTCTATCGAGATTTTAGTTTTGTACTCCAATGGTTTTGTAACCTTACCATATCGTTGTGCTTATGGCTTAAACCTTTAAGTGGAAATTAAACATATTTGTATTTCGTCTGCAAGCTGTACATGAATTATTTTGGTTGGTTTAATGTCGATAAGGTCAGATGATCTAAAGAAATCAGTGGTGCAATCTGGCCCTTTGAATTTTGAAGAATGCTTGTGAAACGTGAAAGGCCGTATTTCGAAGTATTCGTTGTAACTATTTATTCAACATTTTAATGGTCTATTCGATTCCAGAAAAATTGATATAATTGCGCAATTTTTCTTTTTGCAAACAATGAAAATGCCAAAAGATGCGTCCAGTTTGTCAACTAGTGACATGCAGATAAACATGTGAATCGCAAATATGGGAGTTAGTAAGAAAATTTCGGGAGACCGAAGAATTATATGTGGCAAATAAAAAGCGAAATGTTAAAAATCCGGTAAGAAATTAAATGGTGGAAGTGCCGGTTCTGGGCCACGTTGTTGTCGATCCTACGTTAGGTACAATGTAAATGGCTATTGTATCGGGTATTAATAGAACCAATATCAACAAATTTTAAAACACCATAAATTTCATCCCTACTAGATTAATTTGCTACACGAATTCAGTGAAAGCGGCTTTGATCGCGGTTTGCAATTTTGCGAGGCTTTTACTGTTTAACATCTGCTTGTAAATGGTACAGTCAATTGTCATAATTGTCGCTATTGGTCAAATTCTAATCCGATGATATTTTGCGAACACGTACTCAATACCCCGAAAAACTAAATGTCTGGATTGGCATTTTTGGTGATCGTCTGGTTGGTCCTTATTTCTTTCCTGGTAATTTGAATGGAAAATTGTACTTGGAAGAGTTAGAAGACATCATTGATCCAATATTAACTGATATCATAGAAAATGATGCTCATTACCCCGCAGATCATTTGCATTTCCAACACGACGGAGCTCCTTCGCATTACGTACCGCCTCTTCGACGGTATTTAGATCGAAAACTTCCAGGTCAATTGATTGTAAGAAGAAGCGTCCTTGAATGACCTACAAGATCGCAAGATTTTTTTGTGGGGTCATCTGAAAAATAAAATTTACGCACCGGTCTCTTTAGAAGATTTACGACAAGGTATAATTACTAAATGCCGTCTAATCACTACACAAATACTCCATAAAATGCGGCGACATTTTGAGCAGAAACTTTCCCTCTTCCTAATAAATTTGAAGTGTCTGATCGGTTTTCAAAAAGTTGCAGTTTAGTGCCTCAAAACGAGCTCATTTTGTATTCGATAATCAATCTTGAAGTGGGTAGCCGCGCGATTAAAAGTCAACCCCTTACTCAGCGAGAAGACGGTTCCCGTCAACATGTAAAGCCTCAGTACACTTTGCCGTGCTGTCGGATGAGCACGTTAAGCAGTTGGTCCCGACAGCCACACAAATGCCTACCTCTGGTTGTCGTTAAGAATACCATCGCCCTATACCACGCACATGTATGTATTCATCATCATATTCACTTCTGTGGATTGGTAATGTTAATTATAATTAACATTTATAATAATAACATTCCGAAAGGCGTTAATATCTTTGCCCATATTATCTAGTAAAATAGTAATAAAACTTTGTAAGTAATATAAAACAAACTTTGTAAAATATAATTTTATTCTATTAACTATTAATTTTAATAATTTTGATGTTTTGAACTAAAATTAATAACTGCGAAAAGAACATGTTATAACGTTTAAAACGAGGTTATGAACTTAAAAAATTCAAACGGGCGAGTCGTAAATTAATTCAAGGTTAAGGCGGAAATTTATTGGAAATTTATCAATGATTCCTTGAAATATTTCCTTATGGAAAGTTGATACGCTTGAATTTAAGTTGACGCCCCAAGTGGATGTCCGATCTCGTGCATCTCGAATTAATCATTTTAGATTTATTTAATTTAAAAATATAAAAATTAAAAAATATGTAAATGAAGTAGTTTTTTAAACTACACAGCAAAAGCTTCAAATTAAAAAAAGAATCACGTAAATCTGCCCGAACCGGTGGAACTTTTAAACGAACTGGAACAAGAATAAGCCTTCCGTTTTAAATATATAGATAATTAAAATAATAATAGAGTTTGAAAGGATCTCGTTTATTTAGCTAACGACAAGCACGAAATTAAATTTAAAATTGTTAAATAAGTAAATTATGATTTAACAAATCAAAAGAATGTATTTTTACAAAGGTTAAATAAATTATTTTCTGTAATAGTCGTTAAACAATTTAGTCACAGAGTCTTTAAGAATACGTAATATGTAGTTGTGTGAACGTTAATCTTACATTTATTTCTATTGTGTTAAATCCTGATTAATCGGAATCGATCTGGGCAATGAAAGAAACATTAAAGGCTTTAGTTAATTAAGTATTTATTATTATTTTTAAATAATCTTTGAACTGATGTAATAATTATTTTAAGTGTTATCTGTATACGTGTAATTGTAAGGATAAGTGCGTAATTTCCTTATCCAATTTATAAAGTTTTAAAAGTCGTTATTATTCCATTTTATGAATAATTCTATATGTTACAGATATGTTTCTTCTATTGCTAAATTATATTTCATAATTAAGATTATGTTTTGTAAATAAGATATATTTATTTGAATTAGAATCTGGTTTAAATTGTTATGTAAATATTATATATTAAGAATATTATGTAAATACTTGTATATACATAGCTTAGGGAATGTTAATATTAGGCCACTCTGGTATATATCGTTAAAGAGAGCAATTCTCAGCTAAAGATCTAAAGTATATTTACTCGTGTGTATATATAGCTAAAAAAGCAAAAGTATTTTTTTTAAATAATACGATTGCTATAAGTGAAAATGTTGTGTTAAAAGTATGACAAAAATGAAGAGTAAACAAACGTATCCAATTTATTACAATAAATCGGCGTAAATATTAAAATCTGTTAAGATATAAAATAAGTAAACGTCGTTAACAAAAATATAATATTTTACGAATATAGAAAAGAAAAATTAAACCCGACTAATTATAAAAGTAAAAGTGCTAGTGATTTAATCAAAACAAAACGGAAAGATTTGGGATTTCTTTTCTGATCTCTGTTTCATTGGATCTGAAAAGGTAATTCGTAAAATTTACTTATAAAAGAAATCTTATAAATTAAGTCTATAAGTATTCTTGTTATCACTTGTTATAACAAACAAAAGAAATTTATGTATGTATTTAGTTTGAATAAAGCACGCGTTGCTCTAATAAAGAATACAAAAACATACTATTAGGAAAACGTAACCACAAACAACATGGCTATCGACACTCCCAAAAACAAACAAACTTTAATTCTTCGATTGATTTGTCATTATAGTAAAAGCAGAAACTAGAATTAATTTAACTAATTACTTCGTTAAAATTGTTCAAGTAATAACTGTAATTGGAGTAATTACTAAATGAAATTAACTTCTGTCGGTTTTGCAGTTTTCAGGATGTAGATTTTTCTACTATTTGCAGTTAGACAATAATTAATATTTATGGTGCAAAGATTTTCCCGTAATACAATGTTAATAGGTTATACATATTTTTTTTAATGACAGTTGAGCAACCATCATAATTTAATTATGTCACGTGGATATTTAAGTAACTAGAATGCTACTGTAGGATAAACAAATTTAGTTTCTAATAAATCAACATCCATTAGTTTTCTTACATTGGATTGATCGATTATCATTATCAGATATGTCAGAATGTTACGTTATATTTCTCGTATTTTGTTATATTTAGAATTTATTGCCACTGTCATTTTTAATAGGTATTTATGCCGCGGTTTAAGCTTACTAAAGTTGAAAATTGCGTATGTGAAAAACAAGCTTTTGTGACATTCACATGGCGACTTACTAGAAAAGTCATTTCATGAAATACTTGAAAAAATCTATTTAATTAAAATATTTAAAATTTTTTGAAGCATTCAGTCTTCACAGAGGGTTATACAGGGTGATTCAGAAATAAAGATAATCCTTTAAATGATAGGTAGAGGGGAGGTAGTAGAGCTAATCCGGTTCTGACCTTGGATCCTTTTGGATCCAAAATTCAATAAAACTTTAAAATTCATTTTCTGGAAAACTATTCGTTTTTGACCTATACTTGTCAAGGTAAATTCGCTCTACTGCCTCCCCTCTACCTACGATTTAAAGGATTACCTTCATTTCTGAATCACCCTGTATATTAACAGCCATCCATTTACAAGATCCGTTGCGGTTGTGACTGCCTGTATTTATTTCTCCTGCGACCAGTGTGGAAATAAATAAATAACATTCTACAGCATACAGTTATATTTTTATTAAATAAGTGAAATCTCAAACAATTGCATGACGTTATGGGAATGCATCACAGAGGATCTTGCTAAATATCTTTTAAAATAAACACTAGATTATTCTTTAGAATTGATTACAATCAATAGAAACATCAATTAGAAATACCTATGCTGACTTAATCCAGAAATAAGCATTAACCTAAGCATTTAGTCCTTGTTGACAGTTATAAAACCGTTATAAAACTTCGGCATAAGCCTTGGTTGGTTTCTTTGAAAGAATTCAGGGAGAAATACCAGTTGAGAAATTTTAGTTTTGTTTATTATTCGTTATGGCATCCTTTTTTATGTTGATTATTTTTTTATCAAAATAATGTAGAAAATCACTACAATACAAACAGGGAACCTAGAAACTTCAGAATATCAAGAGATAGACAGTTGCACGTATCTAAGGGCACTAATGAATACTAGATAGATGAAGAATTTGAATTCGACTGGCAAATAGCTAAACGTAATAGATGTGCAATGGGACCTTATAGCATACTGAAATCGAATCAAATGACCTGGAAAACAAAAATTCTAATTTATAAAATAATAACGCGTCCGACACTGTTGTATGGTTGTGAACCGTGGACAATGAAAAGAAGAACAAATTTAGGTTATAGACATGGGAACGGAAGACAGTTCGGAAATATGTTAAAGGAAGGAGGACAGAGTTAGGATAGGAAAGTCGGTGAAATACAAATACATACAAGCTGTACAATGAACCCACAATAAGTGATATTAGTGAAAGCACAAAGATTATTTATTTATTTTATTTAGAACTGGTAATGCAAGATCTTGAGGAGAAGCAAATACAGAACTGAAAACAGAAAGCAAAAGACCGGCAAGACTAAGATTGAACAAAAATTATTAAACTATTTTTTTGCAAAAAAAATTTTTTTGCATATTTTGAAGAGTAAATCATCGAAAATCTCATATCCGGAAAAAACAATCGCGGAAAGATATCCTGGCAAAAGTATCGCAGAAAAATACTTAGGGTTATTGATACTTTAGGGTTAGAATTTATAATACTAAGAGTTATTTGTTTATTAGTGAATTTATAAATTAAAGTTACATCGGTTAGCCGATATTCTTCTACCGGCGATATTCTTAAGATAATATATTTTTTCTTTAATATATTTTTCCCCGGCATGACCGGCATCTTTAACATGTATTTTTCCGCGATATTTTCCCAAAACCTTAAAATCTTATTTCAACAAAGAATTTTATTATTTTATTCATCTCAATATAAACGATGAACGCATACGATATGATATTCTAACCTTGAACTTGCCAAATGATGTTATAACTAACCACTAAGATCTCATAGTAAACGTACCTCGCAGACAACCGTATTCTGTTTTGAAAAATGCCATAAAAAATTTTCATGTAGGCTCACGCCTTTCGCGAATTTCAAAACTCCTGGATAGTTTGACATTCAGTGGCAAAGTCAAGGAATTGGTGGCTGACATTAGAACACTGTCAAAGGACTTGAACTTTGACGATGAAATTCTCAAAGATTTTCTAATATCGAAATTACCAAACCATTTAAAAATTCAAGCAATAAATTTATTGTATTTACCTATGTCAGATCTTGTAGAAAGACTTGATATGATCAACGAATTACACGAGACTCCAAAACCTGATCAATTACATACAAATTTACAACATAAAATTGACCAACTAAACGATCAAATACAAAACCTTTCTGGCAAACTAAGTCAAATTCAAAATGTTCGCACGTCAATCCCTCGTGTTTCAACAAATTATAAACCACGAGTTAATACTGCTACTAGTGGTGTCTGCTCAAAGGTATCTAGGCTGTGCTACTACCACGCTAGGTTCCAAGACACTGCCCGTAAATGTACAGGCAACTGTTCCTACCAGAAAAAAAATTAATTGTCAGCTCTGCTATATCAAATGATGAGGATAGCAGAGTTTGTCCCAATGCCTCATCAACCTTCATCGAATTGACAGATACGATTAACAATATTTCTTTTGTCGTTGACACTGCATGCCACTTTTCTATAATAACATCAAAGATTGCTAAGTTATTCCAAAATACAACCAAACAAAATTTTACTGATAACCTAAAAGCTGCAAACAATACGAACATTCCCATATTAGGTACAGTAGATTTCACACTTGACTTTGACATTTCTTATATACAGCGCCAACCCTGGAAATTTTTGATAGCTAATGTCACATTTCATATCCTTGGTTTGGACTTTTTACAAACAAATAATTTAAATATTGATTGTGTCAATAAAACTGTCACATCTAATTTGACATCAACAAAAGCTGCAGACACGTCTTCTAATGATCATGGTGACCAGGACAGTACCGTTGTTACTAACCTTTCTCTACCTACACAGGTATCCTCAGAAATTGGTAACAATAACGGTAATCGCAACGTCTACACAAACCTATTACATAAGAAGTTTTCTGAATTAGTACAACCCTTTAATTACAACAGACCTATCCAACATTCGATTACTCATAAAATTGACACAGAAACTAATTCTACTGTTAGAGCTAAGCCTAGAAAATTAAATCCTAATCAACTACTCTTTCTAGAAAAACACTTGAACGAGCTCATGGAAGCAGGTGTTCTTGAACGATCAGCTAGCGATTGGTCCACACCGATCCACCTGGTGCCAAATAAGAAGAACACACCATCAGCGGAACCTTATCGAATGGTCGGAGATTATAGGCGGTTGAATTCAATTACAGTTCCTGACAGATATCCAACACCATTCTTAAGTGACTTCACCCGGAAAATAGAAGGCGCTACTATTTTCTCCAAAATAGATCTGAAGAAGGCGTACTATGCAATCCCATTCACCCAGATGATGTTCACAAGACAGCAATTACCACACCGCTAGGCCTCTTCCAATTCAAAAGGATGTGTTTTGGTTTAAGAAATGCAGCAAGCTCGTGGAGCCGATTCATGGATACAATATTATCAGGACTATCTTTTATATTTTTTTACGTAGACGATATTTTAATATTTAGTAAAGATGCTCAACAGCATCTTGATCATCTGCAACAAGTCTTTTCACGATTGAGAGACAATGGGCTTCTAGTTGTAACGGGTACATTTTCCACCGGCATTTAGTACATAGAATTTCGTATTAATTCTGGATAAAAATCCTAAGTTCGGTCCTGTAGATATCGCTTTATTTAAATATGCAGTTCATCAGGCAAACATTTCCTACAGAAAGTATTTATAGGAAGGGAATGTTTAATATTTGCTATAATGAAATAATGTAACGTCATATTGATGTCGTTTTTCGTATCTTGCGACTTGGCATTTAAAAAAAAATAATATCAATTTCTTCAAAAAGAAACCTTGAAAAGAAACCATGAGAAGCGCTTCGTCATCTCATTTAAATGTTTAGGTAAATATTTTGAGTGTATACGATTCGTAAATGCATTTTCCTTTGTCTGTTATTTGCGTCTTAAATTTTAAGTCAATGCGGCGTAGAAATTTTCGTCTCGACAGCAGTAGCATTTCACATGTGCGCTTTAAGCGGGAAAGAACTTTGGTACTATTTTTTATACGTAAGGTCTAAAATCCTATAGTAAGGCAAGTAACAAGCACCCTTGCCGTCTAAAAACAGATATTGAGACGCGGAGTAGCCTGAATCGAAGTTTATAAAAAGGCTTCGCTCGGTTTTGACCAGACACAAACAGACAGATTTTTGAGACGGGGAGTTTTGTGAACAGCACCCTGCAAGCGAACGGTCGATATTATGATTCGACCTGGGTGCGCGGTTATATTATCGATCAATAATGATTGATCGCTTTTAAATCAGTGCCAATGGATTACAGTTCTTTAATCCTATAGAATTGCGAGAAATTTTATTTACCGTTCCGTATAGTTTTACCGATCTTTTGTGACTTGTGAAAGTTTTAAAGTTAAATACGTTTCACGTTATAGGAAGAATTATTTAAAGAAATCCTAAATGTAGTGACCGATTCCTGTGCTTTTGTAACATTAAAATTCCTCTTAAAGAATTTGAGTGTAGTTAATGCAATCAGTGAATCAAAAATAACTGGAAGCTTCAGAACAGTTCCATTAGTTTTTTTGGGTGAAAATTAATGACGTTATTAAATAAGCACCAATTAAAAATCTTGGTTATTTTTCGTGCTTGATTTTATTGGTTTATGGAAACATATGAGCTGTTATTATCAATTAAATTTGGATCACGTTTTGGTATGCAGAATCTATCTTTCGACGCACACCGAGATTTATCACAATTTCCTCAAACGAAAAGCGAATTTCCAATTTCTACTGGACTTGATGTATGGTATTCTATGAGTTTAATTAAGGAAAATGCAAGGTACTGTAATATTAAGTGGTATTTGTTGTAATTTAAGTATTAAGAATGTCATGGTTATGAATTTTCTTTAGGGAGAGCTCTCCTTGATAGTTAAAAATCTTTAAGCTTTAACTTAATTGCAATTCATTTGTTCTGATACTGTTGAACTGAGATAATTTGCCTAATCTCCTTTAGAGATTTGTTTATAAATTTTGTCCAGGAAAAGCTCAGTAAATAAAAAGGTTAATATTTAAATTAATGTGTTTTGAACAATTTTTTTGGGTGATCTAATCGATTCTTTTGAGATATTTTGCGATCATGATCTGTCAATGTAAATTTCTAATATTGATAGTATGTGTTTTGAACAATTTTGTGGTCAATCCGATTTTTCCTGTTTGTTTCCTTTATTAAATGAAATGTTCTTGGTGAATTTTTTTATTGATTAACTGTTGAACATAATTATAATCCAATAAAATTAGATTGGATTAGTAATAAATATACAAGGTGTGTTTTATTTGTTTATCTTTGTATGTGTATTTTACCCATTCTTTTGTTAATAAATGTTATTATTGCAAAACTGATGGATCTACAAAACGGAACCATATTGGTTATGAAAGCTTAGTTTCATTTCTTCAACAATTGTAAATAAACAAAAATTTTTTTGTTTCAACTAAATATTTTATTCATTTTCTGGTTAATGGATTTAGTAAATTTTAATGCTTATTCAAAATAACATCTTTGATTGGTTAATTTATAATTAACTTAAAGCATCAGAACCAGATGGCGCCCTTTTATGTTTTTATTTGTGTTAAACCCTTATCTATTCCTTTTCACAATTTATACAGCTGTGGAACCAATACCTACGACTTGATTAATTAATTTGTAAAGAAAGAGTTTAAATCTCAAGCTGTGGCAGATATTTTTTGAGTTTTCAGTTACAGTAAGTATGATGTACTTTCATAACTTTTTATAGTATTTTTTTATTGTTTTCTATGGTTAAAAAACTAAAGTTTCACTGTCGCCCAATCGCGGGGCCTTTTATAGTTATTTTTTCTTGGCGAAAAAAACGAAAGTTTCATAGTAAATGTGGATAAATGTAAATTTGGTGTCTTGAAGAAATTGACTTTTTGGGACACACTGTAAATATCAGCGGAATTAAACCACAAACTACAAAAGTTGAAGCAATTGCAGAATTTCCATTGCCTACTCATCAAAAGAACCTTAGGAATTTTATTGCCCTTGTTTCGTATTATCATAAATTCATTCCAAACTGTGCTGAAATATTAGCACCACTAAATAATCTCGTTATACCAGGCAAAGCCTCTCAAAAACCTATCATTTTAAATAGCAAGCAAGTACAAGCTATTAACAATGCTAAAAATGCTTTAATCAATGCTACACTACTAACTCATCCTAAACTTGACGCTCCAATTAGTATTGCAGCTGATAGTTCATCTACCACAATTGCAGGAGTACTACAGCAACTGGATAATGGCATGTAGAAACCATTAGCATTTTGTTCACGTAAACTAACCCCTACGGAACAAAAATATAGTGTTTTTTCACGAGAACTTTTAGCAATTTACTTTTCGCTAAAAAGATTCCGGTATTATGTTGAGTGCAGAAACTTTCATATATATACTGACCATAAACCTTTATGTACGGCAATAAAGAACAATAGTGATGCATACTTGCCACGCGAATTTCGTAAACTTGAATATACTTCCCATTATACTAGTGACATTAGACATATTCAAGGACAACAAAATATTCCCGCTGACGCATTAACAAGAGTGCAACTTATTCATATGCCCGATTCTTCAATTAATTACGAGGAAATTTCTCGTGCCCAACACACGGACAAAGAACTGCAACATCTTCGAGAGTGCAATAATTTCAAATTGGTTCAAATTCAAAATCCCGGTCAATCACCTATTTGGGCGAATGTAAGCAAGAAAAATCCCAGACCTTACGTTCCTCAACCATTTCGCTATAAGTTGTTTCAACAACTACATAATGTAGCGCATCCTGGTATCAGAGCTTCAAGGAAAATGATTTCCCAACGTTATCTATGATCTTCTATGAACCAAGATATAAAAAATGGGTTATTTCCTGCACTGATTGCCAACGCCACAAAGTGATTCGTCCCACGAAAGCTCCTCTGCAACCGATTATAGAACCAAAGCAACGTTTCCAAAAAATTCACCTGGATCTAGTACATTTGCCACCTTCAGAAGGTTATAAGTACTTATTGACCATAATAGATCGCTTCAGCAGATGGATAGAAGCTATTCCTTTAAAGGATGCTACGGCAACTACAGTAATAACTTCTTTTATCAACAGATGGATAACACGCTTTGGAATTCCCCATTATATAACAATAGACAATGCTCAAATATTCCATTCTCATTTATGGAAGCATTTCACAAATACATTAGGGATAAAACAAATTTCTTGCACCGCGTATCATCCCATAAGCCTAGGGATAATTGAGAGATTCAATCGTACACTCAAACAGGCCATACGCACCAGTATTATATCTTCTTGGTTAAAGAACCTACCATAGGTATTACTTAGTCTACGAGCTACGATAATATCCGAATTAGATGTTTCACCTGCAGAAATGTTGTACGGAACTGCACTTCGTTTACCCGGAGAATTCTTTGAAGAAAAGAAACCCGATGAAGATTTCATCATACCTCAATTTCTTCGTCGAATGAAATATCAAATGCACAATCAGAAATTTTTTTTTCAGAAGGACATATAAATCAAATTCTTTCGTTCCCAAAGAATTCCATAAATGTACACATGTTTATGTTAGAAATGATACACATGACTTAAACATTAAAGACACCTATGTTGGCCCTTATAAAGTGATAAACAGAACTGCAAAGTATTTTATGCTAGAAGGACTAGATCAACCCTTATCAATAGACAGACTTAAGCCTGCTTATTTTACATGAATAAAATTTTCATTCGCATTCTCTTTTCATTCTAGAAAGAATACCTTCAAGAGATGAACTGCACTTGATGCTGAAAATTAGTGTTATATGTTCAATTTAATTATTCAATTTTAATTCAAGTGTTCAATTTTGAATTTGCCGAGTTGTTTTACTTAGGTTAAGTTTGTCATATTACTTCGCCTTCAGCAATACCTTTTTACTATTAAAAATAAGGACTTTCAATTCTTTGATTATTAACACCTAATCCTTAGCATAAGTTTTATTGTCATAGCATGTAGAGAATTTTATTGAAAAGATGCAAACGACCTCAATTTTTTGTAGCTAGTATACATTAAACATGCCGCTACATACAAGTACGACATTAATGTCTGCTATTTTTTTGTTGAGGAATGCATTAAATGCCCTTGTGACTCACGGCTCATTTCTTTTGGTACATGTTCAGCCTTTTTTACCCGGTGTGTCATGTAATAATATTCATTCATAAAAACAGTCATAACATACATATTACCTCAAGAAGGCATTGGATGCTAAGTGATTGCCATAGTTACAAGAATAAATAAGAAGTAATAAAAGATATCTTAAATGAACACGTTTTATTAACTCCAAGATTAAATATAACTTCTGGTAAACACCTATCGTTATAGTACTATAACCGTCTTAACAAAGTCTCATCAAAATCATTCTTTCTGGAACCCATTAAATTAAATGCAAAAACTCACTAAATAATGCTGAACTGATTGACTGACTGGCGAGGGCTGTGTTGCTGTTTCTTAATTTACTCAAGAACGAAGTCCTAGCTGACTGTTGTCAATACTGAGAACTGTAATATGTGCAATACCAGTTCAGGGTTCTCAACTTGAATTCTGAGACGCCAGACCTACTTGTTGGTTGAAATTCTAGGTAACATTTAAAATTTTTATATGTTCTAAAAATTATTTAAATCATTTGAAAATACATCATAAGACAAATAAATTGTCTATTTAGTTTTATTGGCATCTGACGATATTAGGCACACGTATTGTCATGATATATTATGTTACAGATAAGTCACTCAAACTAATATATCTAATAAGCAGATATATGCAATTGCATAAATGGTTGCACAGATTAAATTACTTTTAAAAATTAAATTTTGAAAAAGATTTTTTTTTTATAAAAATAGATTTAGGTGATTGATACTAACATGCACACAAGAAATATTTATGCAGATAAGGGATGTATGGAAATCCTGATTTTCTTAGAAAATAGATAATTTTGATCTGGAACAGACAAAATATGTTGTTTTGAGAATGTATGCAAATATATAGCAACTAACCTTGTGGAATTTTAGTTAAAACATTGTTTTCATACTAACGAGGTACTTTCATTTTGCAGTTTTAATTAATTTAATAATTTTAAAGCTGTTTGCTAGGTTGTTTTAGTGTAAATAAGTAGAGTAACATTATATCCACAAAATTGATACACTTTTTAATGTAAAGGCTGGACTTTGTTGATGTAATCGCATAAAAACATGTTGAGCTTCGTTTTTCTAACGTTCAAGTGAATAATATAAAATGAATTGTAAAGTTTTTGGCATCTAAAAACATTCAGATAAAGCTATTAAGGATGTAATGTTTAGTTTGGTGATAAAAGGAACATGTAAAAGGGTGTTTTTATGCAATTAAGTCTTTTGTTAGCTTTATGAGATGGTTATATAATTCTATATTTTGAGTTGTATGTAAGTGTTGAGTAATGTGGTAATTGCAATTAGCGTATTTCTGATTTACAATGTTAATTTCCTATACCAGAAAATCACTGATATCTTGAAAACTATTTAACACAGAATGTTAAAGTGGGCTGTTTTGAACAGCATTCAATAAGATCTACAACTTTGCTGCAGTGACTGTTCCTCTAAAATAATTAGGGGAGCCATTATTGGCTGTTTATACCTTTGATAGGAACTATATAAACAAGTTCATAACAATCAGGGCATTATAAGCGGGCATTATAGTTTATAACGCCCGCTCACGTTTACTTTGCAACCAGAGCCGGCGTTACGTTCAATAGTAATTTGTATCATTAAGCCAAAAACTATATGTTTGCGTACGAGTGTGATGCAACGCAATAAATAACATAAGTATTTGCAACGTAGTTTCTGGGTGCGTGATCCACGAATTTTTTTGTGCCGATTGCTGTAGAAATTTCTTGGATACAATTAACTTATTCTTTAGATGACATACGCTATTAGAATTCTTTTGTTTTAATGTAGGTAACAATCCTAACAAAGGCATTTGAATTTAAAATTTCATATCTCTGTTTGACATTTGCAAATTTAGTATAGGTTGTTATAGAAATTCCTAGTTATATAAATATAAACAACGTCCTTGGCAATGCCAACAGCTATAAATTGAAATTGATTTTCTACTTGTACATATTTTCTTGAAAAATTAAAGCTTGTATGCAGCGTTCTAGATGATAAATGTGCATCGAGTGACTTCCATCATCATAACGCCCTTGGTACATAAATAACTATTCTGTTCGTGTAATTATATATTTCTATTTTTTGACTCAAAGAATTTTTTTTGTAATTTAGGATAAAACACGAAAAAGTAAAAAAATAGTGCACAGAAATTTTATTTTAAAACAAAATGCAAACTCATTATAACTACAATCTAAATAATCCACTGTAAATATGTTAAATACTATAGAATACCTATATTAGTGTATAAAACATGACATTTAATATTAAAATAATAAAAAAGTGAGTCTTACTACTAGGAAATCGACATTAGTTTTGAACAAATATATACTCACAATTATATAATACATGCAAAAACCAGAAATTGTTTTACATTCAAGTGGTTCTTTGTAAACCACAAATTTTGGATCACAAAGAGAAAATTCATTTCCAGGTATAATTCCCCGTTGCTCAAGAGAAAATCCTTTAAAATCTGAAAATAATTTTATTCTATTATTTATCCACAATTTATAAATGTATTATTAAATGCTTCATTTTGCTACATTCTTATCACATATTTTATATTAGAAAGTTACCTTTTATAGTTTATACTACATTTATAGGTTTTCTTTTGATGGTAATTTGAGTTCATAATTATTTTTTGTAAAAACAATGATATTCTAGTACCAATAAGTGTACACTAGTACCTAGTGTAAATAATTGAAATCATTTTTCTAATGTTGGTAAAATTCCACGTTTTTCTCTACATAGTTTTATACGATATCCCACTAGTGACAGAGTAAGCTCCGCTTATGACTTTGGCCTTGACAGTTACTAAATTTAACTAAATAAATTTACACCAGCATACGTAAAATGCACAGCTTTTCAAAATACGCACTACCAGTAATAGTTATTTACGTGCAAAGTTTTGTAAATTTATCTTTACGGGCAAGCTGGAAGGTTTGAGGGGCGAGTGAGCCTCCATAACCCAGTCAGCCCAGTAAAGATTAATTGCAAAGCGTGGTGCGTACAAAGTTTTATTTTCGCCTTCACCAGCGTTTTTGTATAAATTTAATGTATATTTTTTATAAAAAGATATTAGTAATCAAAGGCGGTAGGTCAGTTTATAGTTAGACGTTATGACGGTGTTAAGCAACAAAGTAGTTTCCATTAGCTTTTTGTTGATGAGCATTGTAGAATTTTACAGGTTTCTTTTAGGAGCCCGTAAAAGTTTACAGGGCTGTAGTTGTAACTACTTATTTACTTAGTTACCATAAATGCCTATGAAGTTTCATTTACATAAAAAATGGAAATTAAAAAATAAATAGGCAAGCCTATAGTAATTATTGCCTATTAATATTTCAGTTTTAAATATTATCAATATTACTATTATCAACACAGTACTGAAATTCGGTAGACCTTTTGAACTTAAATACACTTTTTTTACGAGTTGTAGTATATCTTATTAAGGATATGTTAATAATATAATAATAATAATAGCTACAACCCATAGCCTGGAAACCAGGCCCCAGAAGCTAGAAGCTTGTGCGGGAGGGAGGGAGCGATTATTATTATAACGTAGGCCCTAAGTGCGGCTGCAGCCGACTTACAGGTGGAACAACGCAAATCCCACATTTGTGTCACAGCTAAGGAAAACTGCAGAAAACCTTAACCAGATCTGCCGGCACCGGGAATCGACCTCGGTCCGCTTGGGTGAAAGTCCAGCACTCTAGACATTACACTATCAAGGCTGTTAATTCTTAGCACTTATTAAGAAAACTAGGTATTTACACAATATATTTATGCATATGATGATTTAAATTACAAAGGATAAGCATGGCAGCTAAAACTTTTATCCACAAGAAAAAGCTAAATAGACACATCAGGACTTGTTTGTAAATTATAGTTTAAAAATCTAGCATATATTTAAGGCACTTAACGTAATTCCACAATATGGTAGAAAGATTTATCCTCCTCTATTTTAGCGTATTTACCTTTATTGGCTAGTTGAATTTTAAAAATCATTGTTGTCACTTTCAAAGAGCTGTAACTACATTCAAACTCAAGCAGCAAATAAAATAAAAAAACTCGCGTCCAATCGCGATTATTCGTGTTGGAAGTGCCTGTTCTGACACTCGCGATGGTTAAATCGGTTTGTTGGCAATCTTATTAACACTTTTTAGTTGTTTAAATGATGACAAATTCAAATGATTTGTGCACCAGAAACATTATTTTCACTTATTTTTTAATTAAGATGACACTCATAAAAAATTGGGCCTATGTGTTAATTTTGGTTGTTAATTTCATTCACATGAATGTAGAAATCCACACTCAGATATTTCACCACACCAAATATGTCTTTTACCATCACTACATTTTTTTACTATGCTTCCTGCAAACATCTTCAAGAAAACTATAATCATTTAATATGTGGACTTGACTTTAAGTAGCTCTGACAAACTTACAGGCAAATCTTTGTTATGTCATAAACAAAATATTACAAAATAGTATTAAACAAAAAGCTGTACGCGAATTAACTTTTCTTGATGTTGAAAAGTGTTTTTAAAATAATACTTTATTTAAAAACACAAAAGACGGAGTCCAAGTTACAGAATGAACACAACTTACTGTTAAGTACAATAAGATATTTATTCGTTGTTAATTACACGATATGCACTGGCATGATAACTTAAATGCTATTATACAGTTTCACCATTAAGCTGGTACTAATACTCAAAAAACCTAGGCAAACAGTATCCCTGTATACTAGTTTCTAAGGCATCTGAGTGTCGAAGTTAAATTCGGAAAGTGAGGTAAACAACATCCCCGGATGCCATTTTATACGCTTCGAAAGTCGTTGCAACTCGAACTGAAGTAGCTGACCAAGTTGTGGTGTTTATATACTATTCAGTGGTCGTAACATTCGCCTACATAGCATATATTAAGTCGAATTAGAATAATATTATGATAAGGTTTTTATGGTGCCTACATTAGCATACATTATTATTCTAATAGAAGCAACCATTAGCATACATTAAAATAAGGTTTCTGAGTACGGGCATACATTTGCATACATTATGTAAATTAGAATAATATTAAGATAAGGTTCTGTATATATTTCCATCTTATATGAATGCATACAGTTTATATTGTTAACTCGCGGGTAAGTTCCGATAAAAAGATATAAATGAAAACAGGCTGTATTTTTCAGTTTTATGTCATCTTTGCGGATCTAAACTACGCTCTAACATGCCTTTCTGCTAATATAGTTATAGAACAACGATTGTAGAAGAGTTTAAAAGAAAAATCTTAAAAGTTGCAATTATTATTATAAAAAATAGCATTTCAAATATATACGATTCTGTTAAGTACAAAGAGCCTCATAATTTATACCTATTTTAGAATGTTATGAACATATCCCGAATAATAGTTTGTCGATATCAATTTATGAAAAAATCATTATAGTTGCGATTTTTTTTTGAACACTGTGCGGCGGGTATAGTGGGAAATAGTTGAACAGAGGAAAGTCCAGTGCTCCATCGCCGTTCCCATTTTGGCATCACTGCTGTAGTATCATTATTCTCTGTCTGCCTAGAATAATCACTCGTACAAATATGTCTGGTACTATATAATAGTTGAATGGAACATGATCCATATATGTATTTAGTCTTTTATTTTGCATTTTCCAATTTTATAAAAAGCTTTATTTGTATGGTATATACATACTGTTGTGTAACAAATAAAACTCTTTTGTTGGACAATAGATAAATTGACATATCTGTCTATTAAATATGAAATGTAAATGTTCCTCTCATTTCGAATTACATATAAAACAATTATTAAATTGTGTATTCATTTTCATTCACATCTGACGATATTAGGTATATGTATATTATTTATTTGTGCTCTTCGAAACATTTTGATAATTTTTTACACATATAAAATCTGAACATCGGAGTTGACTGGCCATTAACAAAATGACTTTTATCGAATATAAATGCTTTATTAGTAATCGGTTATGCATTAAAAAATGAAATAACGGAATTTATCGATATTGAAATATTTATTTTTATGAACTTTGCTGGCCTGTGGAGGTGAAACAAACAAGTGGATTTAAATGTAACTTTTTAGACCATTTGTTAACTTTTTCCCGTTATGGTCAAAATGATCATATACAGGGTGTCCTGAGTTAGAACGCATTAATTTTAAGGGGTGGTAGAAGACATCAAAAGGAACAAAAACAATAACTGACCTACATTTTATATTTATTAATTTCCGGAATATTTTCAAAATGTCTTGACGTATTTGTTTTTTTATTAAAGAATACTATCTTGTGTAAAGAAATTTAATTAAGGCACGTAATTACCATAAAATTAAAGATTTCTTAAAGTAGCCAAAACAAGGTGTCAACAAAATCCCTTAACCTAATTACCTAATTTAAATTTGATAAATCTTCTCTTTAAAAGATATTCTCTTATAAAATCGTTAAAAACTGTTATTAAATAAACAGCAAGTTGCGAATTGTGTTATTGACAAATTATTATTTCAAAGTTCAACGAACTACAAACGCAGTATTATCTCAAGGGTATTATTTACAATTTTATTATTTTAACATAGCTGTGATCAGGCATTGACCCAAATATTCTTAAATTGCAAGGTTGTATAAGCAAGAGTGCTTTATTTTCAATGTCAAGATGTCCAGATCAGCATTTTGTGCGGATGTCTAGCAGATTTGATTACAGACTTTACAGGGTTGTCACGTTTCTAAATTGAGTAAAACAAATTTTTAATGGTAAAAAGAATTCAATTTTACGCCGAAACGATATACGATACGATAAAATGTCATTAAGGTTTGTTGTTGTGATAGATGAGATGGATCTGCCGACAAAGCCCATACTTAAAGTACTACTATTAACGCAGCAAAATGATGTTAAAGTTTCCAACTTTTTAGTTTTTTCTGAAAAAGTGGACGTTCTAGAACAAAGTTGTATAAGACTTTTTTGTTCCTTTTGGTGTCTTCTATCACCCCTTAAAATTAATGCGTTCTATCTCTGGACAAGCTGTATATCGTGTGCTAGTGTTTCTGAGACTCAACAACTTTTCTATCCTCGGAACGAAAAAAAAAAAATTTCTCCGTGGAATTCTCTGGAATCCTTTGAAGAGATGATTTGCAGACTACTACAAACAACGGATAAATTCGTGCTTATTGGAGACTTTAATTTAAATTCTTTTATTAATAATTTGTGATTCCTGTGTAATTAAATTCATTGTGATTTTAGCATCTTTCAATCTTAGGCAGATTACCACGGAACTAGAATTACAAAATCCTCATCAACTTTGATTGATTACATTATAACTCTTACGGATGCCCTAGTTCAATCGTTTGGTGACAGCCATGTGCATGATTTGGCGATCACAGTTTGGTAGATCTTACATTTGACTTGACGCCTGATCCATCGACACCCATTTTAGGGTAAGCCATACAGTAATTGGATACCAGACAGTTATTGGACACTTGGCATATAGATCACTGTAATAAGCAACTTCAAGGGTTTCTGAGTAGTTTTATTGGTTTGTTATAAAAGGTAAAACATTTATGTTGCGTTCAATAATACATTTTTCGCGCTAATCAACTTCAACTAATATGTTTGGTTAATGTGCAGAAGTGTGTGCCATGGAGTATAAATTCTTATGATTTTGATAAGGTAAGTACGTTAGTATAATCGTATAGGTATATATATAATAATATATATAATCGTAAAAGTATAGGAATATCTTATCAGTTTACCCTATGTACTTTTAGGGACTTTAAACACATTAATCGAAAGGAATTTTTAGTCTGTTTGCAAAGCTAGATAAACCCTCCCATTTCCGTATTTTGAATTGCTTAAATCCTACCTAACTGATCGTCAATTCCAGACAAAATTAGGCAGTGATACTTTACATTTTCAACCAATTACACTGGAGTGTCACAAGACAGTGCTTTTGGTTATTTATTTATTATATACATCAGGTATACCTACTGCTTCAAAAAGGACCCTGGATATGTTTGCAGATGATACAACGAAATTTCTACTTTAGAAGCAACCAATTTACAAGATCACCTAAATCTGCTTCAAAAATAGCGCAGTAAAACCAACCAAACTAAATTCTACCATATAACCGTTACAATCCGAAAAAGTAACAGTCTTCCAATATACATCAATAATGTTGAAATACCCTTAAACAACCGTGGTTAAATTAACTTAAATGTAATGAACTTTACACAACAATGACATGGAAACAGCACATAATAGAAAAACGGAAACATATGTTTAAAAATTGAAGTTTTGAATTGACTAATAAGTAGAAAAACTCGATAATACCAATTAAGACATGTCGTAAACCTGTGAACTTAAATGTCAGTAAATCTAATTATTAAGCTTTCTGAATCACCTGCTGGTCTACTGATTGGAGCAGGAACGTGGTATTTGGGTGGAGGAACTTAAGTGTCACAACCACATCGTCAGATTTAACCTATATGCTAAACAGGCTAAACTAGGAAAAACAGTAGAAGAAAAAAACGCGAGTCAAAGGTTTTCTCGGCATGAGTATTTGCAGCATATTATTGCATAATGACACCACAAAAAAGAAACAATTACGATTAAAATTATTCTGCAAAATTGACATTTCTGCATCCTTGCTATTAAGACACTAGGTGTTCTAATATGAGACACTATGGTATCCTAATATAGGATATCTACAAGTATTTCAGATTAGAATCATCTTTAAATATGAAACTTCAAATAGAAAGTTGAAATAATACTTTGAAATAAGAAATTGTCGAAAGGATTATCATTTCATCTTTGGCACTAGAAAGGAAACTGGTTATGCTTAGCGCTTACGTTAATTCAACAAAAAGATTATAGGTTAGCTATCAAAAGAATATTTCCAATTGACACTCAAATACAAGACACAAACTACATATCAATACCATACTTTGGCAAGATATCAGAACAAATTGCAACTATACTAAGAAAAACCACCAGTTACAAAATAACCTATAAAACTAACACCAACACCTTTTCATTTTTATTCAATGCTAAAAACAAAACACAAGATATCATGAAATCCGGCATTTACCGTTTGAATTGTTCTTTTTGTAACTCGGTTTATATTGGCCAAACACTTAGAAATTTCGACATAAGATACAAAGAACACGTACGCTCTTATAGACTTAAACATCCAGAAAAATCGAATTATGCCAAACACATTTTGGAACAGAACCACCCAATGACACCTCAAAACAACATTAAATTCTTACATTTTTGCAACAACAAACACGAATTAGACATTTTAGAAGCTTTTGAAATATACAGACATAAACGCACAGTACCTTTAATGAATGAACAAACTGAGCTTAGTAATTCTCCTTTATTAGAAGTGTTAGATATTTAGTTTTTGTTATGTATTGTATCTAGTTACCTATTTTCTGTATGTATTTATCCTTAGCAACGTGTTTGTTTATCAATCTTATCTACCTTTGATAATGACACAAAGTGTCGAAACAATATTGTCAGGTTAAGATATTAATAAAACTTGTGAAACTTTAATTAATCTTTGTATTTATATTATATTTCATGGTTATGCTTACTTTATTCGATTTCTTGAGGAACGCGATGAGAATGGCCGAGACCCTTTCGTGACCATTCCTTGTAACAAATAATAGCAGTTTTTAGTACTCCTGTTTTATACAGCTTTTTTTTGCAAAAGTATCTTGTGTCAGTTGTGATGTCATCACTTCCGGTCGATGTCGTTCTTATTAGAATCATTTTCACTTTTCCCACAAAGTCACTTTCTCAACTGATATCGTACAGGAAGTAGGAACCTTGACATCACCGAAGATGTGTCAAACTCTCTATTTTGAATATTTAATTCGCTTTGGGTTAAATTCAAACATGGTATAAAAAAAGATTTCCGCATTGGAGCGTAGGCAAATTTAGCTCATGGATGATTTCCGACCTCAAATAGTTAAATAGTTAAATGTTTAGTCTTGGTACTCATTTAAACAAACTTACCACTTGTGTAAACATAATTACATATTCACAGCTATCACATTCCACTTTTGGTCACGTATTTAAACCAGTTTAGTTTATCGTATTGTAAAAACACGAACTAAATAAAAGTCAATTCTTCAAAGCAAGTACTAATCTCATGTAATTTCTTATGGGCCTCAAAGTTAGCGAGAAAACCACAAATCCAAGATGGCGGCGACAGCGCTCGCGTGTATATGACTCAACGCATGCGACAGCGATTTCTATAATAATTACTCCATAATATACATTAATAGTTCTATAAAGGCTTTTGGAGAGTAAAGACGTGCGGCGGTCTGCTTCTCTGTGATTATACGAGTGCGAGGTGACCCCCGGGTCAACAAATATAAATAGCTCTGCTATTTAACGATAAGTGTGAGTAAAACCTATAAATTTATTCAATATTAAATAAAATCAATATCGAATAAACTAACAAGAAAACAGGAGCGGTCTCATAAATTTCTTTGCCTAACGGCGAACTATGAATACTTTAATTAATATTTGGAATGAGCGAGAACCTTAACCAAATCAATTCAAATAACATGTTTTTTAATCAACATGAACAGTATCCGCAAGTCATGCAAATGCAAAATTTTCAAAATCAACAATTTCAAACTAATTTGCCGTTCCCGTCGCCACTACAAGTCACTAACATGACAATACCGCAAACTGTTATGAATTATCAACCAATACCAAACCAGCAACAATTTAGTCTACAAATGCCCACCTTCCAACCAGCAACCAGCTCTTTTCTATCACAGAATCATACGACAAATCTTCAAGCTAATCTACACAATATTGAGGACACCAACTCAGTCTCTGAAATGGCCACTAGTTACTTAACAGAAGAAGAGAGTGAAAAAGAAGGTACTTCAGAAACTCTCCATCCGTGGCAAGTAATAAAAAAAAGAAAACGTCTCAACACAAGAGCTAACAAAAATGCTGAAACAACACCTGTGGTACTCACAAATGATCGATTCAATCCATTAACAAACGTATCATCAGAAATTACTAAATCTAACCCAAATAGTCCTCCCAAAGACCCTAAACCCCCACCAATTTTTATATATGGAGTAATAAACTACAAAAAGATGATCGATAATCTATCACAAATCACTGAAGAAGAAACCTACTACTCAAAAGCACTCGGAAACGACACAATAAAAATAAATGCTAATACGTCCTTAATGCGGAAAAAGTAATACACCACGCATACCAAATGAAGCAGGAGAGGGTCTATAGGGTGGTTATTAGGAATTTCCACTATTCAATACCTATAGAAGATATAAAAAAAGATATAGAAGCAAAAGGTCACACCGTTCGAAATATTATAAACGTACGACATCGAATTAGCAAACAACCACTAATGCTATTTTACGTAGACTTAGAACCTAAAAAAAATAATAAAGATATTTACAGTCTTGAATTCATAGGACATATGCGAATAACTATTGAACCGCCACAAAAAAAAGCAACATCATTCAATGTACAACTATCAAAATCGCGATCAACCCCAAATTCCACATATCCAAATGTCGAACCAATCAATACAACAACAAACAAGAACGGAATTTCCAACATACGCTAACGCTACACGAGGGCTAAATACAGTAAATCAAGGTGACGACTTCGGCGGCCAACTAAACCATTTCCTTACCGATTTTAAAGCAATGTTCAATCAGTTAATAAACCAAAACAGTATGATACTAAATATGTTATCAACTGTCATCAATAAACTAGTTCATTAATGGACATCTCATCATTACGTATAGCTCTCTGGAATGCCAATGGTTTGGCAAATCATAAAACAGAAATAACTCATTTTCTACAAATTAATAAGATAGATATAATGCTCATATCTGAAACTCATTTTACAGACCGATCAGTATTTAAAATACCATCTTATACGACTTATCATACCATTCATCCGGATGGAACAGCACATGGAGAGGCAGCAATACTAATACGCTCTGTAATATCACATCATGAACTACCCTCGTTTCAAACCAACAAAATACAAGCTTCTGTAATTCATCTCAATGCTAAACCGAGATCTTTTGCCATAGCAGCGATTTACAGTCCACCTAGACACTCAATCAATACTGATGAGTACGAAACAATGTTCAACACTTTGGGATCCCGCTTCATAGTTGGTGGGGATTGGAATGCCAAACATTCGGACTAGGGTTCCAGATGTATTACGCCCAAAGGCCGAAATCTATTACGCCTCATCACAAACAAAAACTTCTCGCATTTGTCGACTGGTCAACCAACATACTGGCCAACCGACCAAAACAAACTCCCAGATTTGTTAGATTTCTTTGTCATTAACGGCATTGCAACTAATTACTTCCATATTGAACCTAATTGGGACCTTTCATCTGATCATTCTCCAGTAATCCTCACCCTTAGTACTCACATTATTATAAAAACAAATTCACCCAAACTTGTTTCTCCAAAAACTGATTGGACTAGCTTCCAACAATACATCGAAGATAAGTTAACCCTGAACGTTATACTAAAAGAACCTAGAGACATAGATAATGCTGTACAAAACTTTACTAACACAATACAAGAAGCAGCTTGGATAAGTACACCAACACCAACCTCAAATAAACAAGAAGTTACTAACATACCGCTAGCGATTCGACAGCAGATTGCGCAGAAAAGACGTGCCAGACGCATATGGCAAAGAACTCACAATCCTGTTGATAAAAATACATACAACAGGTATACAAGATTACTTAAAATTACACTACAAGATTTAAGAAATTCCACATTCGAAACATACATTACGTCACTGTCGAGAGAAGACCACTCAGTGTGGAAAGCTACAAAAAAACTCAAACGACCTACAAATCATATACCACCATTAAGGAATCAAGATGGAACCTGGGCAGAACAGAATCAGGAGAAAGCAAATACTTTTGCAGAGCATTTAGCTCAAATTTTTAGTCCTCCAGAACTCAACCCTAACATCAATACTGAGAATATCAATAATTTCTTAGATGCACCATGTCCAATGACATGACCCTTCCAATCAAACCGTTGACACCATCTGAAATAAAACAAGTAATCAACAATTGCAATGCTCACAAAGCTCCTGGATTTGATCTTATAACAGGCCAGATTCTTAAGAAACTACCCAAAAAAGCAATAACAATATTAACTACTATTTACAATAGTATGATAAGACTGACCTATTTCAACTTCTTCATACCGCCCTATAAGCCTGCTTCGTCAGCTATCCAAAATATTTGAAAGATTGCTACTTAAGAAACTGGAGACTGAAATTAACCTGAATGAGATACTACCTAAACATCAATTTGGATTCCGAGAACGACACTCCACAATTCAACAGTGTCACAGAATTGTTAACGAGATAATAAAAAGTCTGGAAGAAAAAAAGGTTTGCGTTGCTGCATTTTTAGATATTGCTCAAGCTTTTGACCGTGTTTGGCATCTAGGTCTATTATTTAAGCTAAAACAAATCCTCCCTACCTACTATATCTCATCCTAAAGTCCTATATCAGCGATCGCTTTTTTAAACTAAATTTAATACCGATGTTTCCACAATCCACCAAATTGAGTCAGGAGTGCCACAGGGTAGTGTCCTAGGACCATTCCTGTACCTTGTATTTACGGCGGACATACCAACCACAGATAGCACAACCATAGCAACATTTGCAGACGACACTGTGATCCTGTCAGTTGACAATGATCCTCAACTAGCTGCCGATCGTGTACAAACCCATCTAGACAGACTTGAAGAATGGCTCAATTCCTGGTGTATCAAAGTAAACGCCGCTAAGTCAACACAGATAAATTTCAAAACTAGACAAGTCGACTGTCCAAATGTCTCTATCAATAATACTCAACTACCTGTCCAAACTGAGGTCAAATACTTAGGGCTAATACTGGATTCTAAACTTACATGGCGGCCACACTTAATTTCCAAAAAGAATCACATAAACTATAAGGTTCGACAAATGTATTGGCTACTCGGTCGTAACTCTAAATTGAAAATAGAAAATAAAATACTTCTATATAAATGTATCATCAAACCTATCTGGACATATGGGATTCAGCTGTGGGGTTGCACAAAGGCCTCAAATTCCAAAATTATACAACGGCTGCAGTCCAAAATTCTACGCATGATCCTAAATGCGCCTTAGTTTGTAAGCAATAAAACCATTCACGATGACTTAGCCATCCCTACAGTTGAAGAAGAAATCCAACGACTCAGCACCACTTACTTCCGCAATCTCCCAGGGCATCACAATGTGGAGGTTAACCAACTAATGAATGAACTTGCCGTACACAGAAGACTGAAGAGGAAACGCCCCACTGATCTACAAAACTAAATTACTAGAGTATCACTTATGTTACCTTTATCATATATAAATTAAATATGGAGTGTGGTCACTGGATCACTTCTCCCCTCATGTTGTACTAGTTATCCTATTTACTAATAAATGTTCTAAAAGAACAGATTGTAAATTTCTTAAATAAATTTTAAAAAAATAATATACATTAATAATTAATATGTATATCATTTTATCAATAGCGAAGTAAAAAAAAAGTAAACTTGACTTTAAACTGAACTCAATTAAAAAAATAATTTCACTTGATAACCTTAATAATTAAAAAATAATTACTTCCATGTAAAACGAAATCCTTGAAATGTGTGAAGGGGAAACTGCACGATCGCACTTTGTTATTTTGTTTAGAGTTAGATGGCTACTAAAAGCGACAAAAATGTTCCTAATGAGTTAAATACGGTTTTTTATTAAGGAGCCATTCCCTGTCAAATCAACTAAAATAAGTATGGTTTTCAACCTTACCTTTTTAGATATTTTTTAAACTTAGTATACTTGTAGTATTCACTGAAAGTAATACATTTAATTTTTTGTAGACTTTTTTGTTGAATCGTTTACGAGTTACGGGCACTCAAAAACGCGAAAAAAGCATGATTTCTGAGTTGCATAATAATGTGTACGAGGGATGCTCTGTTAATAGTTAGTAGCAGGCCATGGAAGCTCAATTGGCTAGAAACAATTGCAACAATTGAATGTCGCATTAGTTGACATTCGTTACCCACAATTGTCAAACGTTCCGATTTCCTTGTGAAACGTAGTTAATTTTGTAAGATAAGTAGTTGCGTATTTTTAATTCAGTTAAGATGAGCATTCCGCGAACTGCCTTTAAAGGTATGATTTTCTACGTCTATAAAAGACAGTTAGGATACCAGCAAAGCCATGAGAATTTGATAGCAGCTTTTGGTGATGCTGCCCCTTCATTATCCGCTGTTAGTCATTGGTTCCGCGAATTTCGACGAGGGCGAGAGCTGCTAGAAGACGAAGCAAGACCTAGAAGACCTGCGGAAGCTGCTTGTTCAGAAAATGTTGATCGTGTGGCAAGCTTGATTCAGTCCAATCGAAATATTACTTATAGGGAGATTCAGGAGGAAGTGAAAATTGGATCTTCGGCGGTGAATACCATTTTGCATAAACATCTTGGTGTAAGAAAGCTAGCATGCCGTTGGATACCGCATTTGTTCTCAGAAAGTCAAAAACAGGCTCGAGTACACTGGTGTAAATTTATGTTGCAAAAATTTGACAGAGAAGCTTCCAAGCAAGTGGCATACATTGTAACTGGTGACGTATCTTGGGTATACAGTTACGACCCTGAAACTAAACAGCAGTCTAGTGTTTGGGTATTAGAAGATGAAGACTTGCCCACAAAAGTAATTCGTGGTAGAAGCGTCAATAAGAAAATGATTGCTGTTTTTTCCACCGAAGTGGTCCTGTTGCTGTTATTCCACTTGAAGATCGCAGAACTGTTAATTCTGAATGGTACTGCGAAGTGGCTTTACCACAGATGTTTGCAAAATTATAGACAGGTCGCCAAAGTACCGGTTTGCGTAACATCTTAGTCCATCATGACAACGCATCCTCCCACACTGATGCCAGAACATTGGATTTTTTGAAATATACGGGAGTTCAATTGGTAACTTATCTTCCGTATAGCCCAAATCTGGCGCCGTGCGACTTTTTGTTGTTCCCAACTGTTAAGAAAATGATGCGAGGTAAAAGATTTTCCAGCGCAGATGCAGCAGTTACAGAATATCAAAGAATTTTTGAGGACCTTTCAGAAAATGGATTTTCCGAATGTTTTAAAAAGTGGTTTCAAAGAATGCACAAGTGTATTAGTCTGAATGAAGATTATTTTGAAAAACAATGAAGATTGTTTGTTAAAAAATGCAACGGTCTTTTTATAACTAACAATTTTCAGGGCAACCCTCGTATTTGTTTATAATTCGAGTGTAGTTACGCCACAGTAATGAAATAGGGCTGGTTTTACAGCTATTTTTATGGACTTTAATATGATATAAACATGATACGAATGTAAAACTTTTATTGTTTAAAAAAATAGCTGAAATTTTTAATTTCCAAATTTTAAAAAACTGCATTTTTAAAAATCTTCAAAAAATATATGTTCAAGAAGAACTATCTCTCTGCATATTCTGAAAGTTTTAAACTGGGATTCCAATGGGATCAGTAAAAAAGTATTTAAATGCTTCATATTGCATCAGGGAAATTCTTGCGCATTCAGAGAATTCAAATTCTTTTAACTCAAATTTCAATTTCGTCTGGAAAGAATTTTGCTGGCTTGACACAAAAAAGTATCTTTCACTAACTCCAGAAAAAAAATGAATTGAAAAAATCTTCAGATGATTTTGAAATAGTTTCCAGTCATATGCGGCCAACAGAGACCCATTGTTTAAACGTTACTTGGCGTCAATGTCATTGCTCTCCATCAACTTTCGCAAATGTTGTTTAAGTAGTTCGGGCTCTGGACAGTATTTACATTTACCAAAATAACATGTTGGTAACGAAGGATTACATCCAGTGCTTGCAACACAGTCGCTGTATCGTTGATTGTAAGCTGTGATATTTTGCATCCAATTAACATAAGTTTAAAATTCTGAATAATGTGCATACACATTACATTACATTACAACTTTGAAAATCCTATGCGAGCATCTGGATTATTTACTTTAAACTGTCCACACATTTCTTTGAGAACATTACCATACCACTTATATTACCATATTGCTTTAGGTGTTGTAGTTTAGGACAGCGTTTCCTAACCGCTGCCGGTCCCCGGTCCGGTGCTGGTCAGGAATATCAGGATTTTTCAAAATTTTACTGAAAGAATTTTTTTAATTCATGTTTTCCTGGAGGTAAAGTAGGGTCAAATGGTTTATCAGAGTTGACCAAGAGTAAACTCCGATTAAATTTATACGGAGCCCGCGCTAAATGCTTATTTACATACATACGTGATATATATCGCGCCGGCCCCATCCCTGTGATGGAGTAAGTATCCAGTAAAAGATAATAACGAGGATCACCCATTATAGAATGTTTAAGCGGGTTCAGCGCGCATCGGTCTCGGTATATTTCCGAAACAGAAGAATGTTCTTGTTGCATGCCCGATTAACGCGCTCGCTAACGATAAAAGTCCAGGTCTCCAGGACGTTTCGGTGGTAAACCTACACTTTTCCTGAGGGGGGGCAGGGGTGGCATAGCGTTTTTGGGAACGATCGAACATGTGTTGGCGGCATGCGATCTAGAGGGCGACGAGTGTCAAAATGTTTCCTCTTCATATGCCGTACAAAACCATAAGAAATAAGTTACAGCTAAAAAACTCGCTGATTTGTTTTTCACTCGAAAATCGTGCTAAAGTAATACCGCTGCCACCAGCCTAATCGAGCTCCTAACTGCAAACCACGTCTGGAGGAATATGATCCCCTTTTGCGTTGTTTGAGCCCATGCTCGACTCCGGCGCTATCCCAGTTTTTGACCACCGCTCCCGAAAAGCCAGCGTTTTCGGTTATATCGCCGCTCCCAGTCGAGATTCGTTTTGGTTTTGAACGCTGGACCGATCTATGTGTCTGGGACCCTATTATAGTGCCTCCCCCCCACCCGTGATCGTTTCTAGACGTTCGTTTGGAGAAAAGAGAAAAGCCCAACCTCTCTGATGGTACCCGTCGATGTCGTCGTTGGTCGTTCGAGGTTTGGTATGCAGGAAGGGGATGAGGCACGAAAACCGACTTTTGTTATTAGAATAAACGGATATTTATTTAATTTAAATTGTTCTTGTACACTGTTAAGCCCCCACAAGGCGAAGAATAAGAAATTTTTGATGTTTTGATGCCATTACCTCAGTGAAGAGCCTGAAAGTAACCTGTCACTTATTTTCTAGAAAATCTATAGGTTAGAATTATTCTCATAAAAAATTGGGCAATTCTGGGCCCCTCCCAATTTTCACGAGGGACTCTCGAACTATACTTCGGCTGAAAACTGCATCCAAATAGGCAATTTTCTAGGGCAAATCTGAAACTGTCTCCAGTAAGTTAGAAAAATAATTTTTTGCATACCTAATAATGTCACACCTCAGTAACATTTGTAACAAGATTTTTTTTGGGACACGCAGCCATTGCAGAGAAATGAGATTTCGAATACATAGTGATTTTTCGGGTTTAATATATACAATAGGAAAGCAAACAAAAGCACCAATCCACCAGATCACCTGTTCATAGTTAATCAAGGTTTAATGAATAAGTGCCAACAAATAAAAGCATTTAGCAATCATGAGGCAGGGATGTAATGCGAGTTAAGTCTTTGTTTGATAATCTGTACTGCCTTCTACCGCTTTCAATATTAGGAACCTCAATAACACACAGTACCTCTTCAAAAGGCGCTGCTCATTTGTTTCTTTATTCATTTCTCGGCCAAGTAAGCACGAATTCGCGTCGATCTATAAATTAACGAGCACATCTGCGTGCTCATCATATCGTTTTATAATGTTTCGAATGTACTATTTTCCTTCGTATATGCAAGCGATATACTTTTCTGGTTGCAAGACTGCTAGGTTCAACTTTTCTTTCTTCTGCTCAATATTAGTTCGAAATTTTGACTCACTATTTAGGTCATAATTCGCAAAATTATTTAATTATTAAGTTAAGTTTTCAACCTCGTTTCGGTTTTTCCACTTTCTGGCCCTGAAGATGGCATCCGTCGCGAAAATGCATATAGGCTTTTTCGTAGACGACACACCGGGCTATCGTTTCGTATAACTTTCCCGGTTACGGGTTTTTGTATATAAGGACGCTACGATCTTCCAGAGTTCGAGAAAATCGTTTTTTGGCCATAACTGTACCTAAAAGCGTTCGACGATCGACTGGTCGCCAATATAAAATGGCCTAGCGTAAACCTATCCGGCAGTGAAACTTTCGTGACGATGCGACGTTTCGTTCTCAACAGGAAATCGAAAAAAAATTTTTAAGAGTGGAGAAAGCGAAACAAAAGCAAATCGGATCAAACCGAATCCGTTAGGTAGAGGGACTGATTCTACACTACCTACTACGAGGGCGACACTGAAAATTCTTAAAAAATAAAACAAGGATTAGTTTTAAAAAGATGTAAATGATTGTATTGTTTTTCAAAATACTCCCCTTTAACATGAATACATTTTTGCATTCGATGAAACCAGTCCTTAAAGCAATGATGCCACTCTTCCTGAGACACTTCAGAAACCAGGTTTTTGTAATGTTCCACTGCTTCATCTGATGACGAAAAAGTGATTCTACGCATGTTATCTTTAATTTTAGGAAACAAAAAGAAATCGCAAGATGCTAGGTCAGGGCTGTACGGTGGAGGGTCCATGGTGCTGACTTTTAGGGCAGCCAAATACTCAGTTGTTACTTTTGCTTTATGCGACGATGCGTTGTCATGATGTAAGATTATTTTTCCTTTGGGGCGTTTTTCACGAACTTTTTCAAAGATTTGTGGTAAACAGACATTTGTGTACCAATCTGCGGTAACGGTACGTCTATCTTCTAATGCTATAGTAGCAATATGACCCGTTTAAAAAAAAACTAGCAATCATCTTCTTACCAGCACTGCGAATTCTTAGAACTTTTGTAGGGTTAGGTTCGGTTCGAAAGAATCATTGGGTCAATCAATTAAAGTGTGGTCGCGTCTTAAGATCTTAAAGTAGAAGATTAGAACGTACGTGATTTTTTTTTAAATTAACATCAAATGTATTTATTGTTCTGTCAAAAGCGCTGTATTCAAAATAAAAGTATTTATTATCAAAACAAAAAAATATTTCTTGGTGAGGCATGGAATTGGAGATAAACAATACCAAATACCAGGTAGGTCTATTTGTTCAATTAATAATAGTTTCTAAATAACAGCTGTCCCAGAAGTTTATTTATAAAGAATTATTTTGGTAGAAATAACAAGCGGGTAAGAACTGGATTATATTAAATAGAATAAAAACCTAATTCCTGTTATGAAAAAATAATTAAATAAGACAACTTTGATATTAACACAGTCTAAAATGTTAAGCCGGCTACTCACTATGCGTAAATGCGTGATTCGTAAATTCGTGAATAATGTGTACCTTACAGGCGTTAAAACTTTATGCATTTACATCAGTGAGTTGCGATTCACTCATTTGACGAAAAATTGTCACTGTTGTTAAACAGTTTTTTGGTCGCAAATCATGTGCGAACTCGTGCATAATGTATACATGTATACATTCTTTAAGATTCGGTATTACAAATACAAATTACGAATCTCGCATATGTACACTTCAGTTCAGGGACGTCCCTAGACACTTGGCCGGTTATTAAAGATTATTACCGATGCCACAATTTTTATATAGGTTGACCCCAGGGCCGTAGCCAGAAATTTATTTCCGGGGGGGGGGTTCTGGAGGAATTTATTTTCGGGAGGATGCAAAAAATAATTTTATTTTGTTGTCATTTATTAGTATTAAGTTTAGCTTCGGGGGGGGGTTCAGGCTTCCTAAACCCCCCTTGAATACGACCTTTGTTGACCCCCCTTGATCGAACATACCCATAGCAATACAACAGATCAGACAACAGTTTTAAATTTTATATTAATTCGTGACAAACATTGTAACAGAAATACGTTTAAATACTCGTATTAGAAAAATTTTTAATTTATATTTATAACCCCTATTATTTTAATAGCATTGTCACAAACGGAAATATTTATACTTAAATATTTTATTTACAACTCAACTTCTCTTCCGTTTGGACAACATAAAGCGTGCAAGGCCACATTCAGTTGCCTACGCTAGTTCAGCAGCTGCCGTCTCGCAACCGACATGTGCGGGGTTTTCTGCGAAGCGCGCTCGCTTCGCCCACCATTACATCCGTTGGCATGCAATATCTACGCCTACTTCCTCCGTACACGCGAGGTAACCCACACGATATGCCTGCAGATGCACATTCCTTCAAGAGAATTTACCAACACTTCCGCACAGCTGCAGCTTCGTACCAGGCACCGACAGCGCGCATGCAATCAACCCACAAACTTACCGAGAACTTCTACTCTGTTTATTGTCAACATGTAAACCTTTTGTACTCTGTTTATTGTCAACATGTAAACCTTTTTTACTCTGTTTATTGTCAACATGTAAACCTTTTGTACTCTGTTTATTGTCAACATGTAAACCTTTTGTACTCTCTTTATTGTCAACATGTAAACCTTTTGTACTCTGTTTATTGTCAACATGTAAACCTTTTGTACCCTGTTTATTGTCTTAGTATATAGTTGTTTTTACAACTTGTGTTTGATTCCTTCCTACCTCTGACTACGTTCCCCAGTCGCGCAAAACCCCACGTGACAGCATCATATATTATTTTTCAGGGAATTTTAATTTAGAATTTGTTATCGCTGTCCGTCGTCATATAGTATTAATTTTAAATTGATTTGGCTGCCCTAGGATTTGGCTGCCCGTGTGCCATGCACACCTTCGCACATCGCTAGGAACGCCCCTGCTTCAGTTCGTTGCATAACGAATTCCACGAACTACGCAACGCAATTCTCGCATAGTGAGTGTCCGGCTTTAGGGTTCGGAATTTGCGCATTCCTGGATGATGCGGGTTGTTCTTTAGTCTTTTGTCGCTTGTGCAACAAACGCCTTGCACGCCTGCTACAGTGGGTCCTAGTTAAGCAGATTCCTCATTGTAAACATCATTCCAACCAGTTAAATTGAAACACTCTCCTTGTACAGTACGCACAACTTAAATATGCTTTAGCTTTGGATGCTTACTCGTGATCAGTAAGTAGCGCGAGGTTGTTTGTTTACCACCATTAGAAAATGGAGTAATCGTTCGTGCAGCGTTATTTTACGTGGCGCACTTAATAATTTAATCACGCCCTTTCGGGACTCGAATTGAGATACGCTCAAGTAGCGCACTAATGCTATTGCAAAAGCTGCTAATACACACTAGTGGGTGCACCAGCACGGTATACCTATCCAGACCTTTCCTAGCTGTCCAGGCTAGTACCGGAGTACCGTACTCACTCGTCGGGGCCGTTCTCCCGACATAGGAAATAACCCCTAGTCCAGCTTCGGATTTTCCTCACAAATGTGGAACCACAGTCCGACCGAATCTAACCTCAATGTGACTGGGCTTGGACAGTTATGCACCCCTCTCTGTCATGTTTTAGACCTGGTGTGTCATCGCCAGAGCTTCGTTCAATTCTACGTAAGTAAAATCCTGGTGTGTAGCCTTTCAGGTGAAGTTGTCTCGAGCATTGAGAGGCTATGTTCCCATCAATACCCCTTAAGCGTAGTGGCTCAAGACGGTTACTTTGAATCACAAAAGTGGAATTGCAGAGTCGTAGCGTGATTCTCATATTCCGTCTCAGAATTCAATCTACCTGGTGGCTTGCAGTTTTCCATCGGCTAGGGTTTACTCCCCCTCCTCCAACCTGGATAAACCTCACTTAAATTCGCCTCCATAAGACTAGATCAATCAGCGGGTGACCAGCGAGCGGTGCACCATGAAGGACTTCATCCGAGGCGAACGTCCAATTCACCCACAGCGGTACTTATGTCTGCAGAGCTTCCCCACAGCGTTAATGATCATCCAGTACCCAGATTTCTGGGATCGGATCGAGTCCAATCAGTTTTATAAATAAACGCCGTGTGGTCTGCACCGTTCACCCCAAAGTAGTGGAGATGCTTTTAAAGCTGTAATTTTCTGTACTACTTATTATCTGTAGGGAACCAGCCGTATTTACCTCGTTTTTTTCTTAATTACACTACGGCACTGCCCATAGTAACCGAACAACGAGTTTGGCAAGCGTACGGCAAGGCATTTTTTGTCGTAAACCCTTTGATCCACCGTCCGTTTCTACCTTTCTATTGCGCTTTTTGGAATGTAATATTGTTAATATTAACAACATAATTCAAGCGGAAAAGTATTACTTGAGGGGCCTGGAAGTAAAAGGGTTTAAGTGCATTTTTATTAAAATATGAACCAATTACAGATTACCATAGTTAAATGATTTTATAATTTGGTAAGAAAATGATTGAAACAGATCTCTCATCTTTAGCGTCCATCTAACCTACTGGACATATTGTATTTAAGAAATTACTGAATTTACATTATAGCAATTGACTTTGAAGCTAATTATCTCAGAATTACTAAAAATGCACTTAAACCCTTTTACTTCCAGGCCCCTCACTTCATTTATTGAGCACCATTGTACTGATTTATTTGCAAATGTTTTAAATAAAACAAGCCTTATCACACCTAGTCGAAAATAAAATCGTTTATTAAATCTAATCACAAGATGATATGCCTTTTTTATCTATAGCATATAAATTAAAAAGTTAATCTATTGTTATCGATGTTTGCTAATATTAATTTCGCAAAGTAGCGTTTGAATGCACGTAATATTTTATTGACTAACCGTAGGGCGAACTTGGAGAAGTTATACAACACACTTAACATCTAATATAAAAGTTCTAAATTGATGATTAAATTTTTAAAGGCCGATTTGCGATGTTTTGATGATACTAAATTAATATTACACAGTATACAAAATTTCTTTTTACTGTATTTTTCCAGTTTAAATTTTGAGCAATACAAAGTTGTTGAGTAGAAAATTATTGATTTGTTTATTAATTCTCTAAGTATTGATATGGAAATGTGCATAAAATTGGGTTTATTATTTTGAAATTATAAGTAAATTCAAGGATTTATTCAGGCTCTAGAGATAATGACAGTAGCATGGACCATTTAATTTATTTAATTTATTTATGTATTAAAGAAAAGTATTTACAGGGCACACCCCAATTAAAAATGTACCAATTATTATTACACCATAAAAACAATATTCACAGTACAATAGAGTAAGATGTAAATTAAAGTAATATAAGATTATTCCTATAATTGTACAGGCTTGATAACATGAAATTAGTTATAGCGATTGATGACTAATAAAATTTCCAATATTGAAAGAGTACAACTTCAACCGTTAGAAAGACTGAATTTCAGTTTAACAATAATAATTAAGTAGTACTATAAATAGTAAATAGCAATACAGTAATCAAAAAAGAAATAAATAATAATAAAGTTAGATCATACAGGTTATGCTCGCAAAACATAAAATTAAATACTAAATCAAATTAGTTAAAATGAAGAGTAGGTCAAATGTTCATAGTAATCGGCGCCACGAGGTACGAGGGATGTTCTGCCACCTCGATTCCTCGCCCAAAAATAAATAAATTAAATAATTAAATACAGAAACATAGAAAAATGGGGATTCAGATATTAAATCAACAGTAAACTATACTGCACTTAGCATTTTCGTTAGCGGATGGTGCACTGTGATGATACGGTTGCATCGTAAGGTCATGTTATTAGATAATTTGTGCTCAGATAAATTTGATTATTCATTGCTTTTAGTGTTAATTATTACTTATTAAACACTGCATATCTGGGGATGACACTGAATTTAAGAAAATTTATTATTTTAACTTATATTAGTTAGAATTACTTCATAGACGGAAATAATTGTATTTAGTTTAATCTATACGCAAAGTTAAAATTGCTTATCGGGTGACTGCAGATTCGGCTGTATCGGTAAAAGGTCCGAGTATTTCCGATAGCCTTGAATCGCGTCATTTCTGTTTGTAACAAGAAGACTATATACATGAGGCCAAACTGCAGAAGTGGGGGAAATACAAAATCCGCTGCAGGCGTTTCCAGAGGAAACCAGTTACTAGCATTAGCGACACCAAAGGGCGATTAGTGAAATGTCAAAAGTTGTTGTCAAAAGCACGAAAACCTACTTTTATTAGGTAAATTCAAATTCATTGCAAATAGTTTAATAATAATGGATAATTTTATAATAATAGTTTAAATATTTGTTTTGTTTGCTAAAATGTTTTGTTATAAAATAATACATAAATCATTAAAATCATTAGATTTTATAATGAATGATTAAATAATATCATCAAAATTGGAAATTTTTATCAGGAAATATATAAATAATATAATATAATAAATAATAATATACAAGGATATCATACACCGAACAAAATATTTGCCATACATTTGTCATAATCTTTATTTACAATATCACAATAGTAATAAAAAAACTCGCGATAAATTACAGAAAATCTACGTACGCTCTGGCGCCGACTTGTAAAAGATATTGGGGGGCCACAAATGGGGGGGTCTGGATCTCCCCTCCAGGAAAAAAGGGGTGTGCGGGGAGAATTTCACGTGAAAATTTGTTGTCACTCACTCTCAAATAACTAGCACTCAGACAACAATGGCGATGAGTGGCCAATATAACAAACAATTACGTCAGCAAGTCAGACAGTTGTATGATTCGTAAACACTCGTGTATGTCCGCCAATGGGATACGAGTGTGTTCGAACTCGACATTGTTTTTCAACGATCTTCGTGGTGAGCCCGAAGGAACCCGGAAATGCACGAGTGTTTACAAAGTTAATCTCCGTCGATGTTCGTGGCCTGAAGTTCTCTAAGGCAGGTGGAGACGCACGAGCGTTTACGAAATATGTTTTCATCGAATCATAATGTACGCCGGTACGCGTCTGGGCCGGAAACAGGCGAAGACGTACGAGTTTTTATTAAATTGATTAGACCTACTTGTTGTACAAGTATGTGCCTTCTGCAAACTGTAGCATAGTTTTTCGTCTTGATTGTTTAGTGTGTGCTATCGAGGTTTGATTAAATGTTATTTAGTCAGATGCATCTTGATATTGAGGGGGCTGCGCCCCCTGTCACGACATTGTGGGGGCTCGGACCCACCCAAGCTCCTTGGAGTCGGCGCCAGTGTACCTACAAACACATATACGGTAGATTTACAATTTAAAGTTTTTACGACTCTCTCTAGTTTAAGTCAATTATTTTAATGTTTTAATTATTTTTAGTCAATTATTAAACCATTTGCAATGAATTTACCTACTAATAGTAGGTTTGTCTGCTTGAGAAATCTTTTCCAACAACTTTTAATATTTTACTAATCGCCGCTTGATGTTGCTAACGCTAGTCATTGGCTTTCTCTGGGAACGCCTACGGCGGATTTTGTGTACTGAGATCTTACCCTCTCTGCTGGAGTTTGACCTCCTGTATATAGTCTCCTTGGTTTGTAAATTATTAGAGCAAAAGTTGTTTGCACACAGTTTTTGAAAAAAAATATAAATTGCTGATAAAGACAGACGAAAACCAGAACTTCCAAATTTGTGTTATTCTTTTGTCTATACCTTCTTTTTAATTATGAAATGGTGTTTGGAATAAGTCTGAATTTTCCAATTTAGCCACATATTTGAGATGCGTTATGATACTGTTTTTACTGCACCTAAGTATAGTAAAATCAAAATTATTGTTGCTTCCCTTGCTTATATTCTCACCGCACGCCACTGATAGCTAGGCTAAGAAAAACTATTGAATTTAATGTCATGTTAAAACTACCATATGAACAAAAAGTAACTTCATCAAATGTGCCTTTAGAATTTTTTAGCCATGTGTACTATAACGCCAGAAAATTATGCAAAATAATTAGTCCTTTGACAGTGACAGTTTGTTGTTAAAATTTTCTAGTGTAATAAATACACACGAGTTTAAATTTCAAAGGCATCTTTGATGGAGTTATTTTTTGTTCATACTTTATCAAGTGTATGTAACTTTTTGTAATGCAAATTTTCTTTTGTAAATAGTATCAGCTATATGTGATGTCAGCTATGAAAAGGTGCCGTCGCACAGAGCCGAAAAATCGCAAAAACATAATCTAAACAGATTTTGTGCTGAATAGAAATTTGATGGTAAAAATGCAGTAATATACTAATTTGAAAACTCTATTTTCATAAAACTAAACCAATATTTTTAATTGTTAACGATATTAGCATTGTTTACGTGTAATAGAGTTTATACAAATGAATAACTATTAATGAAATAAATAAAGATTATTAAAAGTTTCACAGTTTTATTAAAATATACCTGACAATATTGTTTCGACAGCTATGCTGTCATTATCAAAGGTAATATAATTATAAACAAACACGTCGCTAAGGTAGATACAAAATAGGTAACTAGATAAAATAATAATAATAATAAAAATTAATAATAAAAATCATAATTAAACATCTAATACTTCCAGTAACGGAGAATTACTGAGCTCAAGTTGTTCATTCATTAAAGGTACCCTGAGTTTGTGTTTGTATATCTCAAAGGCTTCTAAAATGTCTAATTTGCGTTTGTTATTACAAAAATGTAGGAATTTAATATTATTTTGAGGAGTCATTGTGTGATTTTGTTCTAAAAGGTGTTTGGCGTAATTCGATTTTTCAGGATGTTTATTTTTTTAATGACGTACGTGTTCTTTATATCTTATGTCAAAATTTCGAAGTGTTTGTCCAATATATACCGAACTACAAAAAGAACAATTTAAACGGTAAATGCCCGATTTCATGATATCATGTGTTCTGTCTTTAGCATTAAATAAAAATGAAAAAGTGTTAGTGTTGGTTTTAAATGTTATTTTATAATTGTTGGTTTTTCTTAGTATATGTGCAATTTTTTCTGATATTTTGCCAAAATATGGTATAGATATGTAATTTGTGTCTTCTGTTTGATTGTCAATGGGATATATTCTTTTGATAGCTAACCTATAATCTTTTTGTTTAATTAAAGTGTCAATCATGTTCGGATTATAATGATTTGCATGTGCTAGTTGTTTAATGGTTGATATCTCTTTGCTAAAATCTGATTTTGTTAGTGGAATAGTTAAAGCTCTGTGTACTAATGATCTGTATGCTGCTATTTTATGTGTATTGTGGTGACAAGATTCATTTGGTATTGTTATATCTGTTTGTGTTGGTTTTCTGTATATGGAAAATTCAAAAAGATTGTCTGCGTTAATCTTGATATTTAAGTCTAGAAAGTTTATAGCCCTGTTTTGTTCTGTTTCTAGTGTAAATTTTATATTAGGATGGATATTGTTTATAAGAATTAAAAATTCATGTTTTTGTAATAACAAACGCAAATTAGACATTTTAGAAGCCTTTGAGATATACAAACACAAACTCAGGGTACCTTTAATGAATGAACAACTTGAGCTCAGTAATTCTCCGTTACTGGAAGTATTAGATGTTTAATTATGATTTTTATTATTAATTTTTATTATTATTATTATTTTATCTAGTTACCTATTTTGTATCTACCTTAGCGACGTGTTTGTTTATAATTATATTACCTTTGATAATGACAGCATAGCTGTCGAAACAATATTGTCAGGTATATTTTAATAAAACTGTGAAACTTTTAATAATCTTTATTTATTTCATGATTATGGAGTTCCACAAAATAAGGCTGGAAACAATAAACAAGATTATTTCGTCTTCGTTAGAAGAACAAGCCAAGTTATACAAGAAACTTATGATCAAACACGGAATCGCAAGTCAGAATGTTTGGTTTAACCAAGAATGTCTGAAACGTCAGGTTATTCCTAACTACATAAACATCACTACCAGAACCAAGAATTCGATTACTGAAAAAGTGATTAGGAATGCTAAAAGAAGATGGCTCAAAGAAGAATCGAAGAAATGGTTTAGTATAAGAGACAATATGCACGTTTATATAAAAGGTACTCTATACAGAACTTACTCATAAATTACACAATATCCAATTTGACATCTTAGATTTTGACATTAGAGAAACCGTCAGTCACATTAAATTCAAAAAATACACCACACAGAAAAATAAACTTCATCGACTTGTACAACAAAAACGTACACTACAAAATAACCATAATTGTCAGAACACTGCAAACTTTTATCCTCGTTTCATAACTTGTCAAATATAACATTCAATGACAGAGAAACACGATTTCTTAACAAAGGTTTCAAATTTTGTCCTTTTCCAAAATTTACCAACAAAATTAAAGAAATTTTGGCGTTGAATGCGAAACTATACTTAAGAAAGATCATAATAACTATGCAAAATTCCAAATTTCGAATTTGTTAAAAGAGATGTCTTTGAAACAGGACAAAATGTACAACACATCTAACATATCACTTCTTCAATCTATAAAACAGAAAATCACAGAGAACAATCTAATTTCTGTTAAAGCAGATAAGGGTAGAACTTGGTAATTCTTTCTAAGATATTTACATACAAAAAGTTAATGAATTTATTAATAAAGAAAATTTTGAAACGTTAAACAAAACCCAACCACAAAATTTTCCAAAAAGAAATAAAACAAGGTTTAGAAAACTGCAATATCTGCTTTTCCAGAATTAGAAAAGCAACAAATCATTATAAAAACCCACAAATTCCTAAACTGTATGGATTAGTGAAGACCCACAAACAGAATATGCCAATAAGACCAGTTGTATCATACATCAATGCACCTAATCACATTTATATCCAAAAAACTGAACCAGATTATTAACACGATAGGTTACAAATCGAAATACTCTGTTAGAAATTCATTAGAATTAGTAGATAAGCTGCAAAACATACATCTTCACCACATTCAAAACTTGTTAGTTTTGATATTTGCAACATGTTCTCCAGAATACCCCCACAAGAATGTATTCCTCTATTAGATAGTTTCCTTGATCAATAGTAATATAGAATTAGTTAAAAGGTTAGAGTTAATTCAATTATTTGACCTTTGTATAAGTCAAAATTATTTCACTTTTAATAACATAATTTATTTACAAAAGGATGGTTTACCTATGGGTAATTCTCTAAGTCCTCTATTAGCTAACATATTTATGGACAAGTTTGAAGATCGAATATTTGAATTAAACCTCTCTAAACACATTATCTTCTGGTTTCGTTATGTTGATGACATTTTAGCTTGTTTTGACAGTTCTTTTGAGGTTATCAATGAATTTTTAATTCTTATAAACAATATCCATCCTAATATAAAATTACACTAGAAACAGAACAAAACAGGGCTATAAACTTTCTAGACTTAAATATCAAGATTAACGCAGACAATCTTTTTGAATTTTCCATATACAGAAAACCAACACAAACAGACATAACAATACCAAATG